>MU375895.1:763295-1214302 GCA_022495235.1 Xylaria curta | reverse complement strand
AATTATTAATAAATTTAAAAATAAAAATAAATAAAAAAATAAATAAATAAATTATTTATAGTGCTTAAAAGCGATGTATTTTTAAAAAAATCTTTATATAATTTATTTAAATTTTTAAATAGCTAGAAAATAAGTGGTTGCTAAAGCTAAAATTTAAATATATAATTAAAAATTATAAAAATTAATATAAATAAATTAAAAAAAATACTAACAAAATACGGCTTGGCTATATAATTAAGCATAAGTTAATAAATATATAAAAACTAATTAAAAAAAAGTGCAAAAGCTAAAAGTAGGCCGATTTTTTGCTAATATTTTTTGTAAACCTGTAATTTAATATATTAATATATATTAAAATAATTTTAAAAAATCAAAAAAAAATCGGAAAAATATATACTCACCAGGATTATTAAGCGGTTAATTTTTGCTATTTTTTTCGTATAATGTATGCTGTTTTTGCATAGCTTAATTAAAAGCTTTTTTAGCATTATTAAAATTAATAATTATTTGTTTTTAAACTTTAGTAAGCTTAAAATAGTTAATAGAAAACATTATAAATAAAATAATAAATAAAGCAAAAAAAAAGCTTTCGAATAATATATGTTTTAAGTGTATAAAATGTGTGCTAAAAAAAAAAAGTTAAATTAAAGTTTAAAGAAAATAAAAGTATTTTATATTTAAAAAAAAATAGAATTATAATTTACTAATTCAATTTTTTATTTTTTTTAAAAAAAAAGTTAAATTTTAAACCGTAAAAAATTTCTTTTTTTAAACTTATTATTAAATTTAACCAGCAGTATTATTTAACAAATAAAATAATTTTTATATAATTTAACTTTACTTTTAAAGCTTTATAAATTTATAGCAGCTAATTTAAAAGTAATAAAAATAAGCGGGCTTTAAATAAAAAAAAAAAAAAATTTTCTTTTTTTAATAATATATAACTTATTATAACTACTATTTTATTTTATTTAATTATATATTTATTTATATAAAAATATAATTAATTAAAAAATATTCTAGGGCTTTTAATAAAATAAAAAAAATTAAGCGGTTAATACTATTAAATAGAGCTTAAAAAGAGCTTTCGAACCATATATTTTTTTTTTATTTTTTTATTTTTAGGTTTTTTTTTTTTTTTTAATATTTATTTCAAATTAATTTTAATAATTTATTACACGCTAACCAAAATAAGCAGAATTAAGTAAGTCCTTTAACTAAATAAAGCTTAGTTTTTTTTTGTTTATATAAATATTTTATTTTATATATATATACCCACTTTTTATTTTAGTAAATTAGTATTACTAAAATACTTATTTATTTACTAAAAAGATTTCCTAATAAAAGCAATATTAGTTAATATTAATATTACCTGTACTAATATTTACTAAAGTGTCGCTTTTATTAGATTAGTACCTAGTTAGTAAATACGTACTAAAATACTAATACTAATCGTCCGAAGCCTGCTTGCTGGGGAATCTGGTGGAGCTACACTACGCCTAGTCCAATCTCTACAGTAAAAGAAGTTCTATATATAAACTGGATGGATCGTTCGTTTCAACGCCTAACCGTCAGCCATGTTTCGAATTGGGACGCTTCTGGAAATGAACTTATGGAGATAACATTGGCAACAGTGTAGCATTATCGGAGATTATTATCCCGCCATTCCAAATAAGTTTTGAATAGACACAGCGCAGCTGCATTGGCAGGGTTTGAGGTAGACCAATGATGCGAAGCACAGTCCATCAGCTGGAGCTAGCCAGGCGGGAATTGGAGAATGACCCCTGAAACAAGACACCACTGGGTCGTCGGTCCCCGACTTACAAATCTCAACGACCAACCAGTGCGGTTCCGAGGCAATCTACAAACATGACGTAGTGGTCGCGTGTCGCGCATGCGAAAATCGCGAAGCCTGAGCGAGGAAGTAGGTAGTGTGGATATTGATGATTTGACACCATCGACGGCCCGAGAAGACACCTGGGTATTTCACCGATAGAACTTGTTTTGATTCTTTGCGAAATACAACCGCATAAACACATCCGGCCCGGCCCATTTCTCTCCACTGGCCTGTGGTCCTTTCATGTATAATTTAACCCGCTTCGGTACTCAAAGGAGAGAATGAACGAGCCTTGAAACTTCTCAATAGGAGAGAAGGGCTAGACTTGGCCAGACCCGAAGGGAAATGATCGACCTATTATCATTTTGAAGGAACGCATAGCAGATCCATTTGAGCTATTCTTAAATAAACACCAAGTTGACAGCCGCGCTTCCTTCTAACTATCCAGCTTAGGACTAGACTATCCGTGTTTACTGTGCAGGGTTAAATGAATGTCATGTACACTACAACACAGGAGGCTGAGTGATTAATCATTCAGTAAGAGAGAAGGCAGCATCGCAACGGACTAATTAAGAGGATTGAACATTATATTGCTATCAGATCATGGAGGCTGAGCTATTTGACCCCCGATACACGATGTCTAGATATCTCGCTACCACAGTAAGGACGTATGGCTAATCTTAAACAAATAGTGATACTTTAAATTGGTGAAGGTATTACGAACCTAATCCAGCGTCGGGTTCGCCATCGTACATAGGCCCCGAGAAATAGTCATTTGTGTTTTATTTGTCTAGACTTTATCCTATAATCGCTCTCATGTGCTGCTCAAGGCCTAAGGACTACATAGATAACTAGAACCTACAATGAGCAGTGGCAAAAATGCTTCCTTTTTACACGTACCGAGACCTGATTAGGTTTTATTAACCGTGTTGTGCTCATGATGTGGTTCTGCATTTGCCTGGATCTCCTATCTCAACTATGGCACCATACAGGTAAAGTTCTCTCGCCTTTACCAAACCTAGCAGAAACTCCAATACGCCGTGACGTCAATGCTCTATATGGACCAGTTGCAGTTGGCCCTATATCCCCAGAGGCCACACCAATCCGACCTGATATAAATTATTTTTCGGAAGCCATGGATCCTATTCCAAGCCCTCGTTGAGCACAGTTCGGACGAATTCCAACTGGTCTATGACTTTGGCTTCCAATCGACTCTCTGCACCTCTTTTCTTATCCGCATCTGAAGCTGGCATCGATTTCCACTCGGCTTCTCTAGGGCTAAGGGCCACTAATCTCTCCCTAAGCACATTGCGATGATCAATCCACCAATCTACATTTTCCAGCAGTGCAGCGGAATCCCACTCTACGGAAGGAATATCTCTCGCATTATTAATGCGTAGGACGCCGAGCACCTGTGTAATAAGTGCTAGGGAGTGTATCTCTGAGACAGATAGTGGCGTAATGAGAGCCTTGTTCTGACGACCGCGTCTCTGGTTGTCACCTGGCGCCTCAAACCGGTCGATGCTGGACTGCATCAGATTCGGGAACTGATTGAGAACGTATGCGACTTCTGGCGCAATCGTTGTGCCCAGAGCAGACAATACATTCAGTAGAATCGGCACGATTCCTTTGGCCCAGATGCTGTAACATCGTTGTAAGCCTACCGAGTCGGCGAATGGAGATATGTTAGGGCGGCGGAGATATGTAGCTAGGTTAGCTGAGGTTATCTGATCCAGTAGTCCGTCACAGGCTAACTGTTCGGCAACCAGAGGTAGCGCCGAGAGCTCGAGAATGAAGAGCAAAGCAAGTTCACCATAAAGAGGGTCTCCTTTCTTGGCCAGCTTGTCGGCCCATGAGTACAATGATATAGCAGCCTGAAATGCGTCATGGGCACTCAAGATGTTGAGGATTTGTGTTTGGCTTTGATCCATTCCGGGGACACACAAACATGCTTGTAATATAGCATTTATGATAAGAATATCGCTAGCAGAAACAGTACCATCCGAATCGTGAATGAGGGCCACCACTGTGCGGAAGCCCCTGGATACTACTATGTCTAAGATACTCAGGACGGTTTGGGAAACGGTAGCTGGGGATACGCTGTTGCCTTCGCTGTCGCGCACGGATGCGTTGAAGTCAATTTGGCTATACGATTGAGCCAAGGTTCGTAGCGTGACGTAGAGCAGTCTCAGGAGTGTGCGGTATATCGAGATATTCTGAGCTGTGTATGGTTCTTGGTAGCTGCTTACTGTCGCCCACAAAGAACTCAACAGCTGGGCAACGGCACCTGGGGATGGCGAGTTATGAACAACTTTTTGGACCAACATGAGTGATAAATTCACTCGAGATTCCGCAAGCCGCTCAAAAACCTGATCGTGGCTTTGTATCTCTTGGTTGGCCTCCAAGCACTGTTGAGCAACCTGTAAAGATTGTTTCTTCAGTGTATCATGATCTGGCAGGCAGGTGCTAAGCTCAAGGAGGAGGAATTCCCAGGCATGGTAAAGTGACTAACTACGTGTCAGCGCTGCATCGAGAAAAAATATTTACAGGACTTACAATTTGAGCGTCCACTAGCGACAGGTTCATGTTCGCCATTTCCATCTCACTTCTAAAGCCTGTGTTGCGTGGTCCAGTCCAACTCGGATCAAATTTCAGCATCTTATCCGCAGAGCTAAGAGCATAATAAAATTCAGCGCCTAGCGATTTCGGCTCAAGCAATGTTCGCTTGAAATTATCGAGGGAACAGCTTGGGTACTGCTTGCTGAAATTTCTAGAAAAATTAACGTGGAGACCTCTGTTGTAGCCAGCTACGCCAACGCCATCTCGCAAATAGTAGTCGAGATCTTGAGTGAGCTCTTGCGCGAAGGAGCTCGCCCGACCTAGCTGACGCAGGTGGAATATTTGCATGGCAAAAATCTCGGCAATGTATGCTGCAATTCGAGCCTCATTGCAAGCCTGCAGAGGATTTGTCTTTAAAGTGACAGATGATGGGTTCAAGTTCCGGACAAATTTCCTGAGCTCCGTGAGAAAACTTGTATCTTTCTGTAGAGTAAATATGGTCCAAGGCCAATAGTTCTGGGCTGAGGTGATGAAGTCCAAGATAGATAAAGCCTCTGACTGATTAAGCTGCGACAAAGAGGCCATTCGTGTCAAGGCCGAGCCAAGAACCGAGCTTGAAGAGGTCTCTGACGGTTTGCCATTACCCCCTTTTGCATCTCTTGCGTCTCTTGGTGTTTTGCCCGTCAGAAGGCAGTTAGCCATCCACTGCTGCCTGTTACGAACTATCGTAGAAAAGAAATGCCAAATAGTGTTCGCTTGCCGGACCTGGTTAAATGGCCTGTCAAGAGGGCTGATGAGTTGAATGAACGAGCGCGACGTCTGAGGGCCCAAGTTTCCCAGCAAAGAGGGGGGCTCCCCAACGGTCTTGCCGGCACTAATCACTAAGGATTCTAGAAGTTCAATAGAGGCGCCTTTGAATGTCTCATCCCGCGCACACAGCCGTGCAACGAATGGTGTGATTTTGAAAAGTTGATGTTCTAGCATACTAGAAGACCGGTCAGAGTGATTTGCTACCCTTACTAGGCTGGTTGCAAACTTTAGAACGGCTAACGTTTGGTCGCGATATACTTGGGATCGTTTAGCATATATAGTCGACTCGAAACCCTGTGTCGCTGCGACAAGGGTGCCAAGGAGAGGTAAAACACGAAGGCTTCCAGCAGATGTGTCGAGAAAACTATCAATGATGAACTTTGCAGCTGGCTGCAGAACGGACATCAATGAGTTCTTTGCTGATATGTCATCCATGCTGAAAGTGTAGTATATAATTTTGTCCATTATAGGCACAATATCACAGACCAACATCATGCGATCTAGGTCTGTTGCGAATCGCCAAGTTGACGAACTTTCTAGGAAATCCACGACTGCTTGCGAAATAGCCAATGTTATCTGCATGATGATTTTGTCCGAGACTCCAAGCCAGACGTTTTCAACCGTACGTTGCCTATGATTTGCCTTAATGTCCGTCTTCCGTCGGACAGAGCTGGTCATAGCACTATCCACTAGATCAGAAAACAACCGTGTAGTCGATATGAGCAATTCGAATTGAACTTCAGACAGATCGAGGTTGCCGATAATTCGGGAAAGCCGCCCGGCCTGTGACTGGCTTGGAAGCAGTGTACAGTCGGCCATGTATGACCACACCCTGCCAGGGCAAATAGGTAAGATAGCATGTAAGAATTGCACGCTGGCAACTAGAGCGCTCAGGCCAAAATTATCCTGGTCGTTGTCTAGAAGGGCGTCCATTGTGTCACAGACTACTGAAATGACGTCCTTGTTACGAGGCAGCGCTCGGCTGGCTTCTGCTACTATAGCAAGCCCAGCCTCTGAAGGGCTGAGTGTTTTGTCATCTGACTGGGGGTCTCTAATGACTTCCGTTCGAACCAACGTTGCCAGTAACGAGATAATTTCCGTAGTCTCGTCTGGTGCAAGCATACCAAGTGCCATATCATACCTGTTGGCGGCAAGATTTATCTCCAAGCGTTTGCCGAGCAGGGCTAGAGCGGAATGCTCATATTGCACCCGAACTATCTTCCCTTCATCCACAATGAAACGCCCATACGTACCAGCAGGTATAACGAAGAGCTCTTCATCTTCGGCAATCCTTTTCCAACTTGAAATCGGAGAGAACAACGGGAAATCATCTGCGAACTGGAAAGAATTCGCATTTTCTTCCTCATTTGCTAGATGATATTGCGTAAAATTGTCGGGTAAGGTGAAGGTAAGCGTTGGCGTCTTCTCGAGTAACCTCGTGATGTGTTCGTGGCTATTGCTGCCTGGCAAGGCAGGCGAGCAGCAGAGGGTCCGGCATAAAGTCAAAAATGGAGCAAATTCGTACGGGAAACGGTCAAGAGCTTGCTGAACGTAAGCTTCGAGCACAACCTGATCGTTCAGAGCGTATAGCAGAATATCATCTGGCAAAGCTCCATGAACAGCCGGTATGTCCCAGTATCCCTGTGAGCCAGAGAGAACAGACAGCAGTGCGGTGAGCGGCTCTGCTTTATAGCCGACGAATGGATATGTGGCTTTGAGCAGATCTAAGAAGGCAATCCTCATCCGAGATCCTACCGAAGCAGGGAAAATGCCACCGGCCGCTGGGCCTAGATGCGATGATAAGAACGAAATTATATCGAAAACATGTATTTCATCGGTTACCATCGCTGCAAGCAGCTGAACTTTTTGAAAGTCACGATCTAGATTTTTGTTAATGAGAAAGTCGTCGTATCGCCTTTTATCAATAGTAGTAATACTCCCGGCGGAATTCCTTCTTCCGGCACTTGGGACCATTTGTGTATTCGAATCGTAGTTCTCGACAGCCTTCTGGTTCTGAATAGTATCACGCTTTTCTGCTCGGTCTTGGTAGGAAGAGAACATAGCATGTACAATAGGTACCCATGCAAATAAAACCGGGGCTATGTACACGGCCCCTAACATGATTGAAGATTCGAGTACATCATGTATCTGTTCAAGAACACTCGAGGCTGCCAAGTACTCGTTGTCTGTGTCGAGATCTATATCGCCTTCAAAAAAGGCCATCATTCGCGGGAGATTGAGCATTTTCAACGATACCACACAGACAAGACACTGCAACGGTATCATTAGGTCGGAAATGCTTTGAGGAAACTAGACATATTGTTAGACGCACGGTTTACAACGGCATAGGTCTCTGAGAACGTACCCCCTGCAACTGGTTCAGAAAAGTGAGGTCGTTGACCAGCGAGAACCACTGTGTAGCAATTGTATCCGATACAAAGCTGTCGCTCGACCGGTCCAAAAGTTGGAATAATATCGTCATACGGTGCAACATTTCGGTCAATGACGTCTGTGTCCATAGCTCCTGAAGGTCTTCGGTCACAAACCCCTTGTCATCAACGGCAGATTCCAGACTCTCCCCAGCTTGTCTGATGCAGGCCGGCAAAAGACTAACATATTGAGCGATGAGGGCATGACAAGTCTTGGTGGGTATGTCGGCTATTGACTTCTGGGGTTGCTTGGGCGAGATTCCATATACCTCAAGGAGAGCCTTCCGTATCGCGCCTGAAGCCTCGGTTGGTGATGATGTGGGGAGCTTCTCCTGCAGCATCAGGGTAAATATGTAGTCATTTGTAGCGGCATAAGAGCGACGTTCTGATAGATATGTCTGGAAGATGCGTCGCCGCCTGCTCTGGGATTTGTCGAAGTCGGCCTGAATTTCGGACGCATCGAGGTTTGCTGTGAGATTCAAGCCCGGGATGATGTTGGATGTTTGCGTATTGGAGGCGCCGGCAGCAACGCGCAAGCTAGCGATGTCTTGGTTCGAGACAGGGCCGAGCAGTTGGCTGGTTGGGCGCAACTGGTACTCGACAACGACAACTCGCAGAGCCGCAACCTCGTTGATCCGGGCATTCTTGCTCAGCCACAACGCGTCTTCCTTAATGACGTTTATGTCGTACTTCTCGTTCGGGGTCGGAGTGACATGGATGGCGGCCGTTTTCTTCTCGAAAGTCGCACGATGCGGGCTCTTTTCGGTCGAGGGCTCGAAGGCAGAACTGGGGCTGGTAAAAAAGGACTGTACAAGCGGGTCGTTGAAGAAGTCAATAACGGTCTGGCTGCTTTGACGGTGCCCGGAAGGGTCCATCAAGGCCGATGCAACCAGTTTCCATGATCTAGAAAGCCGTCAGTAGGTGTGCCATTGCAGCCAATGGACACTGAACACTGGCGAACATGTGCATATGATAAGAGACACTATGACACGGCATGACATGACAGACAGACATACAAGATGATGGTCTCGCCCTTGAGACATGGTTCCAAAGGGGGCAGATAAAGCTGGTCGGCAAGTGGCTCTGCCATTGCTGTAAGTGTCAGCGGGCAATGCGCACCTTGTTGTGCAACAAATGCATGTGAAGCAGCAGATTGTCGCGACGTTGTGTGGGCGAAGTATGTTTTGCTGTCGCCGTGACGCGACTGGGATCGCAAAGCTTCAGCAATGTTAACTGGCTACGCTAGTCAGTAACAAAGAGCTTAGGAAAGAAAAATGTTAAGGCTGCCCAGCGATTAGCGGCAAGAGGTCCAAGCTCCCAGGGCAACCCACTTCGAGTTAGTTACAGAACCATACAGAGAAGTCCCCTACGGTCAAGCGTTGTAGCCTCGCAGTTAGCACCCTCAGAACACTCAGACTTAGAGCCAATTGGCGCCACGCAAACATGCTAGCCTTGCAGAGCCCCCTGCCGCCTAGAAACTAGGGTTGCTAGCTACCGAGTACCCCACTTGGAATCTGCCCGAATTGGCCCTCAACTTGTTAACCATTGCCCCTCCGATCGCTATCGTCTTCACTTACTTAGCAGACTTTCTATAACTAAGTTTACACCAACTTCACCTCGCAACTAAGCATATAGTGAACGGCTTCAGATCTAGTTCCTTTTACATTTGCAATCGCTGAATTTTCTTTTATCCGAGACTTGTCTATTATCGCTACCAAACCTGTCGAGCTGTTCAGCCTCAGTTTTGAGTCATGGCCGTCGCCGAAATTGTAGATTTCTCACCACATCATCCAGATCCTTCTCCGCCTGTCCCGACCGCCTCAAACGTCATTCTCATTGATAACTATGATTCATTCGTCTGGAATGTATACCAATATCTCGTGCTAGAAGGCGCGACTGTTACAGTCTATCGGAATGACCAGATCGACCTAGACGAGCTCATTGCCAAGAATCCCACCCAGTTAGTTGTAAGTCCCGGCCCAGGCCATCCCATCACCGATTCTGGGATTAGTCGAGATGCCATCAGACATTTCGCTGGGAAGATTCCCATACTTGGCGTTTGCATGGGCCTGTAAGTGATATCTCCACGTCACGAGGCGTTAATATCTCCGGGGGACTCCTCTAACCAGGTACGTAGACAATGTATATTCGATGTATACGGTGGAGACGTGAGCTCAGCCGGTGAAATACTACACGGCAAGACATCGCCATTGTCTCATGACTCCAAAGGCGTATATGCTACCATGGCCCAGGGTCTTCCTGTCACCCGATATCACTCACTTGTCGGCACTCACGTGACCCTGCCTCAATGTCTCGAAGTCACCTCCTGGATACCTAAAGACGACGACTCAAAGGGCCTTATTATGGGAGTACGTCACAAAGAGTACGCGATTGAGGGTGTTCAGTTCCACCCAGAAAGTATTCTGTCCGAAGATGGCCGTGTCATGTTCAAAAATTTCTTGCGTTTGCAGGCGGGCACTTGGGCTGAAAACCAACGCCAGCAAAAGTCAGCGGATGCAAATAAAGTAGCCAGCGAGATGGATAAATCATCTGCACAAGCCCCGAAGAAAAACAATATTCTTCGAGATATATATGCCCGGCGGAGGGAAGCTGTCACAGCCCAAAAACAGATACCATCACAGCGCCCTCAGGATCTTGAAGCTGCTTACAACCTAAACGCTGCACCCCCACAAATCTCGTTCGTTGACCGTTTGCGCCAAAGCCCCTTCAATGTCTCATTAATGGCTGAGATAAAGCGAGGTTCGCCGTCTAAGGGCATATTTGCTTTAGATATTGACGCACCGACTCAAGCGAAGAAATATGCCTTAGCCGGGGCCAGTGTCATATCTGTTCTCACCGAACCAGATTGGTTCAAAGGAAGTATTGAAGATTTACGTGCGGTGAGACAAGTACTTGGCGGGATGCTCAATAGGCCAGCCATTCTGCGAAAAGAGTTCATTTTTGAGGAATACCAGATCCTTGAAGCTCGGTTAGCTGGCGCTGACACAGTCCTTCTCATCGTTAAAATGCTAGACGAGGAACTGTTGACCCGCCTCTACAAGTATTCCGTGTCGCTAGGCATGGAACCTTTGGTCGAGGTCCAAAATGCAGAGGAAATGGCAACAGCAGTGAAACTGGGCTCGAAGGTAATCGGAGTCAACAACCGCAACCTCGAGTCCTTCGAAGTAGATCTCAGCACAACAAGTAGGCTCCGCAGTCTCGTGCCACAAGAAACAATAATTTGCGCACTCAGTGGGATCAACACACACGAAGACGTAATCGCCAATCATAAAGACGGCGTCAATGCAATCCTTGTCGGCGAGGCTATTATGCGTGCCCCAGATGCTTCCCAGTTTATCGAACAGCTCTGCACTGGAAAGGCTACGACGCAGAATTCACGGCCAGAGTCGCTCCTCGTCAAGATATGCGGCACCCGCACCCAAGAAGCCGCTATAGCAGCCGCCGAAGCTGGCGCAGACCTCATCGGCATGATCCTAGTACCGGGACGTAAGCGCACTGTCAGTGACGAAGCCGCACACGCCATCTCAGATGCTGTGCACAGGTTCTCGCGTGCTGCGATTTCGTCCGCACCTGAACTTCCCACAGATAAGGCAACAGATTTCTTTGCAGCCGCACCCCAAAAGGTAAGCGCGCCGGGTCGTACACGGCCCCTCCTCGTCGGTGTCTTCCTCGACCAGCCGCTCGCGCAAATCTTAGAATTAACGGCACGATACCGCCTCGACATTGTGCAACTGCACGGCAAAGAGCCTCTTGAGTGGGCCAGTCACATCCCCGTACCAGTAATGCGGCGTTTTACACCTTCCGAACCCGGCATTGGTGCGCGCGGCTACCACGCAGTGCCACTCTTCGACTCCGGTTCTGCGGGCGGCTCGGGCCAGCTCCTCGACGCCGTGGCAGTCAAGGCCGCGCTCGAGCAGGATCGCGAGTTGAGAATCGTGCTCGCCGGGGGACTGAACCCAGAGAATGTCGCCGAGGTTGTCCAGGGCGCTGGCGCAGACGGCGAGCGTATTATCGGTGTCGATGTCAGCAGCGGCGTAGAAGGTCCTGATGGCCTACAGAGCATAGAGCTGATACAAAAATTCGTCAAAGCGGCGAAGGGGATTAGGTAGAGAGATAAAATCGGATGACTATTGAGATGTCAATCAAAAGAAACAAAATAAATAGAGGAAAGAAAATTTCGGAAGGAATCTAACGAAGTACATATGGGGATTATGGAAGAAACTATGAAACACGAAAGTTTCATCTACTCTGGATAGAGAGAAAGACCACGCACTGTTGTGTAACCACAAAATTCTGATTCTAGTGCCTTAGTATCACCATCAGTGTAATTACTAACGCAATGATGTGAGGATTCATGTACAGGTATCGTGAAATGTATCGCATTGTATCGTACGATTTTCGTCTCCCATCTTATGAACGTGATTTCTAGGAAATCGATAACTAAACACATAGAAACAGACCCGGCTCTTCCAACTCCTGATAAACCAGTGCGGACTCTTCATGTCTAACTAACTTCCTTCTGCAAAGTCCTAAGAACGAGTGAACTGGACTTTGAGGCAACCAGCTAGTTGCATGGTGCGTCCGATTTATCTGCCAATATCAAAGGATCGTCGAAAAGAAATCCGAGCCTCGAAGATTATACCCTGCCCTTCTTCACTTAGTAGATCTCCATTCCGAAAGCCTGATCCATAAGATCTTGTATATGAACAAGCAAGCGATCCTTCATGCGCCACAAGAGCGACCCTTACGAAAACAACAAAAGACCTCTAACGGAGCCTGCCCTTCAAGCCACGGCCCGTAGTCGACTGATTCCGCGCGTTCTCGATGGTATTCTTGAAGTCGCCGTAGAGCGCGCCAATAACGCCCTTCTCCTGCCACTTGTCGACGATGCTGTTGGCCAAAGCCCGGCGGCTCTTGGCCTTCATCTTCTCGCGCTCGCTCAGCTTCTTGCCCGTCATCCAGCCCTCGTCCTCGAGGCGCTCCTCGACCCATTGCTTGAGCGCGTGTTTCCAGTGGAGCAGGCTGTGGGCCGTCTCAGCGTTGCTGCAGCACACGGAGCCTACCAGCCATTCCTTTGTTGTAGGCGGCAGGGGCATACCACGTGAGTCGACGGATGCCGTGTCGTCGTCGTCATCGTTGTCTGAGTCAGATTCAACCTCCGCCAACGTGTCCTTGTGGTACGCTGAGCCCGAGAATATAATCCTGTAGGTGGACGGGTGGCCGCTTCGGCCACAGGCCTCGCATGTTTCGTACAGATCTGTACCAAGCTGACGAAGTTCGATGGAGTCGAGTCCCGGTCGGCTTTTTAAGGCGCGATTGAAATCCGGCTTCCACGCCGATGAAGTGAACTTCGAGTTGGCAAGCCCACTAACTTCATCGTCAAGCTTGCGCCAGGCGTTGACGTAGACGGGGTCCTTTCGCTCGAAAGCTGGGTTGATTCGATTGTGAACTAGCCATTCGATAACAAATGGAAATTGGTCTTTCAGGGGTTTATGAGCATGCGATGTGAACTCGAGAGGGATATCTACAGGAGCACCGAGTGGCGCATCGTCATCATCCGTGACAAACCCATCTAGGTCGCTCTCGCCACTGTCGTGATCCGTGGATTTTTCGCATTTCTGCTTTTGCTTTTTCTTGTGCGGAGCCGGTTGCTCTTCTACCTCTTTTTCCTCCTGTTCCTCATCGTCGAAATTCTTGAGCACTTCAAGTTCATTCTCAGAGTCGGTGTCATAAATACCGCGCTTTATTTCTTCGTCCGAAGATGGTTCGGACTCCGTGAGTTGATCAATCTTTTCACCAGCCCGTCGGCGACGTAAAAGTTCTATCTTCTTCTGTTTTTCTGATCTGTGGCCTTTGTGCACCTTCTTGATTGGAGAAGATGCAGCGCTCTGTCTCTTCAGCCTACCAGGGGTACGATTATTGCCAGACATGCTTGGCGAGGAATGATGGAACAATTTTCTTTTCTTAGATGGAGAAACAATGTTTTCTTCATCTGAGTCGTCGAGCACTACAAGTGCTTGTTTTGGAAACTTCCTGGATGATGCTGACGGCAGAATGGGGGCGTCATCTGAATCGTCTAGAGAAATGACAGATGGACATCGTCTTTTGCGCGGAGAGGGCAGACTGGGAAGTTCTGGCTCTCTATCTTGACCTTCATCTTGATCATCATCTTCGTCTTCGTCATCGATCACGGTTCTCTGGAGTCTGGTAGAAACAGACTGAGATGACCGTGGATGCCTAATCTTCGGTACTTCATCTGAATCTCCAGACTCCGAGGTGCCTGGTGCGTGTGATATATTGGCCATTTGGGTAGGTGGCAAGAGATCCACGTCGTCCTCATCGTGGCCTGCATCACCAATCTCGGCGGCAGAGTCATCTGAGGAATCATTTGCCACAGCACGGTTGCGTTGGCCATGGAAATTGGGCATGAAACTTGCAGGCGGTGCTATTCGTCTTGTTAATAGAGAGAGCTAGGTTTTAGAAGTACATTACAGCGTGCGCAATCCCACCAGAAGTGGCAATAAAATGACAGGAACGAAAAACAGACGTAAAAGAGAAAAGGAAAGAAAAAAGACGTACCGATAGAGTTATCCAACCTGGTCTGCTTTGATTTACGCTTTCTTGCACTGTTGACCGTTTGAGCTGGCGAGGACGATGTGGCAATGGATGGCAAGTGACGAGCTGCAGCTGGGCTGCTTTGCGCGGCTCTCGAGTATCTGACTCTGGCAGGCGAGTAGGCAGAGACAGGAGAGCTTGAAGAAGCGCCTACCGCCTCAAAAGTGAGCCTAGTTTGGCTTTTCTTCTTCTTCGCGGGTGGCATGGTTGCCCAGATGCATAGATGCGAGGATTTGAGAATACAAGGTAGACGAGAATGTTATGCGACTTGCGAAACGCGAAAAGAGGGCACTGCGACCCCAACTGCTTGAGGCGTAAGATCGGGTGAATGAACCACTCAAATGAAATTGCGACAGGAACCTGCTGGCTTGGTCTCACCAGGCCCATCTAGTTACCTATCCTTTGTAGTGCATGGGTAACTATTGAGAGATTCCTGATAACAATGGTCAAGGCTGAATATCAGTAGAAAAACGGGAACGGCAAACAATTATCAATTAATGCAGTCAAGTAAGTCTGTATGAATCAGCTTATTATCAGGCAACCAGAAGCTAAGCTCTTAAGCTCAAGGCTTAGGTTTGAGACTGCAACGCGCCGGATGGTCGGGTACCTTATTGAAGGCAAAGCGCCATGTCACGTGGTTTCAATTATATTGAACTTACCTACCTTATGTAAGTACTTACCAAAGGTTTGAGATATCTTTAGTTTTAAGGTGAACTTAGGACAAGAAAAACCACCTATCCCGGATGTCATATTTGACCAACAAGAGAGAAAGAGAGCGGATGGAAAAGCAAAGAACGCAGGTCATTTCACCAACCAATCAATTAACCTACATCCATCGTTACAGGTACATGTATGCTGGCGGTATGCTAGTAGTGCCAAGCAATGTTATGCTAGTCGCCTACACAATTCAGGTACAAATTGATAGGTGCAAAGACTACCGGGATCCTACACAAATAAATCACTGGGCATCAATAATCAGACATTTGTCAAGAGGTATTCATTCCAGCATGTCATGACGTGGTGCGAATGAGCTATGACAATCCAACGGCCAATTCTAATAACGCACAGCGATACATTCCAACTTGGTATGTCAGTACTATCACACGCTTGTTTTGCGTTGTTCTAGGTGTTCTTTCTGTGAGGGGACAAGGTCGAGGTGTATTGATTGTGATGTGTGATGTGGGGACAAGATGCCGTGACAATGGGGGGGGGTTCCCTCGACCCTTGGGGGTCGGCTATCTAAAAAGCTGCCCGTTATCGTACCATAATCCACCATATGATACTTCCAGCATGCTCACGGCCCAGATTCACTCTCTATAGATGTCTCTTGACTCGACGAGTTCGACAGTCAAGCCGGTGAGACACCTAAAGAGCTGAGAAAGACGGCGCCATAAGGTTTTGCTTCCAGTAGAATCGGTCGTGCCAGGACTTGTTCTTCAAACGCAGCGCCATTTATTCTAAGAAGTGGCCTTGGGCTCTTCCTTCTTTCCCTCCTCGGCCTTGGGCTCTGCCTCGGCCTTGGTGGCTTCTTCTTCTTCCGCATCCTTCTCTTCCTTGCCGAAAAGAACCTCGTTCTCCTTCTGAGCCTTCAGCCATGCCTCCTTGAACAGCTGAGCATCTGAGGCATCAAGTTAGCGACCAGAATACAATATCCTACCTGCGGTGCGTTACTCACTTTCAGCATTGGCCAGGCGGACGGATACTGTAATAGCTTCGGGCTCGCCTTCGCTAACGTCGGCAGCAACGTTCCAGAGCCAGGCACGGTCGCTCGTAGACATGGGTGCAATCTTCATGTCAGGGGTAACTGGGTGATTAATGTCAGCAACGAGCTCCAAAAAACAATACGGGATTGTGGGTGGACGAACTATAGTGATTGGCGCAGACCTTAAGCGTCTTGTCACGTCGCATAACTAGGCGGGTCTTGCCGTTCTCCTTGTGCTTGAGTAGGCGGAGAGGACCAGTGCCACGCTCCTTCCACTCGCGAGACTCCTGTACAAATCTGAACATTTTGCATCGCATGTTGAAGACCTGTTCCTCGGATTCCTCGTGTGTAACTGTCTCGACCTGCTCGGTGAGTTTATGAACGGGCTCGAAGTTAACATCCTCAGACTCGGGAACTTGGTCCTAGCAGGTATAGTGTTAGTTTGACACATTCTGTGATCATCGGGTAAGTGAAAATTTAGCAGCAACCTACATCTTCATCGCCCTTAGCAGCAGCGGCAGCCTCGCGCTGGGCCTTGGCACTGCCAGAGACATCGCCACGGTCCTCGTCCTCGTCTTTCTTCTCCTTCTTTGCGCCACCGCCAAACATGGAGAAAACAGACGAAGAGGCGAGAGGCTTAGACTCAGCCTCAGGGGCCTTGGGCTCCGTGTTCTCTGTAGAGCTCATGTTGATGATATTGCTGCGAATGCACGAGCGCGTGTCCGAGGTGAATATGGGAAGTGAGAGGGAGTCTAGGTATTGAATAACGACTTTAGTATATTATCATAACGAGCCAGGTCTTGCTTTCGCTAGGTCTGAAAGTAAATCAGGATGAACAGGCAAATGAGAAAATCGACAACTAATAAAAATAGCGACGACAAGGGAATGCCCCGCTCTCAGTTAAGAGGATCCCACGTCAACCAGGCGTGCACAAAGTGCGACCATGACAGCGAAAGCAGAGTTAGGCAGACATACCGTTTCCTTGCTTGCTTGCGCACGAATGCGAATGACGGCAGAGCTAGCAGTTGTACAGCTGCGGTGCTTGACTGAGCGAGAAATACTAGCTAGAGCGTGTACGCAATGCAGTTCTAGCGGCGGTGTTGATGGTGATGAATGGTGGGTGGTGGGTGGTGGGTGGATGGTGGATGGTGGATGGGTTGTGGTAAGGTATGGCAAACGCGGGGGTGAAGAGGGCGGAACTTGAAATTGTTCAAATTGCCCCTCGTGTAATATCAACAAATGGGTTCGCAAGTATGAGGGGTGAGGGGCCACTGATGCCGCTAATGGAGGTATCCACTGGCAGGTGGCTACTCCTGCTGTACGCCATACTACCTACATACTGCATGTACCTACCTAATCTACGGCATGTGAGCTTCTAGGAGTGGGCCACTCTTGGAGTTGCTTGGGCAGCAAATTTGAGTGTTTTGATGATAGTAGGTGGGTATCTTTCATTATTGTCCCAATTAGCTTTCGTATCTCACTCGGTGCATGTTCACAGGTCTTTTGCATATTGCTCCCGTCCTGCTGGGGCTCCAAAAATTTTTGGACCAAGTGGTATGAAGTAGTTAGGCAGTTAGATTCTTTACGAAGTAGCAAATAAACGAGTAGCTAAACTTTGACTAAAATATAAGTGCATTGCTTGAAAATCTTCTACATAACAATTAGCTAAGCTCAAATTCGACCCATCTTTCACAGCCCACAACTACCAATGAGATAGATGTATTATTCTCGCATGTATTTAGCATCAATATGCTCTCTTCGTTCTCGATCCTTTGTTGATTATTTATAAACAGTCTTATACACAACTTTGTTTTTCTCTTTGTTAAAAACCAAAGAAATCATTCTTGGCATTATAGTTAAAAACAATATTATTATATATAATTTAAATGTTAACCAACGTAGTCCTTTACACGATGAACTCAAGGTTTATGCTGTATTAACATAAATAAATTATTTAATCATATAAAATGTCCCAACTACAATAAACTCATCATAGATTAGATCTGAGATTTAACAACATTTTTGAATCACCATATTTACGATACTTGTGCATTTCTAAAGACCGCGTGTTTATATAACACTAGGCATCAAGATGGCTACCACACCACTAGAAAAGAAGCCACCCATCTACAATTTACCACTCGATGTTGGGCTGAGGTTATTAGAAACCCTGAAATCGCCAGGCGAGATGATTCGGTTCGCTCTCACGTGTCCTAATCTGTTAGACTATTGGATACAGTTTCGAGAAAGTATAGAACAGCGAAAGGGACACGAAGAAGAGCTGGAGCCAGATCCTATCGAAAACGGTCCTGAACTCTATATACCCGAAAGAGTAATCACCTTCCAGACATATTCCCGACGTATTATGAATAAGCTCTATTCGCCCGAGTGTCAAAAACTCGTATTGCTCATCCTGCTCATGCCGAACCCGTCAGACCGTATTTACAATATCGATTTTCGCAGGCAGCACCCTCAATTAGGTAATCCTTCCCCCTATCCTCTCTTATCCCAGCGCAGGTTTGAGATATTTCACCGATTTTATACAAACATTGAGTACGGAGATTCGCTGTTCACCTTTAAGAACCTTACTCGTATTAGCCCTTACTGGGATGCCGTGCATGACTTCGCCCTCGATTTTGCCAAGAAGGCTCTGAGTCAGGCTCCAAATTGGGCTCACCATTCAGCACCAACTTTTTCAGCAGTTTATTCGTTAGATCCCAACGGCCCACGAGCTCGTGAGTTCAGAGACAGCTCCCCTATCCAGAATCTTGACCAACTTCATATTACTGAACGAGAAAGGCTCGTCCTAGCCTTCCACCATTACGAGGCAGTGTGCGCCTGCACAAAAATTTCAGGATACTGGGAAATTCGTAGAGCCATAGACGCCGGGATAAATAATCAGCATAACTTTGCGGCTTGGAACGCCGAACGGGTACGTCAGTCACCTCTAGCCCAACAATGTTGTTGTCAGATCGAGCGAGTTGCAACTGTGTACTACTACGTGCGGCTACAATATCTGTTTCTTTTTTACTCTCTCTGGTTGGAGTATACTAGTTATCTAGCTCGAAGTCAGACACACGACTTACTTAACGATGACTGGAACCCGCCATTTAGGGTTCCTATAGAAACCCCGGCTGTGTTCGCAGACAAACAATCCCTCCTGGAATGGATTGATATCTTGTGTTCCAAGGGCTTGCTTTTCCTTCATGAGGTTCTAAAACTTAGCACCGATCAAAGGAGAGATTTCTTGGTAAAGACGTATTACCCAACACGGTCGAACTTTGTAATGGTAACTGACAGAGACTATGTTATGAAGAGCCTTTTTGATATGCTATCTCTCCGACCAGCCCTGAATGACCTAGTCACATGGAGCGACAAGCTCAGTGACGCCTCAGGACCCAATTTGGCCTGGTTGCGCTATAACACCATAGCCACCCAAGGGACAACTATGATCAAAGCTGCGAATTTTGTCAATGAGGCCGACATCAATCTCAGGCGGACAGGATACGTCTTTTGGAATGCCGACCGACTTATAGCTCTAGGTCTCGACGACAGGAACAAACTCGAAGAACTCCAGTTCAACGCGGACAGTTGGGGGGTAGGCACCTATGGTGTGCAAGGGTGGCTTGATAGCCCTTTTCAACTTAGCCATGCCCCTGGCGAGATAGGGCAAAACCCAGAAGATTTCTTCCACGATATGACGTTAATGCAGACCAATCCTTATATAACTCCAAAGCCCGCGCCATTGCTCGTCGAGTTTGGAATACTTGGAGAGACGTGGAGATTAGGTGAGAATGCAGCAACCCCAAGTGGCGAGCCGTTGTTGCCCAATTTTAATTTTGATTTGCCGGCGCCATAGATGACTTACTTATTTGGAAGGCTAAGACTGAGAGAATCAGGGGACTATGTTTTTAGTTAGCGACTCTCAGAGAATGTTTTTAACAATATAGTCAACCACTTTTGTTGGTCTTGTCGAAATGTATGCACTAGATACAACTAGATTTAAGCCATGCAACGAATAGACAGTGGTGACTTGCCAATATAAACGTAGCAGCATGATGATGATTAACAAGTATATCCTGGAGAATAGAGGGGCCGTGGGGTGCTCAACCAGACTTTTGGGTTCGGGAATAACCGCATGTGCATGATTGACACATGACTTGATACTACAGTACACTAGAGTTCGTATGTTAAGGAATGAAGAGGCCGAGAGACTAGAACTGACTGGACACCTAAGAGGTCCCGAGGGCATCATGAGGTAACAACACACGAAACTCGCCCGCTGTTACAACGCAGAAAGCGTAAGGACTCTGGCACAAGCAGAATCGTGTCTTTTATTACCCCTGTCTAACAAACTCTCAGAAGTTCTTCTGCCCTATGCATGTTTCTAATATTGGAAGCGGAGCCGAGCGCCAAGATCGCAGGGTCAGCCACGTCAATTTCCAACAAACTGGACTTTACTATAAGTATGCGTAGATGTTGCGCCAATGACACACAGTTAACAGGGTCTAGAGGTGTCACAATACTATGCAAGTAGGTGTCATATAGAATTATGCCACAAGTTGAGATGTGCTGTGATACAGGATCCCTACTAAGTGTTAAAGAGCCCGATTATGAAGCTGGTTCATTGTTGTTCGAGGTCGCCCAGGAACATCGGGTTGAGTGGAGACTTTCTCTGTCGCCGGGGTTAGCAACTGAATGCTATTGGTTTATACAGCCCAAGATCGGTTTGGAGTCTGGCTCGGCTTAGTTATACCATGTATTATCAACCAAGCAGAGCCGTTGCGCGGGACAAGAACAACGGATACCGGGGTCATGATGTGTGTGATAAGCTGTGTCAAGATCGAACCATGGTTTCAACAATTATGGCACGGCTATTCGGAAGTTTCCTGTAGCCTAGGCACCGTAGATTGTAGATACGATTACGGCCTTTAGATGCCCCCGTACCTAGGCTGAAGGATCATGTACCTAGGTATCTATATCAATCGCCACCAACTATTAGGTCAGTACAAGCTTGTGGGCAGACTAGCAACTTCAACTTCCTTCAGACATATTGTGGTTAATTCCACAATTATAATTACCTCGGCCTAGCTAATTCTCCACATCTAGTCAGTCAATACATCATCACATTGCATCGGTCGCGGTGCTTATCAGCACCGATTGCCATTCCTCCTTGTAATTGCTGTGTTGCGTGCGTACTTAATCGGTAACAACACCAAGAACACCAAGAAATTGAACGTTGGCAAGCTTGGGCTGCATGCTATGCATCATATAGCACACGCGCGACGTTGCATCATCTAAACCACTACAGCCACAATTGTCTTTGCAAGGGTTCCCAATCAGGCGGCGAAGCCTAAAATTGTTCGTTCGCACAGCATACGGTCGCCCCCGTCGCGATACGGAATGCACAAAATCGAGTAATTCAGCTGGGCAGATGAGCAGAGGGGCAGGGCTGTTTTTTTAATGTCAAGCCGACCAGGATCTGTCAGGCCGTCTTTTCCCTGCGCACCATGACCGCCGCTGGCTTCGCGTCTTTCCCACGATTCCCGACGTCTACGAACTGTTATCCGCATTCGACCCTCAACGGTGCCGCTTCTCAGTGTTCAATGGCTTGTGGTGGTGTCAGATCGGCCGTGTAATCTGAATAAGCCTTGTCAAAACTACCGAACCGAGCACAACCCGTGCTTCTGATTTGTTCCCCCTTTATAATACCGCGCGCTGGATACTGAAAGCTGCTTAGCGCCCTTGCACTATGGTATATTGTGGCAAGGCTTCCCAGGGTTGCCAAAGCTGTCGTACCCGCCGTATAAAGGTATGCCTTCCTCTCTCTTACATGACACTCTTCTCACGCATTGCCCTGTTTGCACTGATATGTCCGTTCAATCTTTCATCGCTATCGCGCCAGGGGGGTGGGAGTTGTGGCCGTTTTTATCCCGTTATCCGTAACCGTGATGATGAGTTACTAATACTGCATCCGACCTACAAAAGTGTGATAAGAAACATCCAGAATGCTCCCAGTGTATTCGGGTAGGCAAGAGGTGTCCCGGATATCGTGACCAGCTTTCCCTTCTTTTCCGGGATGAGAGCAGCAAGGTCATCCAGAGAGCACACGCTCAATGGGGAACCGGAAACCCTGGATCACCACCCGATGGTAGCTCGGAATCCTCGTCTCCGTCCTCAGGATCTGTTGTCTCTATTTCGCCAAGCCGCCGCATTCCCCGTGCAACCACCGGATCCGTGTCGCTACCGCCCACCGCTACGGCACAGGAAATCATAGCGTCGAGAATACCCCGAAGAGTAGAGCCCAACCTGGATCAGCGCGGCCTCAAATTTTACGTGGAGCGATATCTATTAAATCATCCGGACTCCCCACGGACACCTGAGCTTATGGAACTATATTTCGGCAATGACGAGACAATACGCAACGTAATGATTGCCGTAGGTCTGGCCGGCATGTCAAACTTACTCGGAAATAAGAGCATGAATCTAGCTGCGCGGTCCAAGTATGTTACCGCTTTAAAACAGACGGGGCAGTTGATCGCCAGCGCGTCTCGGGACCCTCGGACTATCGTAAAACCTCTCAGGTCTATTGTGACACTTGCACTATTCGAAGTATGATAATGCCGTATTTTCTATATTTACAAAGATGCCATGCTAATCGACGTAGGTCGTCCAAGGCAAAGGATCGAGAGTCTCAGCAGGCTCAGCGAATACCCATGTACATGGTGCCGTCGCCCTCACACGGTCTGTCTTACCCGTTGCAAATTCACCAAATGGTGGCGCTCGCGGTGTGCTTCAGCTCATGTTTTCTATGGTAAACCCGGTCTTGAGAATCCGCCGTAATGTTCAATCTAATTTAAAGACAGTTCATCCCCACCCAAATGACTGATACGCCTCTGCCTCCGGGTTTCTTTGAGTGTCTCAAACTGTGCAAAATGTTACTTCAAGATTGCATTGAGTCTTGTGCTGTCGACTTAGCATTCGCAACCGCCCGCCTCCTGCAGTTGCTTCTCACTGCAGATCGAACAACTTCACTCGATGACCAGCAGGAAACCGATAATCTGATTCAACAGTTTCTAGCAGTGGAGTCGGTATTCGAGCGCATAGAACGGCAATTACGGGCCGCCTACCCTTTCGTGGAGAATCGGAGTGACCAGCCCTCCCCCGCACTTTTCCGGAGTAAGTGGCATAGTTATAGTGAGATATGGGGGGCTCGGATATGGAACCACTACCGTTGGGCCCGCATTCTCCTGGGAGAATACATTATTAGATTTACGATTGAATATCCTCGCTCAAGTGCCCGATATATCTCTCCTCCACAGAAAGTCCAATGTTACGCTACCATTGAGAGGATAGCTGAGGAGATGCTGGTTAGTACGCCTTCTCACTGGCATCATCCCGTGCTCGACGATGCTGCCGCGAGGAAATATGAAGCACCGGGACAGGGCGGTGCCGGCGCAGCGGGCCTGCCCACTCTCTTATGGCATCTAAAGGTCTCAGGCTGCGCGCCAAATGTGCCTCCAGAATTTTGGGACTGGGCGTATGATATCTTACAGGTGGTTTGGAAAAATATGGGGATGCAACACGCTCAGGCACTGGCAGAGGTCATGGAAGAACATCGGAAATCGCTCCAGATGGGAATAAGCAACGGATCACCTTTAGCCATGAATTGACGAAGGTATATAGCAATTGGGTGTCCGATTCAACGTCGAACTGCCAGGAAAGACACTAAAAAAACAAAAGAAAAAAGAGAAAAAAAGGATCAATAAGTGTGTAGTTCATGATTGATACTACTCAATCAATTAAATTTTCTTAAAGAAATTGTTCAAGTTCCCTTAACCAGTGATATATACCCTATGGTGCATATACAATCAAGAACTGAATAATATGATGGGTTTTATTGTAGTCTACTTATGTGTTAATACTTCCTTGGTACGCAAGGTGTTATTGCATTTGTCATATATCTGCGGTATCAACCTTTCTGTCTCCGTTCCCAGCTCTCTTGTCACTTTAGACATAAGGGGGGAGGAAGGTTTCTTTGTCTCGAAGTGATTTCAACAATTTCGGATACACCGCCAGATGGACCGCAAGATAATCAAAATCTTGGCGATAAAGAGTGCTAAGCCCGCGCAACTAATCATAGAGTCGGAGACCTCGGTTGCACTCAGGGGATATTGTACTGGTGTGATCGACATTGACAAATCCGACGATCGAGAATAAGTAGTAGGGATGAAAACAATAGATTAGAGCGTTTTGAAGTTGGTTCGGTGTCAATGGAAATAAGGGCGCTCGGTGTGGACGTAGAGTCTTCTTCAGCTGGCCGATGAGAATGGTTGTCGAGCATGGTACAGACCACAGTGCCGCTCTTGAGCTTGGCGCACTCAAAGCCGCACAACACATCATGACCCCCTAAATCCAGGTCTATGAAGATTGTATAGATTTCGCAGGGATCTACAGCCTCTGGATTAGAGTCGCCATGGACTGGATCACAAAGAATGGGTTGGTTTATCCTGCAGTTGAAATTCTTAGGATAGTAGGGGGTTGTTGTTCTGCCGGTCAGCAAGATGGGGGTGATAATGGCGCATATCCCATTAACGAAGAATGGCGAACTGTCGTTAAACTCCGCCATTGGGTACTCTGTGAGATCTTTTCGGCTGAGGAAATATTAGTGGGAGATAGTTGTCGGGTACGCTTCTGTATTGTCAGCAAGGTGATCTCGATATTTCGTGTATACGAAGTTATGGTCTAAACGCTCTGTAGATGAAGAACAAGATCGTGGTTCAACACAAGGTTCTGATGTTCCAAAATGATAATAAAGTAGCCTAGGTACGATTTCGGTCGCTCAACATGTGGACAAGATTACCTCCGGACGTTTGATATGGGTGGAAGTATTTGAACCTGGTATATATTCGATTAATTATTGCCTGACGGTGCCTTACTGCGAGTAGTTATGATTCTATATGAATTCATAGGTTGATTCTCTAAGTGCGTAGAATGACAGGTTTAAAACTTCGATATTACAAAGAACCTAATGGATTCTGTCTGGGTTTCACTACTATCTGACTATCTTACAGTTGAGTATTATGTTTTGGATATCTGTGATTCAGAAAATAAAGCTACTTATTCAAGGTTTCACACTACCTTCATGATGCAAATAAAGAAGTTGGTTGTGGAAGGATGGATCATACTGAAACGCCTGAAGAGATATGCCTATATAGGCGCGTAGCTAGTATAAAACAGGACCGTGACTAAGTGGCTAATCTATTGTGTCGCATAGCCTAGTACAATGATGGAAATCATACATGAGCATACGACGAATTATTACGATGAGTGTTTTGACCATCAATACTATGTGTTACATATTGTTTCTTCCGGTGTGAAGTAAGTTTGTGACATGTAAGACAAAGAAACTCTATGTAGTGGGCGTTTTGGCCGAAAGCAAACGAATGACAACGGGAATATTCCATAGATATACATTAACCCTATGTTAATATCCATAAATGTCTCCAGTAGCTGAAGCCTGCATCTTGTCGTTGAAGCTGGGCTTGGATATAATTTTGCCTCTAATATATGATTACAAAGCTAGGTAGTATTAACCTGGTTGCTTAGGTAATACCTACTTGGGGTCTATGTTGGTACCTAATTGGCTGTACCTTACTTAAAAGTGAATTGAGCTTAAGGTAGGTATTGGGTTGTGTATATTAATGATAGACAAGCAGAAATCAATGTGATTATTTAACATGCCGAAAATAACCCGATTGAAGATAATACCTACAAGGTGGTGAACTGTGGGGATGGGTTCTTTATCATGGCATCACGGCAACGCACGACGCACGGGGCAACCAGCAGCGCAAACGGACGGGTTGAACAAAATGCCGGGGTGGGGCATCCTCGAGGCCTGATTCAGAGAGCTCCCGTCTCTCTCCAAACACCTACCTAACTAATGTACCCGCTCTAAACTAACGGCCGCCCTCGAAAAAAAAGAGAACGGCACATTCGCTACCTACCTAACATTCACTAACAATTCACCCTAAACCTTGGAAGATATCCTACCTGCTTCCCCCATCCTACCTACACTATAAGGTACGTTAGATAACTAGACTAAGATCTACCTGCCTACAACCCACCCGCTTGCCTCAACTTCTCCATCTTGCGTCGCCACCACCACCAACACTACCCACTTGCTCTTGTATCTAGATACCTACATCCCACGCACCAACCCCTTCCTTACCTCGTTGACTGATAGCAACACACAACTTCCAAGTGTGAGCTTTGTCTGCGCCACGCCCTCCCATAAATCCAGATCCCGTCGACCTTCCCACAGCGCGCCATCGCGTTTTGCCTGCTCCAACCAACTCGCACCGGCCCAATCTTCTTTGCTACCTTCTTCATCCCGCCCTCTCTGCCGACCGTCACCCACACACTCACATCTTCGCCGCAACTCGCAACTCTAATTCCGACTTAGCCCCAGCCGACAACTGCGATTGTGGTTTCCCCGTCTTTTGTCTTCACTCACGCATTGCGAGCTTGAATAGGCAGCGTAGTAGTTCTCTGAGACATATTCTCATTTCCTTTCTTGTCGCACTCTTTGCTCGTCTATTCTTGTTTCTCGTGGGGCGCCTGTTTTGCTTGCCTGCGCTTCTATTTGCATCTCAATTTTGGACCTAGGTACGTACATACAACTCGCATTTCCCCCCTCGCTTCCAGCGTTTTGTTCTGGATCAGAACTCATCAATTCTTTTCTAGTTACTCGACAAGGCCATTAATAATCCGATATTCGTCACCTGGATTTCGCAAGAGATCCCCACCTTCACTGAACGCACAATCTTAAGAATCCCTCACGAGCATCACAATCATGGCCTCAACCGGTCCTACCACCCAAACCGATCAATACCAACCCAGCAGTGCCGCCAGCGCCGCACCCGCCACCGCCTCTGATCAGTCCAATTCCAACTTGGGAAAGGATGAAGTCGCCTGGTTTTTCGTAGAGCAATACTACACCACCTTGAGCAAAAACCCTGAGAAGCTTCACGTACGTTATGGGAGCCATTCAATGACAGTCAGGTGCCAGGATGCTGACTATTTGCTAGCTATTCTACGGAAAGCGCTCGCAGTTTGTGTACGGTCAGGAAGGTCAATCTGCCAACGTCAGTGTTGGTCGTCAGGTATGGAGTCTTAATTCTACAAAGCGCGCCCGCGTTGTGGCACGTGGTTGCTGATTGATCGGATAGAATATCCAAGAACGTATCAAGGACCTCGACTTCCAAAACTGCAAAGTCCGCGTCTCCAATGTCGATTCCCAGGCTTCTTTCGAGAACATCGTGATCCAGGTTATTGGCGAAACTTCTAACAAGGCGGGTGATCCTAAGAAGTTTGTTCAGACCTTCGTTCTTGCCCAACAACCATCTGGATACTTTGTTCTCAACGACATTCTTCGTTTTATCGATGAGGAGGGCGAGGAGGAGCCAACTGAGCAACCGGAGGCAGAGGCCCCAAGCGTTGAAGTAGAGGCACCTGCCGCTGCTGAGGAGGAAGTGAAGGAAGCTGAGCCCGTCGAAGAGCCTCCCGTTCAGGAGCAGCCCGTTTCTCTCGATGCTGACGTTGTCGACAAGAAACTAGAGGAGGTCGGCGCCACGCCGGAAGAGGCCGCTTCTGTTAATGGCGACGCCACACCTGAGCCCGTTGCTGAGGAATCTACGCCGGCTGCTGAGGTTAGTACCACGGTTGCTGAAGAGTCAGTTCCGGACCCAGAGGCTGCTGCGCAAGAGCTGGCCGAGGAGACTGTGCAGCAACCTGAGAAGCCAAAGGCCCCAAGTCCTACACCGGTCGCTTCTCGCCAGCCTTCGTCCGTGGCTGCGGCGCCTACTCCTGCTCAGCCGCCTAAGCCTATGACGTGGGCTAGCCGTTTGGCTGCTACTGGGCCTCCTAAAGTGAGCCCTGCTACGCCATTGACCAAGACTGCCCCTGTGCCTACCCCTGCTGCGCGCCCTGCTGCTACAGCAGCACCGACTGCATCTCAGACTACCGCCACAAGTGCTCAGGCCACTGAGACTGCAGCCTCCGCCGCCCCCACAAAAGAAGCAGGCCCCGAATGGCAAACGGCAGGAAGTGATTCTAAGCGTCAGAATAGGCCCCAGTCCATTTCGGCCCATCCTGCTGAGAAAGAGGGCACCCTAGGCTATGTCAAATACGTTACGGACAAGGTAATGCGTGAAGACCTTGAGACTGCACTTGCACAGTACGGCGAGCTGGCCTACTTCGATATCAACCGCCAGAAGGTGAGTCTGTTTTGTTACGTACGCTAACGTCTAAATACTAATTTGACACGCAGAACTGCGCCTTTGTTGAGTTCAAGACGCCTGCCGGCTATCAGGCTGCAGCGGCTGCTAACCCACATGTGGTCAACGGAGAGAACATTGTCGTTGAACCTCGTCGTCCCAAAGCCGGCGCTTATGGAGGAAGCAACTATAACGCTGGACGAGGCAATATGCACAACCGTGGCGGACGCGGAGGATTTGATTCTGGCCGCTCCGGAAGTCATGGTAGCCGCGGCAGCTTTGGGGGCCAAAATCGTGGTAGAGGTGGTATAACTCGTGGTCGAGGCGCATCTCAGGCGGTCAACGTTTGAGCAACATCCATCAAAAGTATTGCGAAAGTCGGAGCTTATGCAGTGTAATTACGAGAATCTGCGGATGCATAGGCCTTGGAATTATTTTCCGCGGGTGCTGTGGAACAGCAATAGGATCGATTTCGGATGTGGGATAAGGGGCTGGGTATAACTCAGAGGAGCTTAGGCAAACATACTATCCTAAGCTCCTCATGTGTATTTGACATGGGAAAAGTACATGGTGGCATGTGCTTAGACTAGCTAATGGTGTGGTTGGGATGGTGTATGCATTCATACGGCTGGAAAAGTTCAAGGCTCACATGCATGGGAGGAGTCAAGCGGGCGATGTGGACTCTAAAATCGGAGTTTGTACGATTGTACAATATCCCACGACATCATAACGCATGTATTAGTGTAATGCTATAAGAACTCACGATTACGAACATCCTCTCTTTCGTTATTGTGTCAATAATGCGTGACTGTTAAGGATACCCATTGCAGTGGACGTAACTCCGGGAAACTGAGGGAGGGAAAGATGTGGCCTCTAGTAGTCCGAGCTAATTGATGTTATTAGCACATAGACAGAACGACTCTACTGATTGGCTAGCTGATAGGATAGTTGATATAGCTCAGCCAGGCTTGGAGACATGCTCATAGAGATGAGAGCCAACTAGATGATGTAAGACGTATGTATGTACGTGCCTTGTTCAAGCTGGAATTCCGCCGGATGGAATGACCCTGACCATCTGATCCAGCCTGTTTGAATGCGCTCATGAATTCAAACACTCGCGTCTCGGCTTCTTGTTTGTTTTCTTATCTTCGATCTCGTACATAATGTTGCTTGATGTAGGGTGGCATGTAAGGGTTGCATCTCAGTGCCCTTGATCAAGTTCTTATCTGCATCAACGAGGTACGAGTCTCTTCATATCTACAATTACATCATTTATTGCTTCTTATTGATTTGGGGGCTGTCTTCCTATACGAATTTGCACTATAGATGCAGGCATGGTAGCCTTGATACCCCCTTCCCCTTTATGTAGTCGAGGTAGGTCTTGCTTGGCTACACGTAGTTGTTTGAAAGAATTTCTTCCTGGCTCCCTGAGAAGATGTGGATATTGACTTGATACAAGCTAGCTATCTTGCTAGCAGCACATTATTCAAGTAGAAACTCCATGTCTATTCCTTACCCCTAGAACGTGGCCAGGCAGGGTTCAGTGGATATCATCTGTATGATAGCTGTTTTATCGGGAACCTGCTTTCATACCTCAGTCTTCCTCTCGTCTTTTAAGATAACGAAAAGCCAGATATCGGTGCACATCCAGTAGGTTCAAGACTCGGCCATCTCGATCTCTATCGTCCGCGTCTCGCGGGCGACATCGTCAACAACGCCATCCATCATCTGATTTGTGTTGCTGACGTCCTCAAGCACTTTCTCTAGTAGAGAAACTAGGGATTCTATCTCGGCACGTTGAAGTTTAATGTCTTCGAACAACTTAGCGTTATGGGCCTGTGTTGTTTGTAATTTTGCGTTGAGCTGTGATTGCTGTTGTGCTAGGTGAGGTGCCAGATGTGCATCCAGGACTTCATCCGGTGGTAGCATATGGGGACTTTAAACATGCGTCAGTTTTAAGTAACTTCAGGAGGAAATATCTTGAGTAAGAGAAAATTCATCCGAGAAAAAACAAAACAAACAAAATAACCGTTAATAAGATAGATAAAATAAATAAAAGACAAAAGAAAACGTACAACACCAGGGATTCGCTGGTCGTCACCGACCCAACTACTAATCTGGCGGTATGTAGCTTAGCTATGGGGGAGCGGACGGGACCCCGCGTTTTCTACATCCTATGGTCGTACGTGAAAGAGTTCAGTCCAATTACAACTTATAAATGAGACTAGAAGATGGCAATGCTACTTTCTTAAGAATTGCGTATCCGAAAACAGGCCGGAAATCATGAGACATTTGACTTACGGTACCGGAGGATCACCCCCACCATCACCCGCCGCTTTCCGCCTGCGCTCGGCTTCGCTGACCAGAGTCTCAAGCTCGTTCAGTTTGGCGACAACACTGCGCGCCTGTTGTATGGAATCGAATTCTTTCTGCTAGATTGTCAGCAGGTAATCGCCACTGCATAACATTATTTGCATATTCATTCACAAGCACTCTCATCCATATGCTTTTCGGAGCAGTCAGTGGGCGGACAACGCACCTTGCAAAGCGAACGGAGCCTGTCCACCATCTGCGACTGCACAGCGCGCAGCGTCGCCGGCGCATGCGACGCAATATAAGGATAGCACGCCGCGAAGTTGTCCCAGCTGATCTTGGCGAGAGTGTGCGAGAGCGCCGAGTCGAGCGTCGCCTGGAACCGCGAGGCGCGCGGGCCGGGCGTCAGCGCTGTGTGTCGTGCTGGTAGAGGCGGTGATGCGGGGGTCTCTTGCGATTGTTGCGGTTCGGTCACTTCGCTTTGCGATTGAGGTTCTGGAACTGACGCCATGGTGGTGAATTCCCCTTTCCTTGTCTCTGTAGCGAGATTTCCGGAAGTGAACTGTCAGGCGGTCGCCGGAGCGGGGGTGGGTCTGCGCAATATGACAATTGGATCAAAAGCAGCTAGGATACACGAATATATGGGTTTCTAGATTGAACAATTCGGTACAAAATACGTTGATAGTTCACGGTATCAAGATTGAATGATCATTTCAAGACGCGTCGCGATGCAACGACCCCCCGAATTCCAATTATCTAAGCTTATCGATAAGGGGCTTTGCACTCATGACATTGCGAGAGGCGGCAAGGAGGTTTACGTGCACACACTTCCACATAAGCTCCATTTGAACCCGAAATACATCGCTCTCGTTTTTATGACGCATACTGATACTCGTCTTCCTCTCTCATATAGAGGGTGGTGGCAAAGTGACATGACCTGCTTTAGGATTGGCCCTCGTCCTAATCAATCACGTTCCAAAGAGTCTTTCAGGGGGTTTTAAATCGATATATTCATTCATGATTAATTCCTCGTTATAACTTGTACACAGAATGTCCAAATCTCGTCATTTACAGCCGGCTTTTCTCGGCTCTGTTGTACGTCACCCAATAAACGTTCATGATGTGCAACTCAAGACATCCCCCTCATAAGATCACCGCCGCCTGGGGGGTTCGAAACTGGGTATGTTTGCTATGCTCGATGCTGAAAAGAATAGGAAGAATACCATGCAAAACGCCATAACACCGAACCGTGGATTTTACCTTGATCTCGTAGGGATATGAACTGGCTAGCTGTAATCCACTGTTCCGGCGGTCTGGGGCCTGCCGTCCCGGTTCCTCTCTAATCGTCTTCTTCGCCTTCGTTCAGCTGCCGATGCCGCTACCGAGGCTGGTGGTCGGTTCGTGGTTGGTCCACTGGGCGTCGGGCTCAAAGCGCTCCACGTTCCGTGGCTGTCGACACTGGAGACTGTCGGCGCGCCCACTGGTGAGCCAACCGATGGACCGGGTTGGCCAGAGTAGTACGCCGAATCCTTACCTCCTCGCTGCCCCCCAGCAAATGCAGGCATGGGTGGTGCTAGAGGCTCGGACACTAGGCGTTCAGCCTCAGCTTCGTCCGGGGTCTTTCGTGCACTCCCCTCTCTCCGGTATCGTCTGTGACCCGGTGTCTCGTCTTCTGATAGACTGCTTACTGAGCCTGATCTGCCATTGCGCTGCTCGCGGCGAGCCTCCTCCTCTGTGAGCCGCCGTAACGTCACATTTCTATCTCGATCGTCATGATACTTCACTTTGACGACACTGAGCGGCTGACTAGCTCGGCTGCGGTCTCGTTGTCTCTCTTCTTCTGCAGCCAACCCGGCAGCACTACTAGCTGCAGCAGCGGCCGCCTCTTCGCCATCTCTGCGTCGGCGCGAAGAGTCTCGTCGCTGTGGCCTTCCGCCTCTAGACATGTATGACTCGTTCTCCGATGATGGATGGAGGGAATGTAGTAAACCCTGCGGATCTGGTGGCATTGGTGGCATAGTAGCGTGTTCAGCATCATGTCTAGATCTCGATCTGGACCTGGAGTGCGGGCTGGAAACTGGAACGGCTGCAATCGGCGCATTGCCTGCTGTAAATGGTGGCATAGGTGGACCACCGACAGAGGTTCCAAGCGGTCGTGTTTCAATATAAGATGATTCTGTGTCTTCTGACATGATGGTGGTGGCTGGTCCACCAACCGGTGGCCGATGTCGTGATGGCCGAGTCGGTGTTCCATAACCATCCCCAGTATATTTTGACCCATGCCGCCCATCTCGTCGCTCGTCTTCCAACCTTAATTTCTCCTCTTCCGCTCTCTTATCTCGACGGCCTTTCATCAAATTCGTGAACCAGCCTAGACCAAAGCCGGCAAGGAGTCCCTTACCAGCACCGCTGGGACGTTCATCCTCTCGTGTGCGCCTCGAGGGGCTCACGTAAGACGAGTAATCTGAATAAATATTACTATCGAGTCCGGATGGTGCTGTTCGAGCATGCGATGCGCGAGGAGTTACTGGCCGAGGCCCTGCAGCACTTGAAGCGGCAGGACCCCCGGGTCCGGGTAGTAGTGGGGTTCGTGGTCGTGTAGCAAGCTCCGTTCTGTCCTCTGTAAATTCTGACTCGGTGTAATCGTCTTGGCGTTTTCTCGGAGGACGCGTACGAGGTGGACCGAATCTGTTCGGCGTATCTGTTGCGACCGCCGAATACTCTTCGTCGTATCTTCGATCATCTTTGCGACCAGTGAACTTTTTGAACAAGGCTCCCGCCCCTACTAGGCCCCCTACAGTGAGTACCTTGTTCATCAGGCCTCCCCCTTTACGATCCGTCCTTTCGGAATATTTGTCGTTTGACATGTAGTAGCTTGTAGACCCTCGTCTTGAGGGGATTACCTCAGGCGTTCTCCCACTTCGGGATTCGGATCCGCCACTACTTTGATCCCCGTCATCATGGCGTTTTCGTCCACGGACAAGTGCTAAGGCGCCGAGTCCCGCGGCCAGGGGACCGAACCAACCGAACCCTCGTCCAGATCTGTGTTCAGAACGGGTGACGCCAGATTCCGACCGGCCGCCGTATGACCGACCTCCGTACATGGTCATGTCATCGTCCCAGTCGTTTTCATGTCGCCAACTTAGGATAAAGTAGAGAAAAACAAGGAACGCCATCCAGATGGCATACAAGATGAAAGTGAATTTGGGGGAGCCGTATAGAGTCAGCCCAAGAGGAATCTGCACGACTCCTAGAATTCCCACTATTCCTCCAAACCAGCGATGGATCATGAGCCTCAGTGATTTCTTATAGATCTTCCGAACCCAACTGCCCCCAATCGCCTGCGTTAGAATTAAGACATAAATCGCCACGCCAATTCCGTGATGAGGGTTCGTCAATCTGCGTGACGGGCCCACAGCGAAAAACCCAAGGATAAATACCACGGTGGATAGGCCGACGGAGAGAACCTGCAGGTAGGCATGTATACGGCGGCCCCTTCTGCGGTCTGGATGAAACCTCGCGAACATGATAGCTATGGGGACAAGGAATAAGAACGTTATAGCGGCGAGGACCCCATGGCCGGTGACTAGGCTGTGGTATTGGGTGAGTGTCGAGAACCGATTTCCCATGCCTGTCTATCGTTAGATGACACCACGATCACGAGCATCGGTTCCATGGGAGTGACGTACCATTGTACTGCATAGTCTCAAAATTAAGACCCATCAGGTTCGGGAGCAGGAAAGTGTTCTTCGTGAAATCCCATGTTCCGTCGCCAACCGTCATGGTACTGGAGTCGTAGGTCGCCGACCCCGGGGCTGACAGCCCCTCGGCGGGCGCCATAGTGGCGGCAGAACGTCGTTGCAGACGTTTTGGACCTGTAGCCAAACGATTGGGATGCGAAGGGTAGGAATGCAGTTGGCGTGGGCAGAGCGGTGTGTCCGCCTGGAATGTGGGTGTTTTGCCTCAGCTCGTTTATAAACTCAGCGGTGTATCAACAACATATGAGGAATTGGAGTTGGTTTAGTGTGTAAGCGCGGGGTTGTGAAATGACTTTGTCAATCACAGAAGCATTCCGAATGGTTACGGACAAACAATGTCGTAAAGCCACATGAGGTGGTGTGTAAACACAGGCAGAGGAAAAAAAGAGATATGCACTAGTTCAGCTACCGGAGAAAAGCAGAACATGGATGGACTGCATGCATTCTGGCGGTGGAGGTGCAGCCCAGTGGTGACATGGCACTGCCTGCAGAATTAGACTGAAGGACCCAGGTACGTAACTGGAAGGTTGTTTTCGTCTAGGGTCCTGTCAGCGTTGCGGGGACGACGGGCGGGACCGGTAGCTTGCTTGGGTGTCATTCTGCTGTCACTGGGTGCTGCCACTGAATTGGCGCTGTTACTGGTGGGGTTGTGGGTTGATTTGAGTTGGCAGAAATGGGTCTGTATTGGCTGGCAGCCATCCGCGAGCTGACAGCTGGTGGCAGAGCTCTGTCAGCTTGCACTACCTTAAGTACCTAGCTTAGACCTTTATGCTCAATGCCAAGGCCGAGGTGCCTAGCCTAACAGCTGCTATATCGGGCACGCTATGAGATCACATCCAATGGCCCACCGAGAACTAACCCATCACATGAATCGTGTCTGAACACGGTCACTTCTTCTCATCCACGCACCTTCAAACTCCCAAACTATGTCTCCTTTGTTGGGCAGGTAATAATCAATCGGCCCTCGCGCAAAGTCGCGAACACAGTCATCATGTCGACAGCCCGCCTCACTTTCTTGTACCCCCACCTTTTCCGAGCTGCTCGCCGGGCCGAGTCGGCAACGCAACCCACGAAAACCCGATATCGCAGCCGGCCCTGTCGATCCAACCCTTACATTCGTTCCATTTCAACGTCTACACGCACTGCGCAGGCTGCCTTCGAGAGACATGGCACTGCTGTCGAACCTCTACCGGTGCTCCCAGATGTCGTGGAATTGCCTCAGCCAGACAAAATCGCGTCTCGATCGCCTGATCCATCACCCAGTGACGCCGAGAAGGCCGCGGCCGAAAGCAATGAAGGGCCGGATGAACCACACGAACCAGACGTTCCACCCGGAGATGCGACGAAGGGCCTACCGACAGACGGCAACGACTCGGCCTCGGCAGCGCCGCAACAGGCAGCCGTTAATGAGACGGTGCAACAGGGTGGCCCGATGGAAGCTGTTCTCCATATGCCACCGCCAGATGTATCGCGGCATCCTCACATTTCCAAGCCGACCTACGTGCACCATTTCGACAGCTATACGCTCGTTAAGCAGCTGCAGGCCGGCGGCTATACTCAGGTCCAGGCTATTACCGCTATGAAGGCGATCAGAGCTATCCTTGCACAGAACTTAGATGTCGCGCAGGATGGTCTAGTGGGGAAAAGCGATGTCGACAACGTGGGTCAACTCCAATTTGACCTAGCTATCTATCATTTCGCTTACTCGTGACTTACAGGAAACGTATCTGTTTCGTGCCGCCTGCTCTGAGCTCAGCTCCGAGGTCACAAACAACAGGAGAATTGCTGACGAACAGATACGCCAGCAGCGAACACAGTTGCAACACGAAGTCGACATTCTTAGCCAGCGTATGTCTCAGGACATCATGACTCTGAAGGATGACGTGAAGGGTATGTTTAATGATCGTAGGATGAATGTGCGAGAGGAGCAGAGAAATATGGAGAGCGCCGTGAGTAATCATTTATGCCGATGATGGCGACGCGGACTAACCCAGAGGCCAGATTCAACAAGTCAACCTAAAAATTAGCGTCACTCTCAACAGCGACTCAAGGTCCGACATTGAAGGGCTGCGATGGGTGTTGATCCGGCGGTCGGTCTTGGGCATCTTTTTCATGGTAGTGCTGACATTTACTACTATCCGATACGCAACATATGTCAGTCAACAAAGAAAGAAAGAAGCAAAGGAGAAGATACGGCAAGCCGAAGAGCTGAAGAGGATCGGCGGTAGGGAAGATCGTGCAGCACCAGTGGATGCGGCGGAAATTCTGGCGGCCAATTAACCGAATATTATGATACCCACAGGCATAGATAGGCAAGGAGGGGAATACAGATAGACCGGTCGGCACGTAATGACCGTAGTTCAATGGGATACCTCTTGGACATGTTAAGATATCATGCATTCTGTCCAAAATCCCGGGATTCAGGACAATGTAAAGCTTCTGGTTTTGATAGCATGCCCAGTTTCCGAGTTACGCCTAACGCCATGCGAAGATGCCCATAATATGTAGTGTATGCAGTGAAATCCGTTCCAGCTTGTGTCAATCGAGACTCCCTGCGCTTTCTTCTCAATACCTGTCGTCATCCTTCTTCTCCAGGGACTCTTTGTCGAGGGCTTTCCGTAGACGTTCTTCCTGCCTCTTCCAATGGCCACCTTCCTCGTAGTCTTTGCTGATCTTTAAAGCGTTTCGTAGGCGTTCGCTCTCCTTGATCTTAGCGTCGGCCAGCTCGTGGACCTGGTGTGCCTTGAGACCTCTCCTAGGCGCTGACGCGCCGTCCCGTCCGGGCCTGTTCATCTTCTCTTGCAGCTCCTTGCGTAGTGCGTCGCATCGACGGTCAATTTCGTCTTCCTCGACACTATTGCGATCAAAGTTGTGCGTCAGTATTTACCTGAATACGAATACCAGAAATGATAGCTAGGAAATTGCGACGTACCCTTCGTCCTCGAGTTGGTCTCGTAGCTCGAAAACTTTCACTTCGACTTCGCGCTTCCTATCATGCTCCAAAATCCCTTTGTCAGGCTGCCGCTGGCGATGCTTTAGGTGGTCGAGGTCGCGTGGGTAAGGGGCGCCGCGATCGCGGTCGCGAGGCTTCATGTGCGCTAGGTTGCGCTGGACGTAGCCGGAGGTGCCGCTACCTCGCGGCGTTGACAGCCCTACATTATCTGACATGGTCTTGCGGTTGGAAAAGAGTAGGTGTATAAAGGTGATTGTTGGGCTGTTGAGGACGCAGGGTTGCGATAGATACTTGAGGAAGATGATGCTTTAAGATAAATGTTAGTTACCTGAGGTACATCCTTGGCCAAATAATGGTGGGGTCTCTTGCAGGTAAGTACCTAAGTAAGGTACATGTAGGATAATATTGCCCCTCCATGGATGACATTAGGTACCTCTAAGAGTCACCAAAATCTGTTACTTGACTCATATGAGTTTATTAAAAATCTTGAAAATAACCCCTTTGCCTGCTTTCAAATTTACTAAATGTTCTTGTCAATACTCTGAAAAGCATCTACGATTTTTAAGTCATAAGCTGAAAAATGCCTGCTTTCACCCAGCCACCACGGTCGGACCCTGAGTCTGAAACCCCACCAACATTACGGTTTCCACCCATTACGAAAGATCATATTTTGAATTGCTCATATGATTCTTGGTTTCCCAAGTTCGTATTTCTGCCTTTTCCTCTCTTGATTCTGTAACTTACCAGTATTCAGATATCGGACATCATGCATAAAGTCTCGTATCATTCCGCTGACACCAGAGTTCGTCGAGTATATCCGTGAGGATGGCATCATCCTCGGCGATGAAGATGATGTCGAGTCTGAAGACGATGAAGAGTGGCAAACCACCTCATCGACCACACGGCCACCTATCTATGAGGTAGACTCCGATTCAGATAGCGAAGATGCAGACGAACCCCCCAAGCTACCTCCAAATAAGAGGTTTCCTGAGCTACACCAGCTGATCAAGGACAAAATCGCCGAACTGGGTGGCGCTGTAGCTCCTAAGCTCAACTGGACATCGCCCAAGGATGCCATTTGGATGTCACCGCATCAGAACACCATCAAGTGTACCTCTCCAAATGATGTGTACTTATTATTGAAGAGTTCCAACTTCATAACCTACGATCTAGAACACGCGTTCGACGACTGCACGCCGACAGCCAACTCAGCGGCCCACCAGGCGCCCTTCAAGCCAGTATTGGTCTTACGATCGTACTTCAATCCGCATACTGCCATGGAATTTCGCTGCTTCGTCAAGCACAGAAACCTCGTCGCTATATCGCAGCGAGATCTCAACTACTTTGAGTTCCTACAGCCGCTCAAGACTGACATTGTCGCAAGGATCTATCAGCTCTTCAACAACAAGCTACGTTACACCTTCCCAGACGGCAACTTTGTTTTTGACGTCTACATTCCGGAGGGCGAAGATGAGCCCTTGAGCCGAGCGAGGCTAATCGATATCAACGCATGGGCACCGCATACGGACAGCTTGCTCTTCGGTTGGCAGGAGCTATTAGATTTGGAGGTTCCGGGCCCTATACTCGGTGTCGTTGGCGAAGATGCAACCAAGGACCCAACCGCTAGCGCTGATGATGATGAAAGTAGCGAAGAGGAAGACAGCGATTTTACCCCTGAACTGAGGCTTATTGACAAGGAAGACCAGGCGGCTTACAATTTCAACTCGCCACAATACTCAGCACATAAGCTACCCAAAGATGTTGTAGATGCGAGTCTATCGGGAGAAGGGGGTATGCGGGAGTTCGCCCGAAAATGGAGGGAGATGACCGGCATGGAGAACCCCGCGAACTGGGAAGCCAGCGGCAAGGACTAGACCTTGTGTGGTCGCTTTGATCACCCTAAAATACACCTACTGATTCATCCCTCAGGTCAACAACTACCTTAGAAATCCACTCAGCTTTAGATAACTAGCTGACTATTTGCAAAGCGTTCCACGTTACAGATTATATGTAAGATTCCAGCTTATACCATCGTCAGCAATATCCGTAAATCAATAGCTTTAAGGCCGCCCTTGGCGCCAATCCTCGGTAGATTCGCGGTATTAACTCTTGATTTAATTGGTTAGAAGTCCCGGGTTGTCTTGGCATTTTATCGCATTCGCAATCGATTTCGGTATAGTGGAAGACGACAGGGCCGGGAATATGGGACCGCATGAGCCTCCCTTCCTGATCCTCTGCCTTTCCCAAAACGTGAAGCGAATGCGAACCTTGCACACCACTGATTGGCTCAATTGATATCTATACCGTTTACCTGCGGTAGTATCAGTCTGGGCCAGCACATTATAATAGGATCATAGATATCATACTTCGATCCCTGAGGAGTAGCTCATATCCGGTGATTTGCCGGAGAATAATAGGGTGGCTTCGTGTTAGATAGCAATGATGACACTTCTGTGGCCTTATCAGGGGCAACGAGGCCGGCAGGCAGTCACTGAATGTAGGGAGATCTGCAGGGTTGTAAAAGTTCGTTACTGCGGCTGTATAATTATAGACTCCCTTGATGAACATATATAGGGCTCAGCCCGTCTCAATTTTGTCCATCAATACACTATAGAGTTATCATCCTGAAATAATAAGTAATTGGGAGATTTTTAGCCTACAGCACGACAGACATGATGAACTTGACAACCGGCCAGATACCTATCATCCCTTTTGGTCCAGACGCGACATGTACGCTCGAACTATGTCCGATCGAGTACTCTATCTTCCAGTACCGGCCATCTCTGGCCGCTAACATCACCTTCCTTGTCCTGCAATTCATCCTAATGCTCATTCATCTCGGCCTGGGTCTCCGGTTGGGAAATTGGTGGTTTTCCGGAAGTGTTGTCGCGGGCTGCGTGTCGAATATCGTCGGTTACGGAGGGCGGATTTTGCTGTGGCAGAATCCTTTTAGCTTTGCTGGCTTTCTTTTGCAGATCAGTATGTTCCATCTTTCGGGCTGAAATTCAATAGAGGCTATCTTATCCCACGATACTAATTTATGTGAAAACAGTTCTCGTTGGCTCGGCTCCTGTCTATTATACTGCGGCTATCTACGTAACCATCACGAGGACGGTGGAGAACCTCGACGAATCTCTCTCTAGGATCAAGCCGAAACTATACTATATAATTTTCATTTCCTGCGACGTGACAGCCCTCGTATTTCAGGCGGTTGGAGGGTACGTAATACCTACTGCGTCCACTCTTGCCATGGTCCCGTTATCCCTATTGTTCGATCACCGCTTTCCCAACTTTCCTAACGAACACATAGCATTTGAATTTACATTTCAATTTTTCTTCCTCAGCCGCAATTGAATCATATTTCACTAAATCTGAGCTAATCTAAACGCAGGGCCCTCTCCTCTCTCTCCAACGGCGCCAACAAAGCAGGTGTAGACCTCGCTCTCACGGGCCTCACCTTCCAAGTCGCGACCTTGCTAGCGTTCGTCGGGCTGTTCGCCGACTACCTGATCCGCTACTTCTGGACTAAGCCTATCTCTAGCGTTTCTGCACGACTGAAGTTATTTCTCGGCTCGCTGGGCGTTGCTATCATCCTAATATTAGTGCGCTGTGCCTATCGCGTGGCTGAACGTAAGTCTTTGTTTGTTTTTTACTATACCTATTTCCCGTTATATCTACCTTACTTGGCTATTTCCTTCATCTTTCTCTCTGGATTTCCCTTGCTGATAGATCTTGGGTGAATAGTTAGCGAAGGGTACAGCGGGACCCTATTCCACGACGAGGGACTCTTCATCGGTCTCGAGGGCGTCTTAATCGTCCTTGCTGTTGTTGCTCTGATTACCGGACACCCAGGTTTCGTCTTCAATGGCGATCGGACGAATGTGATCAAGGTCTATTCTCCCGTCATGGAGCCGAGCGGCATTGAGAGTGGTATTGAGCTTGTAGAGGCGAAATGAAGGGGAATCTACTGGAAGACTTGCGGCAAGGAACGCTATCTTTGCTGACATGTGGGAATGGTTGAAGCGTTCCATGGACTTGAAATCGTTCAGTAGTTGGGTTTTTTTTGTAAGTTCTTCCTTTATTGTGCATTCTAATTCTAATTAGAATATTGCATATAAATGATGAAGAGTTGGTACGGAAGTCTCCAGGACTGAAATTCTTGGGATCTGTATATAACTTGCGACTTATATGAAAATCTTCTTCACGTCTACCCTAGCCTGATAGACATAGAACTAGATCATCATTAAAGCAGCTGTTACCTCATGCTGGTTCGACTTGATTAAAAATTGTAGTTACATATCAATGCGATTTCAAAGCTAGCGATCTTCTGATATAAGATCTTACCACGATGTATTAGGATGGTGTCGCGACGAGTCGTGAGATATCGGTGAGACTTCGAGGTGTTTTTGTTAAGGTCAGTTACACACGCCATACATGGGGAGAACGAGAACTTTAGCCAATCATCTATTTATGTTGACTATATGGCATTGCATGAGGTTAACAGGTAACTGCACCTACTTGGCTACATCTTGCATGCAGATTATTCCTCCTAGTGGGCTCCGCCTATAAATCTTAAGCTTTACATTATGCGGTTCTTCAAGCAGGCTGGATTAGAGCTTGCTGTCGTGGTGGGGTGATTATACCTAAGATTCAGGCCTGTTGTTTTCACGCCTGCTGCTACGCCTGCTGTTGGATGCTGTCGCGCATTAACAGGGGCTGTTGGGGGTGACGATCAGTCTGGTGACCCTATTCGGTGGCATTTGTCGCTGGTGGAGGGTAATCCCTCCGCTTCTAGCCTGCAACAGCTTGAGAAGAAGGGTACTGATCATGACGCTTCGGTAATAGAATGGTGATACCAAATGAATCTGAACTATTCATAAGTCCACGAATAAAAGAGAAGGGGAAAGTTCAAAGCTACATCGAGTGTTTCGCTCAACTAAATTGTGAGTAATAGGCAAAGGGCGCCGTGGCATGCAATTAGAGGTGAGGCTCCAGCCAACTACGCGTGTCCTTTGTAAATACAGTATTTGAATAGCCTAGGGCCTACGGTACAGCAAAAGCGACCCTAAATCAATAATCTGGTTTAGAATTTATGGGGGGTTGAGGGGGGCCGAACGTGGGATGGAGGACTCCAATTTCGGATGCCAGAACCTCTTCAACATTCGTATGCAGCATTACTATTACGTTTTATGAATCTGCTATTCTAAGTTTAGTATTACTTAGGATAACACTGTATTTCCCACATGGGGGCGGTGACGTGGTGTTAGCTACTGTCTAGCAGCCTCGCTGCTGGTCCTGTAAGGCTTAGGTCCGATGTAGCATTGTACAGTGATCTCTTTATATAGTCATAGTCTTCGGAGCCGGTACTGTTGTTATCTCTTTCCTGATGAGAGTTCTCTTATCTTTGAAGGTTTTCCGCTGATACTAGTCTGTCTACATGTCTCTAGACCAACTACATTTCCTCCCACCAGCCCAACAGCAGGCCATCCTCAATGGCCCAGCCCTTGTTCCGCCAGCCGGTGTCGTCCCGAATTTGGACAATCCTCCGAACGGAAACGTCCTTTGCCTGATTATCATGACTATCTTGCTGGTGATAGCTACGCTAGTCTTTACACTAGCAGTATACGCCAAGTTAATTCACATTAAAAAGCTTTATGTAGAAGACTGTAAGTCTATATCCATCTTCAACGGCGAGTGGAGCTATGGTCGTCATCTTACTAACTTGATGACAGTCTTCGCATTCGCTGGTTTTGTAAATACTAGTCTCCTAAAGTCTCATACTTACAGTACTGTGAAAACTGATAACATAATAGGTGCTATACGTGGCATTAGAGTGCTGTGTTTTCAGCTTAATTGCACAATTTGGATTATTCGTACACCAATGGAATGTTCGCGTGAAAGACTTAGCTGGTATTCTATATGTAAGTCATCCGGCAGCGAATTCTTGAATATTAAATTTGATTATATTAATGAACTAGCTGGTCCATATTGGTTCTGAACTCTACGCTATTTGTCTCGTTCTAATGAAATCTGCCATTTTGCTCGAATGGGTGCGTATTTTCGTCCCAAGGGCAACTCGGGGCGTCTTTTATGTGAGTGCAGTTAATTCTAGAGCCGTGTATCTCTCGATACGCACTTACTTAGACGCCTCTAAGCATACTAATAGGCGAGACTAACTATGAATATAGTGGATATGCCACATTCTACTATGGACAAACGTTGTGTTCTACACCGTAATTCTTATATCTGCGAATCTATCTTGCGCGCCGTTTGCCAAATTATGGGATAAAACGTTACCTGGGAATTGTAGCACTAACAACAACGCCTATGATGTTGCTACAGCTTCATACAACTTCATTTCGGACGTTCTTATCTTCCTACTGCCACAACGGATAATTTGGCAACTACACCTCAAAACAGAGAAGAAGATCGGGATAGCTATCATATTCGCGATCGGAATTAGGTACGTATCTCTAATCGTACTACCTCGAAAACCCCCCATAGGGCCCTTCTTGCCTAAAGGAATACCTGATATCGTCTAATATGCGTACACAGTGCTTGTACTGCGGCGGCGTACCGACTATATGCTTCGATCGAATTCTTACAAAAGGCTGATGCAACTTATATCATTGGCGACGTTGCCCTTGGGGCGGAAGCTGAAGCAATGTGTGCCATACTGATATTCTACGTACCTACACTCCCGAAAGCCTTCAAGAACGTCAGGAACCCTTTTACACTCCTAGCATCTGTCTTCTCACGACCAGAGAGCTATACAGGTGCATCATCTGTCGAACCACCCTTCGACTTTAACGGACATATTGAATCAGTCCTCTTACATCCACAAAGGACATACATCCCGCAAATGTCGATCCTACGTACTACGCAAATCACCATTAATAGGGGATATGACTATGAAGCTAATTCCACGCATCTGCAACATGCTGGATACTAGAAAATAAAATTGCAAGGCATTGAAATGCCGAAGTTGTAGACGAATTGCCCGTATATTCAACCGATATCGATTCTGTCTTGCTGCCCTGTCGGCGAGCGTGCGTGTTCTGAAGGCTCTACAGGCTTGCCGTCCGTGAGGTGATGTGTCGCTATCGCATCATAATTGGTCGGAATCGAATTGTTGGGCGCAGGTAAGATGCTATACGGAGGAGGGTTGTCGTCTAGAGATGCTTCACCATTTACAGGACAGTAGCCGTACGTCGAACTGTTGCTGTATGGCATACGACACTGTCTGCTATCCATTCCTTCATCACGTATTGACTACATCTCCAGTGTCTCGTTTTGGCAAGATTGATCGAAGTCGGTTCTCAATCGGGGTCCAGGAAATGGAAAACCACACCATACATCATGATCCGCCCAAGCAATCAAGACTCCTACCAAGGCAGTCGCAGCCATAAAGATAGAAAGCCCTATTAGCCAGTTGTATAGAACAGCCAGTGGTAATGTTATAAAACATTGCGCAGTCCAGAGTGAGAATAGAATATCACCTGTCTTGTCTTTGTCCACAGGCGTTAAGTTTCGAGACTGGTGCCGCATTTTAAAATACGTTCAATAGTAGGTAGTGTGAGTGATAATGATTCTAAAAGGATAGGTTTGCGGTAAGTTTGGTGGTGTGTTGGGAGAGGGGGGACCTTTCTGTCCTTGACTGCGACTGCCCGATGGAAGGTTATAACGGCAACCACAGCTCTCGTGGCCACCCATTGATGAACTTTATAATTTGCGAGGGAGTGGCGTCACTGGAGGGCCGAATTTGCGGGCGTAGTCAGCAGTGAGTAGAACAAAGGTTACGACGGAGGGATAATATTAGAGGTTCGGACGCTGAGGGCCGAATGTTGTACCTGGTTAATTACTGGTCTAAGTACATTGGCGCTGAAACTGAGAATCACATCGCTGCATGTCTCTGCCGAGATCTCGGTGGAAGAGCAAAATTTTCTTATTTTAGAACGATGCTAAGGATGGCAGAACCATAAAATTTCAAATAACTTCATGTTGCGGCGAAAGCTTACCTCGTTTATTCCTTAAACGCGAGGTTTTCGATAGATAGAGAGCTGGCTTAACACAGTATGAAGCTAGAGGAACTGACGTAATCAACTATTAAAGTATATTAACAAGCAGGAAATTGTGGAAAAAACAGTTGTTGTGTGATAGAATAGAAGTTTTATCCGATAATTAAAGGGCTTCTACGTATGTCTTATTCAGCATACATTGGTTGCGATCATAATCTGGTTGCAACTTCAGAATACACTTATGATTAACAATAGAAGTCATTTTGCTTGTGCTAACTATAACTCACATCTCAGTCGGTTTAGTTAGGGGCAGTGTCACTCTTCCAAGGTACAGAAGCTTTCTCTCTGAGAATCTAGACTATTATCTCAACCGCAATCTCGGACGAGGTAGACGATGACACCGAATATGAAAATGAAGAGGATGATGATATATAGAAATTGAGCTCGTTCGACCTAACTGCTAATAACATTAATTAGGAAGGGCATCATATTGATTTGGGCTTCTTCTGTTTCTCTCTTGATACATCGCCGCCCCTTTTCAAGGCGTTTTCAGAACCCAGAGACACCTGAGACCGTGAGCACCTTCTCTCGTCTTAATTTTCTAGCCAATTTCGATTATTAACATACTTATGGTAGAGGAAGTCTCTAATGAAGGGCTAGTAGACTGGACCACTTTCGAAGCGTTAGAACATATCATTAGTCTTTCTTATCCACACCACCCGCCACAGTGAATATGTACATTCGAGCTTGCTGGATGGTGACATCCCAGTTCTCTCCAGTGTTACCCTTTCTACCTACTGATGGCTTTTCTATATAACATCCACTTACAGTATTGGTAAGCGTGACCATCTCTTTGCTGGGATCGACCCGAAGACCCGCCCCTTGCTCCAGTGGGTTACCTATCCAATAAGGCGCATTATCAGTCGGCCCTGACACTTCATTTTCCGTAACCTCGCTAAGAGAGGCTTTCGCATCTGCTTTGATCAGATATGCACGCGGTATCTCGGCTTTCGCCCACTGTAAAATGCGGAAACTTGGCTGAATTTGGAAAAGCATATGCGTTGTCCCAGACGGAATAGGGAAGAAGGCGCCTATGACGGTGTTTGAAGTATCTGCGTCGGTAGTGAACAGCACGACGTATGCAGACGAATAATCTGAGATTCCCCCGTTTAGACGAGACATCGACATGTCCAGCGAGTCCGGCGAGACTTGCGTTGCCGTTTCTAGCGTGAGCCGTGTATCTCGCTGATTAAAGCTTGTAATACCAGCACTATTAATGTCGATAGGAGGCACAAATAATGAGACGATTCCGCCGATATTATTCAGTCCAATTTCGTTGACTTGTAGCTTCGTCATATCAATAGCGTCCGAAGGTTGAAACAAGACCGCCCATAGCTGCTGGAACCTCCATAAGAGATTAGGCTGGGGAATATTAGTATGCAGTCTCTTTTCTTGGTAACTTCACATGCTTACTATCAGGTCAATGGCTTCGGTAAGTTGTTGAAAGGTAATCATCTGACCGCTGTCGTCCCCTGTCAAAGCATCGACCAAGCTCTCAGTCAAATCTTCCTCTCTAGGTTCGGCTTCCACAAGATTACCGAAGTGACAACGCGTGCCCCATCTCCTTTCTTCTAGTCTCAAACGTAGTAATAAACGTATCAATGCTGATAAGTCTTCCCGTCTCACCATCTGTCCTTCCGCCAAGGGAGGCCCTTCGGCGAATAGCTTCCGTGCAACTGACTCTAGTTGTGGCTCTGAAGGAATCGCATGCATGAATTGAGGGCCAATCATGACTAAAACATCCATAGTATCACTCAAGCTAGAGGTCACATCGACTGTCTGTTGCTTTGGTGACTTGTGGTCGGGCACCGCGATGCTCCTGAAGATGCGGGCGAAGCTGGCCCTGCGGAAAAAGGCTGCATCCTGGCGCCAGTACCAGTCCAGTTCGCGCGTGCCAAGCAATTCGTCACATTGGGACACGGTTAACAGGGTCGCACGTACGAATGCGTCAAAATCAACCTTTGCATGCTGGTCGAGATCAAGGGGGAATGGATGATAGGCGTAGAAATAGAAACTCTTCCAGAGGAGCGCAATTGTGGCGTCGGAGATTGTGCCTACGGAATGTGTACCTCGAATATGGCTAAAGAAGCTTTCTTCGGTCCAATCTGTGTTCATTATGAGCAAGGGTAAGTGTTGGTAGAATGAGGTGTGATTACATTTTTGACGCGATGATGAGTCCTCGATACAGTGCTTGTCGAACGTTGTTTGTAGAGTTCCTCGCCCCTTTATTTGCGGCGTAAGTACCTTCCTAAGGTCGCCTAACACGGAGTCTATTATTCTCAAGTTAGACAGGTAGGAAGACTTTCAGTTATTAAGCAGCTCGTTATCTACCGCGAGTGGATCTGCTGAGATATTGCTTCACTTCTCGATTCTGGGGGCCCAGAGCGATATCGTTTATGATGTTCACCAACGGTGAGAACATGGCTCATATAGACATGTGAATGAGCGATATGTGAGGTCAAGTCGTTGAAATACGGAATAGAGAAGTTAAGAGGTTTGTAAGAAGGAAGAAAGTGAGCCATGGAATGATGGTGGGGTGGGAGAGTCCAAATCTACCTAGATTAGGTATTTAGTCAATAAGCGCGCTATACCACGTCATGTGGATCCTTAGACGACTATAAAGCGCCAGATGTTGTTCGCCGCAAGTTTGTAAAGAAGATATCAAAGCTATGAAATATATAAGAAATTAAAAGTCTCATGGTGTTACCTTACGCAATGATTGTTGTGTCTTCTAATATGTAGCATAATTAGCGATTAGCCTCTGAGACGTCCGGATTCGGTAGTATAGGATTAAATTACAGCATGCTAACTAGAAGGTAAATTAAACTTATAGGAAGATTCTATAGCTTACAAGACAGGTATAACATACAGTTAGGCTCTTCGCTCATCTTTTCCTCGCTATCATTATTGACCTCTAGGTCCCTCTTGTCTTTGGTCTTAATATTGTTAACAGCTACGACCATGAACGCCGGTGATTTCTCAATACTGCGTCTGGATCTCTCCAGTTATGGCTATTTGGTCCTGCCATTGGACTTTACGCAATAACTATCGCGAACCCGAGGCGCCAGGCACGAGCCTCTGGCCTTATGCAATAATAACAGTAAATGTTGAGACCCTAGTAGTGAGAACTGCGACGAAGTCCGTTGTGTGTCTTGAGGGTTAGTATCTTTTCTCTTTCCTCAATGTTCTCGAAGACGAGACTTTTGGTAAAGGGCTGAGTTGTTATGAGACTTGAGATATTTTGTGTGGGAATATCGGTTATCGAAGTTCTGGCCTGATTATACCACTTACAGCCAAAGGTCGTGATATTATGAAATATAGGTCAGATCAATTTGATCAGCAGTTTGGGCTAAATTAAGCCTACATAACTAAATATATTGGCGATGCATTCGTCGCCGTGCTGTTCACTCCCGAAATGGAACTGAGACTCACAGCAAAGTTCTCAAAAACCTCAGTTTCCCACAATCCAAAATACTTTCATTTTGTCTTACGGTATATCTATCACTAACTTTAAGTCAGATTGTGGACGACTATCCCGGAGTTAAAGCTACAGCAATAAACCCCGACATTGTCAAAAATAGAATGTAGAGAAGTCTAGCGCTTGACATGTCTGCAGCTATTAAGACCATGACAAGATACCATCATCTTAGGTTTTGCTCAGGTGGCAATATGGGACATCGGGTTTATGAAAGTTAAACTTACGAGTTGACCGAGTGGGACCAGAACTTGGCGGCCGAACTGGTCCAAACCATGACGCCCAAAGTTAGCTTGTCATGGCTGGTCCCGGACGATCCGGCCTCATTACGGCAGAAGATCCCGTTGTTGCTAGATGAATAGGCCACCTGAAATTTGGCGTCATATCGTCAAGATAAGCGCATGTGTATCGGTTGTTGCGATGGAAAGTAAACTCTAGAGACTCGTTCACTTGTAGTAGTTGTGCCAAAGAATCGACATTGCTGTTTTTCCATATTAGCACAGCAAGATATTGCCGTATTCGCTTACCGTAATATGCGTTGAATCCATTTTAAATACGCAGCGCGTAGGTCCTTCCAAAAACAAAATCAACCCTTATTGGAAGAATAGCTGTATAACGGTATGAAACGTTGCACTAACCCTCAACAAACCTCGGCTCGTCCATGAGGTGTGCTTGAGCTGATAAGTTAGCGCCACTGTGCGTGGAACAAAAGAAAGGGGGAATGGCCTTGAAATTGCCTGCGATTTACAAGTGTATTGATGACATCCAGGAACTCAGTTAACTTTTGAATGCGTTTAGAATAAGGTTGGATAAATGACCTACTTACAAATTCGTTGTCGCGTAAAACCTGAATACTCACTTTGCACTGTACTTGTCGGCCCGAAGTAATCTACTAGTCCTCCTGAACTCTAAGGTTAGAGAAAGATACACATAAAAAAAAGAATAGGCTGCTATCCTCAGTGAACTGAGGAGCATCAGGGATTGAGCCCGATGCGGGGGTCGAACCTGATCCAGGCTGTTAGTAGATTGTCGAACTGAATGTTGGACTGTAACTTACCCGCAACCTTGAGATTAAGAGTCTCACGCTCTACCGATTGAGCTAACCGGGCGTTGTGATGGGTGTTTTTGCTAAAATTTTGGTTTCTTATACCACTGATTCAGCCAAGCCGATGATTCGGTTTGTTGGTGGATGTGCGGTGCCGAGTTCTCGCTTATTCTATGTTCCGCTGGGATAGGGCCTGTATTGGGTTCGGATAACTACCAATTAAGTCAGCCGGGCGGATGTTGTAGTATTACATAATGGGAGCAGGGGTGCAAAGGGAAATTCTTCACGGATCCGGTACGTTAATTCAGATCCAAATGTTAGTGTTAGGATACTGTGTTACTAAGGTAGGTATGTATTGATCTTATACATATTGTACACTCTGGATGGCGATGGTGCATATTACGTAACTACCATGCGCAGTGGGATGATCTGAAGCGATGTAAATGATAGACGCTAGGCTTGTTTGAATGCCACGTTCCAGGCAACCCATGTGTAAGCCGTCCATCGAGCTTCTGCTTTTGATAAAAATGTTTCTTGGCTGTTTTGGAAACAATCCTGTCGCGAGATTCCGCCATGGTGTTTGAGCCTTAATAAAATAATTGCGCCGTAACGCCGGGGATCCCGGGGGCCTGAGATGAGGATCATGTCACACAAGTCGTCATTCAAAAGGAGTCAGCATCGCGCGCCAAAGAACCTGCTGATAACCCAGCAGCTCCCTCACCTTGGCGACAGCAATTTCTCATACGGAAAAAGGTCATCATCATAATCACTATGGTTGGCGTAGTCTCACTCACACTTGGGCTCGGGCTCGGCATCGGTCTTACACGGGCCTGCCCGGCTCCGAAGTCATCAACTTCAACCCGGAGCCCCTCTAGCCAAGCCGCTGCCGTTATCCAGCCCACTGTCGGCACCACCTGGGACTACCCCCTAGGATTTTCCCTGACGACTGCCAACGCAAACAAGAGCACCGTATTCTATCCCGTGGATCTTGAAAACACATCGGCGGATACCATCGGGGCACTCAAGAGCGCTGGACACACTATCGTCTGCTATTTCAGCGCCGGCAGTGTAGAGGATTACCGCGAGGACGCGGGCGAGTTCCCGGCGTCGGCCATCGGCAACGCGCTCGATGGCTGGCCGGACGAGAAGTGGGTGGACCACCGCAATGCCAAAGTTCGTGAGATTATGGCAACACGCATCCAGAGCGCCTCGGACAAGGGCTGTGTGGGCGTCGACCCTGACAACATTGACGGATACACGAACAATTCCGGTTTTGACCTCACAGAGGACGACACGGTGGACTACGTGCAATATCTGGCCGAGACGGCGCATGCGGCGGGGCTTGCCTACGGCCTGAAGAACTCGGGGGCTATCGTCGACCGTGTCGTCGATGTTGCTGAGTGGGCTATCAACGAGCAGTGCGCAGAATACAAAGAATGCGCTGACTGGGCTCCTTTCGTGAAGGCCGGCAAGCCCGTCTTCCACGTCGAGTACACCGAGGATGACGATGCGACTGGCGTCAGCGCCTCCAAAATGGCTGAGGCATGCGCTGCCGATGGCCAGTCTGGTTTCTCGACTATTGTGAAGCACATTACGCTTGATAACTGGATTGTTTACTGCTAAGTGTACTTGGTTGCGATGCTGGTGATATCGGCCTCGTCGTGCGCGTCCTATTTATTCTCCGACTTGTATATATAACTTTACTTTGTAGCTACTTTGTGTCTTATACCTGTACATATAAAGATAAGCTTTCTTCAATTGGAAATGGGGTTTCATGATATCGCATCGTCGTCAATAAGTGTTATTAGCTCTAGCAGCCTAATTAGCATCTCGGTAATTTTTATTTGCAAGTCAGAAAAAAGTCGACGTAAAGCAAGGTTAGCTGGCACCTTGAAAGGGCCAGCTACGGTCACCATAAGTTCGTCATATTATCTGGGATAGAGTAAACTGCATGTGAATAAGCCGGTTTGTTCAAGGTCATAAATCGCTAGAAACCTGCTTACATAGGTTAGTACCTAGGTTATCCATATGTACCTAAGGTATTTTCAACTAGGTATCGATAGATAAGCCTGGGCCGAGTACGTACCTTATCGGTGGAGGTGGAGCCCGGAGCTTTAGAGCTTGGATCCAAAATTTTCAATTCGGGGCTTCAGATTTCAACTTCGCTCGTTTTGTATTGCAACAGCGAGAGACCGTTCCCACCGTGTCCTGGGCGCAAATACGGGCTTGTTGCCGCTGATACGAATTGCCCACACCAATTGCGCTTGTCTCGACTCGCTCGCACATCTACACATCGACACACACATCAACCTATCCTGATTGACACTAGCCGCAATCATGCCGCACATCGACTATCTTCTACACGAGGTTAGCACTTTGAAGTCCCTTGTGCATTGTTTCTGCGAGTCCCAGACGGGAACGGGAGGGAATTGTATCGTGGCGGAATCCAGCTAACCCCTGATCTCCGAATCAGTCCGCGACCGGATACGCCCTCTTCAAAGTGGTCCACCAGCAAGATGACATCGCATTGCGCATGGAGGAGGTGAAGAAGGCTGCCGAGGACCTGTCCAAGCTCGGCAAGATGCTGAGTCTCACCTCCTATGCTGTCTGGAGATCCGCCGCCGAAGCGCTCGAAAACATCCATTCCATCTCGGAAGGATTGATGACCGATTATCTCAAGTCCACCATCGAGCTCAACATCCCCGCCTCAAAGAAGAGCAAGATTGTTCTGGGTGTCGCCGATAAGAATCTTGCGGGAAATATCAAGGCTGCTTTTCCGGGCATTGAGGCCGAGACGAGCGATACGTCGGAGGCTGTTGCGTATCTGCTTCGTGGCATTCGTTTACACGCGTCTAAGCTGTTTAAGGACCTGAAGGAGGGAGACGAGGAGAAGGCCCAGTTGGGTCTTGGTCACGCTTGTAGGTGTTTCATGCCTCAGGCGCATCAATCGCATCCTGCTGACAGTGCCTGCCAGACTCTCGTAGCAAGGTCAAGTTCAATGTGCACCGTAATGATAATCATAGTGAGTTGCCCACGATGACGTCCCCCCGGCCACAGTTGAGAACCCATAGGAGGCTCGAGCATCTTCACTGAACAATCAAAACTAACAACTTTCCTAACTCTAGTCATCCGCTCTATCGCCACGTATGTATTTATTCCAGAGACGCTTTCTAACTAGATCATCATTAACATTGATCGGATAGCTTGGACAATCTTGATAAGGTAAGCATTTAAATCCAATTTGGCGTTTCACAGTAGGGATTTTTGAGTAAAATCATTCTTATTTGAATACCTTGGAATTCACCCGCTATGATTTTTAAATCGTGATATAAATGACAATTACTAACTCATCGTTTAGGGCATCAATCTTTTCTCCCAGAAGCTGTGAGTATTATGAAGATTCATTTTGAAATTGGGGAGTAAACCTCTGCCAAAGGACTCTGAGCATAAGACCTCCCATCTGTCAGATATATCGCTCTAATGAGGATGTCACTAATTTTTTGTTGTAAAGTCGTGAATGGTACAGCTGGCATTTCCCAGAATTGGTAAGCAGCCTTGATCCCCCTGCCACGAAGTACACTAATCCTGGATGCCGTAGTATGCGATTTGTTCCGACAATCTCACGTACGCCAAGGTTGCGCGCTTTGTTGGAGATAAGAGTACTTTAGGCGACGACAAGCTTCACGAGCTGGCTGGACTCATAGGTGATGATGAAGAGAAGGCTGCCGAGGTTATCCTTAAGGCGAAAATGTCTATGGGAAGAGAATTAAGCGAGGTTGACCTTGAAAATGTCCTCACATTTGCCGAAAAGGTCCAAAGCTTGGCAGGTAAGACTCGCATTTGAGTGATATTTTGCTTGCGAATGCTGACGGTCTGTTCCATTACAGAATACAGGAGAACCTTGTACTCCTATTTGACTGATAAGATGAGTACTGTAGCGCCAAATCTTGCTACCCTAAGTGAGTAGCCCTCAGAGTCTTTTATTCACATTTTAGTCGAGACGGCCTCGCAATATAAGACGATGCCATCCGCGCAACTCTCACTGACCACTGCTGACTCTTGCTGGAACAGTTGGTGACGTGGTTGCTGCGCGTTTGATCCAGAAAGCCGGCTCCCTCACAAACCTATCAAAGTATCCTGCCTCAACCTTGCAAATCCTAGGTGCAGAGAAAGCTCTGTTTAGGGCTCTTAAGACTAAGAGGTTGGTGTCCTTCGCCCCCCCCTTCATTATTATGTGATTCATCATGGGCTGGATGTCTCAGTTAAAATCACTTTGCTCCCGTTGCTTCCCCTACTTCTCTAGCATTGGGCTTCCTATCTAGAATCCAATTACTGGCTGCTAACCCTGGGTGTTTATAGTAATACCCCTAAGTATGGACTCATTTTCCATAGTAGCTTCATTGGAAGAGCAGCGCAAAAAGACAAGGGCCGCGTGAGTAGATATCTTGCAAACAAGTGCAGTATCGCGTAAGTCGTCATCCACACATTCAACTCGGTATCGATTCCGAGTCGGAAGCAATTTCTAATAAGTTCCGACGCAGTGCTCGTATCGACAATTTCTCCGAGGAACCTTCGAAGAAATTTGGTGAGGTTTTGCGAGGCCAGGTTGAAGACAGGCTAGAGTTTTATGCCACAGGCAAGAAGCCTATTAAGAACTCCGATGCTATGGTGAGTTTACTAGTAATTATCGCTGTGTCACACTACTAACACACGAATAGGATAAGGCTGTAGCAGATTTGTTAGCCGAGGGCGAGAGCATGGCCATCGATACCGAGATGATTGATGCCCCAATCCCCACTGCTACACCTAAAAAGGAGAAGAAGTCAAAGGACAAGAAAGATAAGGAGGAGAAGAAAGAGAAAAAGGACAAGAAGCGCAGACATAGCGAGGTTAAAGGTACCACAGACCCTGATACCGAGGTCGACGGCGAGAAGAAGAAGAAAAAGAAGAAGAGACACTCGGAGGCATGATGAGTTAAACCCTTGTCAGATCTTTCTCGGGCGTAATGTCTCACGCATGGGTATGGGCGTTCTGGATCGGACTGTTATTTCTCGCTGGTGTCTGTCTATCTATGTCTTATGTACGTTCATATCTGGGATCATACCCATTTGTTTTTCTAAACCTTGCTGTTGCCCTCAGACTCCATATCTGCACAGACGTGAATTGCTTGACTTTGTGCTCGTGTACGAAATACGAATCTTATACCCGTTAAGACTCCGTAGTATCCCGGTAAGGGCAGTCTTCAGCACCGGTGGCGTAGTAGCTTTTAGACACGTGATATTGCCGCGACACAACTTCCACATCGGATCCTCTGGCTTTTGCTGACATCCCTGGGTGTGGCACCCTCGAATAGTAAATGACAAGAGATATTTCCAGGCACTGCTTGTGCCAAAGCATTAACTTGAATCGCATTACGATATGCCAATCACGAAGTCAGGCAGGTAGGTACATTCAGACGCCCAACCCAGTCGGCCACGAGTCCCCCAAAACGACGCCCCAAACGCCTATGTAATGCCCGTCTTCGCTATTCTGCTGTGTCTCTCTCTGTGTGGATTCTCGTGTTCCACATCTGTTTGCATCTCATTGTGCTTGGTTCCACATATCGCGTAAAATTCTGATAACAAGTGTCGTTGAATGCGCTTATGCCGTAAGTGGGTATGTGTAAGTAGTCAGTGTCTAATTTCCCTCGCTACCGAACTCCTTGGTCCACTCGGAGTTTCGTTTCAGGTCTTCCTCGGCGACGGTCGGCCGCGACGACTTGATCGCCTTCACAAAGTCTTTGAAGTCGACCAAGGGCTCGAGGAGCATTTCGGCGTTCACATCGTCCCAAGTCATCTCCTTTGCGCCAGGGGACCCTGGTGAGCAGGGTGTGACTTTTAATACACCGTCTACTTGTACCTATTTGTGGCCATATTAGTGATAATTCTCATTACTGTTGTGTGATAGCCAGTCCTACCTCTTTAAAATGTGTCGCTTGTTGGATCTTCCGTACGGGTTGCATCAAGGCGTCTTGCACGGCAATAGTGATATCACTACCCGAGTAGCCATCTGCCAGCTTTGCTAATTCGCGGTAATCTTCGCTCTTTAATGTGGTAGGTGTCTCGCCTATTGCGATCTTAAACATCGTTGTCCTTGCGCCGATATCTGGTAGACTGATGTGGACTCTGCGTTGAAAACGTCGCCGGATGGCGGCGTCTAGTTGCCAAGGGATATTGGTAGCGCCAAGCACAAGCACACCTGTCGAATCCTTGCCCACGCCGTCCATCTGCACCAGCATTTCAGTCTTAATTCGGCGGGACGCCTCTGACTCGCCTTCGCCTCGGGGACCACAGAGAGCGTCGACTTCGTCGATGAAGATAATCGAGGGCTTGTTTTCGCGAGCCATAGCGAATAATTGTTTCACCAACCTGTAATAGTCCTAGTGAGCTTTACACAGCGATAGATCATGGCTGAGGCGGTGGGCTTACCTTTCACTTTCACCCATCCATTTACTGACCAAATCACTACTACTCACACTGAAGAACGTGCTCTTGGCTTCGGTGGCAACAGCTTTGGCTAGATAACTCTTGCCGGTTCCCGGAGGGCCGTAGAGTAGGATTCCCTTCCACGGTTTCCGCTTGCCCGTGAATAGATGGGGGAACTTGATGGGCAGGAGCACGGCCTCCTTCAAAGCCTCTTTCGCGCCGTCCAGACCGGCAACATCATCCCATTTTACATTCGGGCGGTCTTGCAGGATGGCACCGGCCAGGGCGTTGCGCAACTTCTTGGAATCTTCGTCGACAGCACCGTCCTCGCCGTCCTGCTTGCCCTTGGCGGTGCCACCGGTGGACGAGCCGTTAGCGCCGACCATGCCAGGTTTCTTCCGCTTCGCATCCGCATCGGAGAGGTGAGCTTTCAGCTTCTCGGCGCGATCCATGTACTCGCCCGTCTTTTGGCGGATCATCTCCTTGGACTTGGGGTTCTTCTCCCATTTCAGAGCGAGCATGAACAGCTCCAGTGACTGGTAGTAGAGCTGGTAGGCCTTGTCGTACTGGTTGCCATTGTCGGCGTCGATGGCGCGGCGGACCGTATCAATGGCCCGCCCGAGGAAGTCGGTGTTGGACATGGCGGCGGTATCGCGGGCGTGCGGCCAATGGCGAGAAGAGTCGTGGTGAGGGTGAGGGTGAGGTGGAGGTGGGGTGGGCAGAAATGGAATTTGTTTATTGTTTCGATTAGCTGAGCAGATGGCCCCGAAGGAGATGAAGGAGGAGCAGTGCTTCCCAGGATTTTATGGCACGGGAGCCACGCCAACGGACGACGGCGATGCAGGGCGAGAAGATTGGAGAAACAGGCGGGCTGATGTTGTGACGTTGAGCTGTGCCTGGTTGTTGTATGGTTGTATTTGCCCGTCGTCTGGGGAGCGACCGGTCTAGCCTAACTTGGATTGGTCTTGGAGGGGCTAGGCTAGGTTACCATTAATCCAGAATCCTCACCAAGCCTTAAGTAAAACCAAGCAGTTTGATTGTAACTCGAAATACGTTGCTTTAATCAACTTATCTATTTCAAAACCCCCGACATGACTTGTGTCTGAATTTGCAGTTTTTACCAGCCTTAATCTACCCCACACACAGCATAACCATCCGACAACGAAACCAACCATGGCTGAAGTACAGGCCAAGCTACAGGCACTGTCCGAAGAATACCAAAAACTGCAACAAGAACTACAGACCGCCGTCGACTCCCGGCAAAAAATCGAAGCTCAGAGACAAGAAAACATTGGAGTGCAGAAAGTGAGCAACTACACTATCATCAATATTTATTGATCCTGTACGTTGGCAAGGGTTGTAAAAACTTGCTAATAAGATGAAATAAAAGGAATTCGACAGATTAAAAGATGGCGAGAGCATATACAAGCTTGCCGGGCCCGTCTTATTAAAACAAGATAAGGTGGAGGCCGAGAGCACCGTCAAGGGACGACTTGAATTCATCGGGAATGAGTTGTGAGTGTCTGCACTGCCATCGCATGAGTTTTGGGGATTTGTGTTGACATGTTTGTTCTCTATATAGGGAGAGGTCAGAAGGCCAGATCAAAGAGATACAGGAGAAGTTAGAGAAGAAGAAAGGCGAGATCATACAAGCCCAGGCTGGACTTCAATCTGCTGGTGGTGCCTCGGGGAAGACCGCGGTCAAGGCTTAGCTGCATAAAGATTGGCTCAGGCATCGGTTATGCAACTATCGCGACAGTCAAGTTGCTCTACCAGTACAATCCAAGTCTACCTACCTATACACGACTTCCCACTTGTTTTGTATATGACTAGGTACATCGTCTCTGGTTCAGATGTTAACAAGCCCTGAATAGACATATTGTGGCGTCACGGTGAGATTCTACTACGCCACATTTATTTCTAAAATGACGTAAGTTGGCTCTTTGATGCCCCGCGATGTGGCTTGAACGTCAGATGAGGGGCGTTGATGTGCAGCTCGGTACATGTGAGAACGACGCGTCGCTTAGCTTTATAGGCCCTTGTCAAGGTGTCTGCCTTCCCATTTACCAGTACAATACATCTAACGATAACATCTACCTCAGAGCTCTCTTCACCTGCAGTCTACCAATCCAACCAGTGACAGTCCTCTCTTGACCGAGTCGCTTGTCCTCTCCTCTCATTACGAACACTAACCGCCAATGGTATCCAGTCCATGGCCACGCCGACCGTGTTGTCTTAGGCTGTCTTTCACTACCGCCGACCGACAGACATGGCGCCAGTCGCTGATGAAGGGGGGCCGGGCCGCCCGTTGAGCGTTAAAGAGATATCGGCCCGTGCGGAAGACTTTGAATGGAACGTTAACATTCCTTTCAAACATTGGCTGCGAACATCACAACTTCTTCAGCAGCAGGTAAGCGACGACTGCAAGCTATCCAGACCTATCCAGACCTCGACTGGCTCACAGGCCGGTGAACTCCTGGCGCACCGATACTAACGGCAAGGGAATCATAGGCAGACATGTATCTCCGCGAATATAACTTTCCTCAAGCCTACCTCCTTTATCTCCGATACTCTACGTTGGTGGTGGACTTGCTTAAGACACATCCCGAAGCCAAAACACCAGAAGCGAAAAAGGCTCTTCAGAACAAATTCCTCACCATAGACGTAGTGTTTAAGCATCTAGAACAAATTAAGCCCATATTGGAGCAACAATACGAAGAGTGGAAGGAATCTCAAGCTCAAAAGAAGAAGCCGAATCACGATCGACAGAGTTCTACAGAGGTGCCCGGTGAGCTCTCTACCTACCAGCAGCATGCTTCGAAAGATCCCGCCTTGTCGTATGCTAGTCGCCTGTTGGATGCCGGAGAGCATCAAGACTTCGCTGTTGAACTAGCACAGAGGGAAATGCAGCGACGCGACGCAGACAGAAGAGCGACGCATAAAAATGGTGAACCCCGTCGTGAGCAGCAACGACGACGCACCGCTGGCATTTGGGACACCTGGACTCAAGACATTGCAGACAAACAGGCAGAAGATGAGGAGATTTTTCGCAAGCAGATGGAGTCAACAAGAAGGACTTTGGATCGAGATACAGACTCACCCCCAAGTGATCTTAGACACGCAACAGATCGCCCGTCCAAGCCGCTCTCTATGTCGAGCTACTCTTACCCCAAGATAGCCAGATCGGTACCGGTAGATTACACCCCCCAACCTCTTCAAAGCGATGAAAACCCACCATCTCAACCAAGTCTTCCCCCTAAGCAGGAGGTCGTGGACCACTCGGTTCTTGCCCCCAGGCGTCCAGCGAAAACACCGTATCCCCGCGAGCTTCCGCATGAACTACCGTCTCGTCCTCCCAAATTGCATGACTCAGTCCCAGAACCACCGAAGAAGCAGCAAGGCGTTGCATTCAAGCCAGCAGCATACCTTGAGAATGGAGAACCTATTCGACCCGTTTTCCTACCGGGGCAACTACGCCGCCGATTTCTTGAGCTCGCCTCCGAAAATACCAAGCGGGGCCTGGAAATGTGTGGAATCCTCTGCGGAACCGCTGTTAACAACGCGTTATTCGTACGGTGTTTACTCATCCCTGAGCAAAAATGCACTTCAGATACATGCGAGACAGAGAACGAGGCTACGATTCTAGATTATTGCATCGAAGAAGATCTTTTGATGCTTGGTTGGATTCACACGCATCCTACACAGACTTGTTTCATGAGTTCTCGAGATTTGCATACACAATCTGGATACCAGGTTATGTTACCTGAGAGTATCGCAATTGTGTGTGCACCAAAGTTCGAACCTTCGTAAGTAGCTATCCACATTTATATAGGTTCATACTAATTGCTAACATTTTACCAATCAGATACGGCATATTCCGACTTACCAACCCACCAGGGTTGCCACATATACTCAGCTGCACACAGTCGTCCACTTTCCACGCCCACTCCGTGGATAACTTATATACCGGAGCTGAGCATCCACCAGGTCACGTGTATGAGCATAACAACCTCGATTTTTACGTGCAGGACATCCGACCCGGCGCTCGCAACGGCGCCGTTCCGAACAAGAATTGTTAGGGTATTAAAATTGAATGGCTTGGCCACGGCGTAGAGCTCTGCGGACTGGCTCGTTGCTTTCTACCGGATTGTCCTTCTAATCGAAGAATGAAGCGTTTCTGTTGTCAGCCCAATTTGTCCAGATCACGAAAGTCACGCAAGTTACGAAAGATGAGAAAAGGGGATTGATGCATTGGAGTTTGTTTCATTTTTATCTTTCTCGTTGCTTTGTTTATCGCCCAGCCAGTCATAGCTGCCCGAGCCACCGATAATTCATCGCATAGCATGGAGTTGGGAGGGAAATTATTTGCCTGGGCCTGGGTCTAGACCTAGACGCATTCGCTGGCGTTCGGTAATGACTTTGGACTTTGAGAGGACTGAGTGAAGAAACTTAACTGAATTGAATTGGTCTTTGTGAAGAATTGTTGATGTAGTTAAGGGGGAAACGCAGTCTTGTGGTTATACGATTCTAACTTTAATCATCAGACCCAATCCAAATGGTGGACTTAATTCATGATCTTGTTGAGTGTCGGACCTTTTGAGCTTGTTACCTTACGTCATGAACAGATCAATCAATATCGATTGGTTCTTGTGTGTCATCATCGTTCTGTCTAGTTCGGATTGTTGGCGCTACGATATGTCTAGATGTTATCTATGCGACTCTTCTCAGAGCTATAAATGCTGTTCTATTTCGGTTGGAGTCAGCCGTGGGACAAATCAATACATTAGTTCTCAGAGGAAGAATATGAAACCAGAACCTATCTGGAGCTTAAGCCTGGGTAGTCCATGCAATATGTCAACAACTTCGTTGGAAAAGCAGTGCGGAATGTGCATTTAGACCTGGAATCACTATTTACTGGAACATGCAAAGTTAGGCACTAAAAGTACAAAAGAAAAGGTATTGCCTCTGTGATTTCTCTTATCGAATCTTGTTACTTGACTTAAGGACATAATTGTGCCAATTTTCTCCCATCTACCACATTCAAAATTATAGTTTCAGCTAAGTAAATCTCTTGCTTTAGTCAAGTTCGAATAACTATAAACAGTTATAAATTGCCATGTAACAATATCAAAGACATATCCATTCCAATCGCAATCTCCTCTCATCAAACGACATTAACCCTACTTTAGCAGACACTATAGAAAACACATAAATCCCACACCAGCTACCACTAGCCAATATGACATGGTTTTCAGCTCCCTTGGGCAGCCATCAGAAGATGGAGTCAAACCATTACTGGTAGCTGGGCTACTTGGCGAGGATGGCCCATCAAGGGATGGGGTGGGGCTATAAAATGAAGAACTGGATGTTGGAGACGGGCTGGAGCCGTCGTAGATATATGGACAAGGGTTGCAGCCTCTATAGTAGAGCGAGCAGGTCTGGCCTAGGAGGCACGTCCATGTTTGACCGGTAGAGGAATCTCGGCAATTTGAAACACCTGTACAAGTGTGACTTCCTGAACCTGAGCCGGAGCCGGAACCGGAACCGGAACTGGAGGGCTGTATTGGGCATAATTGTCAGAGATGGTCTTCCACTCGTGGGTGACAGTATCACAGTTCTTCCGCACAAGACTTACCGATGCTACCGTGCCACACTTGGTGGGATCGCTTGATGGGCAACATGTCTCGTCCGAGGTCCCTTCATTGATACAAGTATAGCCATTGGCACAACATCCGCTTCCACAGCATCCTGCGATTGTACAGCATCCATTCACACCAGGGCAAGAGAAGGTCGTGAGGTCGCAAGCTAAGAGAGGTCCAACGGGAGTGGTGCCAGCTTGAGCCCCAACTCGATATATAATAGAAAGAAAGACGAAAAGGGTCGCTGACAGTTTATTCAACATTTTGACAAAGCTATACTATTCTTGGGGGACTGGCTTGCGTTCTGTGTGATGCGATGGTTCAGTACGAAACTCCAAAACTGTGTTATTAGTTGCGACTCCTACAAGATATATCTCACGAGAAGAACTAGTCGTGGAACATTATAATCGAGTGGCAACTTTCGCGGTAGGCTATCTAACGGTAAATTGAACTCTGTTTCTTCAGCTGGCTCAGCCGCATTGGAAGACCAAATGATCCTGTTCAGACCAACACTCCTATAGCATAGACTAGACCTTATGAGTGTATCAGCTCCAAGCCACAAAGTTGAATTCAGAATCTGGACATAACCATAGCTAATTATAGGGTGGCCACATGCTATACGTGAGTTGGTAGTCTATACTGGCGAATGTGTTAATTGGGTAGAAGTTCAGCTGGAAGCGAGAGTGGTGTACTGCGTCTCATCTCAAGCATGGGATCATCAAAGAGGACTTGAAAAGGTGACTTTCCTGAAACAATCATTGACTTGGAAATTCTACTTAACGACCAGAGATCATCACGTGCCACTCCTTTGTGTCGGGAAGCACTTCGCGAAATATTAAGCTTACCATTAGATAAAAATCTACTGCTATTGGTGCGACCCCGTCTTTGGATCTGCGGTCAGCAATTCTGTGTGGTAACCACTAAATCGGATTGGCTTAGGTACGTTATAGGTGTTGGAGAGGGGTAGATGTACTTCGACGTGATCCTCGTCATCAACACGCATAGTAAATTCTTTTGAAACCTTGGTATGCGTAGATAGACTGTCATGGGGGCCCAGGTAGTATGGGGGTGTCATCTAAAATTACTCTAGAAATATAGCTTCATCTCATCATTCAAAATTATACGGTTCTTCAAACTTCAACGGGTGCATCATAGTCAAACTCAACTATTCACGATGTCAACGTATACGGTCCCTATGATAATTGATGGTAAGGAGCAGCTTACCAACAACACCTTCGATGTAATAAATCCAAGCAACAATCTCGTGTGCCATAGGAGCATAGCAGCAACGCCCAATGACAGCAAGGCAGCTGTTGATGCTGCCGCGAAAGCTCTAATTGAATGGCGTCAATCAAGTCCTTCAACACGGCGGGACATCTTATTGCGAGCAGCAGAGATCATGAACGGCGATCGCAAGGAATTAGCTGAGTATATGATGATCGAAACCGGCAGTTCGAATGAATGGACGCAGTTCAATCTCAACAATGCTATCGATCTCCTCAAAGACGTAGCTGGCCGCATTAGTAGCATCGAGGGGTCTGCACCGACATTAGCAAACCCGAATATGAAAGCTATGATAGTTAATGAACCCTACGGGGTAGTGTTTTCTGTCGCATCCTGGTGAGTATCATAGAATGGTCTGCTTAGTGATGACAGCCTTTTGGCAGGTCATGGAATATGATGTAGGGATAGACTGACGGATTCAGGAACTCCCCCTACATCCTGGGCATGCGTTCAACTATCCTCCCTATTGCGGCTGGAAATACTGTTGTGCTAAAAGGCTCCGAGTTATCGCCTCGCTGCTTCTGGGCTATTGCGTCAATACTTCTCAGGGCCGGTCTCCCAAATGGTGTGTTGAACTACATTTCTACGGATCGTGATCGGGCGTATGATGTGACCGAGGCCATTGTATCTCATCGTGAAGTAAAGAAGCTCAACTTCACCGGAAGCATCGCCGTCGGGAGAGTCGTCTCGGAGCTGGCCGCCCGACATCTCAAGCCAGTGCTACTTGAACTTGGAGGGCAGGCTTCCGCGATTGTTTGGGAAGACGCCGACTTGGACCTTGCCGCGAAGGAATGCGTTGCTGGGGCCTACATGTACGCAGGGCAATGTTGCATGTCTACAGACAAAGCAATATTGCACAAGGCGATTTATGATGAATTCGTGCAGAAACTACTTCTTGCTATCGAAAAGGGGTTCCCATCAGATGACGAGGTGAGACTAATGATCCAGCCCAGTGGGAAGGATAAAGTGGTGAGGCTACTCGATGAAGCCGAGAAAAAGGGTGCCGTGATCATGTCTCCAACTTTGGAAGAAAAATCTGAGAGCGCTCTCGATCATGATCCGACACGATTAGAGCCCCGTGTGTTGTCTGGAGTCACACCTGATATGGGCATCTATCAGCAGGAGAACTTCGGGCCTACGCTTAGTATATTCGAAGTAGATACGGAAGAGGAAGCTCTTCGAATCGCAAACGATGCCGAGTGTGGTCTTTCTTCCGCTGTCTTCACGCAAGACCTACTGCGGGGATTTCGGCTTGCCGAAGGAATTGAGGCTGGTGCTGTCCACATCAATAACATGAGTATCCATGACGAGAGCGCCCTTCCGCACGGCGGCTGCAAGGCCAGCGGCTTTGGGCGATTTAATACTCAGCGGTGTGTATAAAACCCCCGTGCCTATTCCCTTACTCCGCTTGTTTCGTACATTCTAGCAAGTTCTATCATACAAGACTTAGATATCACGACTGATATGTTCTTAGGGGACTTTCGGAGTGGCTAAGAACTAAGACGATCACTTGGAAGAAGTAGCACAAAATGATAAGTTTAGAGGCTCGGTTGCCCAATTCAAGTTGTTCTTCTTGATTCACACTTACCACTGCTCCTATGATTGATTACATTACTTCACGATCGCATTCTTCCACTATTGCGCTACAAGATCTATAGGAAGCTCTCAGAAATCGTATGAACCAAACGATTATAAACTTGGGATCTAATAAGAAATAGCACGACCTAGTTGCAACCGTGGACTTTGTGGTGCGCTACTATGAGCCTCTGTCATGTTCTCTAATACCCGGCTCAAATGTGTCTCAAGCCCCTTTTAAAAATTTCTAGGTTTCTTGGGACATGAAGTTGTGCGTTAAATGATGAACCTGTAGTCTACATATTCCGCTCTAAGTTTATCTACACAATGCGTAAAGTTAGAGGATCATGAAAGAAGACGTAGGGAGGCACTATAGATGGATATTTGAAGTTGGTAATTTATATGTGGGTTTGCTTAGTCCTTGTCCCTGGTCTAGCCTCTGTTGAACTCTCGCAGATGTATAAACTCCATCACTGCCATAGTAAACTCCATCTTGGCAATTTAAAGCACGAACAATAATCTTAGATGCCTTTCCGTGACGGGGAATTGATGAACATCATGCTGTCGTGAAGTTAAGAAGTCGCATGTAATTCTAAGGCAGGCCTACTTGTAGCTGCCTTAATCCTAGTCTTAGACCACGAACCTTTGCTACCCAGTCTTTTACCACTAGGTATAGGTATCACAATCATTGTGAGCAAATAAGAGGATAACTGTCCGACGGCTTCTAGGCTTCCCGATTTAGTGGCAATGCCTGTGGGTAGATGATTTGTCCGAATATGCAACCATTACATTGCATGCTGCATGCAGTATCAGCTTTGCATACCGTAGTGCAATAATCAAGAGGCAAAGCTAGCTTTATTTGGAAACCACCCCACCAACAAGTATCTTGGGACTGTCATTCATCTAGGTATCTCGTAGTTATTATTTTCGCAGTGGTGATTTTGGTTCCTCGATATCACAACTCGTGGCGATAAGGAGTGCGAGTATTGAGACCGGGATCAGCGCCGAATTCCAGTAGCACGACGACACCAGCTACAAAATCCAATTCGGAGGCTAAGTGCAAGGATGTACGCCCGATATCATCAAAGCAATCTATTAACGTCTTGTTTCCCAAACAATGGGTGAGCAGTAGTCTCAGAATATCCTCGCGACGGTAAAAGATGGCCCAGTGGAGAGCGGACGGGCGCTGCTCGCCACTCGCGCGGTTACCAGTAACGGATGCCCCGTGAAGGAGCAACGAACGGACAGTCTCAGTGTGCCCGGCTATGACAGCATGCATCAAAGCTGTCAATCCATCGCTGTCCTCTTCGTCGCAACTAACTTTGCTAGACGGCAGCAATATTTGGACTACCTGATTATGTCCGCTTCGCGCTGCAATATGGAGCGGGTTGCGCCAACCATTGTTACTGCCCCGGGCAACAGAGTCGGTCAATTTACCCACCGAAGTGTTGATGTCTTGTTTAGCCAATATCGAATCAGTAGGGGCAGCATTCCCTGGCGAGTGTGTAGACAATATATTTGTCAAAGCAGTTGGAAAATAGCTGTCGGTTGCCGGGCTCGGTGTGTTGCAATGGCTACGGGCAGTGTTTTGGTTTGAAGGCGACTCTTGCCCCATATCGCACGAGTCTACGGGTGCCATAAGGCCACCAAAGAACCCAGCAGCATTGTCCATCGATGGGAGAATCGCTGATCGGGGCGGTGCCGAGTAAGGACTGGGCGTAGCGGGCTCGGCGGCACGTAAGCTCACACCGCGAGCCGAACTAGCTTGAATCTCAGGCCATAATGCAAGCTCGGGTTCAGCTTGAGCTTTCTTCTCTTTTTTCCATGATCATTAACCTTGGGATTTTATTGATATGACCTCACATACTCACGACGAAATCTGCGTTGTGCAATCCGATTTTGGGCCCGACGGCGCTCCAAAGCTTTTTGTGCGTTGATATCAGCGCTGGTCATCTCATCGTAGACTGGACCGGGCGAGAAAATATGCATCAACTCATAACGTTCATGTAACACGCAGCTCAATATAAGAGAGCTATATACTATTATATATATAATAAGTGTAGAGGGCTAGCTTAGCTCTAGTCTAGTGAGAAGTGGGAATAGGCCGGCGGCACGGGGGAACTTGGTATCTTAGTGCATCCGTCGTGTCAGAATAGCCACCTCATTTTCGCATGATCTGCTCGACAACATCGAATCCGCTCAGCTTCTTGACTAGCCTGTCGAATAATCCAAACGGCAGCACAGTAGAGATTCTGGTGGTAAATGCCGACTCGCCTCTCCAAATAACTGGCGGCGGTGTCTTCTTCATCACATCTCGCACCACCTGTTCTGCCCACTGGTGCGCCGGCATGCCCTGACCTTCGAAACCTTCCTGTCGGAGAGCCTTCTCGACTATGTCTTTTGCCGGTTCGTAAATGGACCCTTCAGGAAGTGACGGACGTTGCGTCTCTTGCAAGTTTTTGATCAAATTAGTCTTCACGACCCCTGTCCTGAGATCGATCACTTTGACGCTGAAAGGCTGAAGTTCGAGTCGCATGGAATCTGACAACATGGCAAACGCGGCTTTGGATGAGTTATAGACGGCCTGGAAGGGAATCGTGACGCTAGCACCGACGGAAGTTTGGTTGATAATTATGCTGCTGCCACTGTCGCCGGCTGCCTTGAGTAAGAGTGGTAGGAATGCTTGCGTCACGGCGATGTGCGAGAAGACGTTTAGGTCGTAGACTTTCTTGGCGTTTGCGATGTCGATATCGACTACTGGCATGAGAAACTGAGTGCCGGCGTTGTTTACTAGTATATCGAGACCACGACTCTCCGACATCTCGCTCACATGTCTGACGGCCGCCGCAATGGAGTCTGCGGACTGCACATTGAGAACTAAGGTTTCAATTCCCTTAGCCTTCAGATCTTCCATTTTCGCCAGATTTCGCGCCGTCGCGTAGACATGGAAGCCGACATTATGAAAGGCGACGGCTAGCGCAGCGCCCATACCTCCATCCGAGCAACCAGTAATGAGGACGTTCTTCTTAAGCGTCATTATAGTCGACAGTTAGAAGGGTGACCGTGAAAGAAAAGCCTATATAGTCACTGTTGCAATATTCTGTCAGCGAACGGAGGCTATGAATGAAAACATAGCGCAGATTGGTCTTATGAGATATATGAGGACGAAGGATGGGCTACCAGGCCTTTTGACTTGTGTTGATCCCAACGAGATGACCCGATAGAAGACGGCGAGATTAGACACTTTTCGTCCCCGGAGAGTCTATTGCTCCGGGGCTATAAGCAAATCAGAGCTAAATAGTGTTTTTGACTAAACGGATTCGGGTTAAAATAATGTATTCCGAAACTCTGAACCTCCAGATTGAAAGTGATCTTGGCCTCTAAGTAGCTTGAGTCTATAGGCCGTCGTCGTTCCAGCGCTCGCCGCATTTGTTCCTTCAAACGTCCCAGCAGTCCCTCATGAGTGGCTGAAATTTATATGATGTTACGTTAGGTTAGGTAGAAAAATCAATGAGAACCTAGGGTGTAGGACTAGATGACATGTAGGCGATCAAGATGGCGGAACCCCTCTGTTAAGACCTCTCCCTCCAAATTGAACATCAAAACAAACCCTTGTTATCACCAAAGTTTACAAATGGTTCCCGTACTGTTTCGATACATGCCTAGCAGAGTTTTGATCTGAACATGGGGATATGCTGCTGTCCTGCAAGACTTAGTGTGCCGGCTGTCAAACTTTCGCTCGGATTTTGGCATATACTATCGTGTGATTCGCATTTCCAGCTCTATGAATTGTTGCTTGGAGGGGTAGCAGGGGGAGTGAACAGGATATCAATGATCCGACTTGTGTATTGCTCGGTTTCTAACCGAGTATTGTATAGATCCCTTGGCTGTTGACCATTCCCCGGCCGCCGTTCGTTTCCCTGGTCGTTCATGCTTTGATAGTATGTAACGTCTCTATCATTGGCTGCCTGTCGCACAAACTCATGTAGGTCAAGTATCTTAGGCCTATCGCTAGCTGCCCTTGCAATACAAGCAATTATTAGACCTTTCAAATTCTTATCGATTCCAGGACAACTACCATCAGGTATAAGCTCGACCGCGACGGATGCTATCTGGTTCATTTGGAATGGCACAAAGGACATCGCAGCTTGATCCCTCTCTGGGATTATTTGCTCCAAGACACGCGATTGCTCCGGTGACGCCAATATCGCCATGGTCTTCCCAATGGCGAAGATATTTCTATTGTTAATGTAATCAATAAGTGTATTCATGTAAACTTATAATCATGAACTATGAAAAGATTAAGATAAATGGAGTGCACACTTACTCACAAACTCCTTCAGGTTCTGGCCTAAAACTGAGTTAGCATTTCTTGTTGTATTGATTATCAAACTCGACACTGTGATATATAAATAAAGCAATCCAGACAAATGAATGTCATCTCAGAGGCAGATAAATGGAACAATCCGCTTATTAGCTTACCCCTCGTCTCCTACTTTTTTCGTCTGATCACCGTCCAGCGTCTCGGCTGCAGCAAAATCTATTAATTTTAAAATAGGTATTCTAGTGTGGCACTCTTTGTGATTTCCATCGCCAAACATTACTATCTCTCATATTAATATCCTAGGGGTAACTGTCATCAAGGTGTACGTACAGTTTCCATCATGTATGTCACTATGTTGAATGTTTGAGATTGGCCGCTCTAATAAACACCTCTCTGGCCTATCGTGTCTCAGCTGGAGTGGCCAGGCCATTCCAACCAACGCCTTCACAACTAAAGTTCTACGTTTAGCACAATAATCTATATCTCTCCATGCTCGTACGTACGGCAAAGGAATATGCTCCAAAGTAAAGGATTAGGTAACCTAGTGGAGGCGAAGTTATTAGTTCTGCACATTTCTAACCACCGCTCGATGAAATTTGTGAGCGTTCTATTCTCTAAATATTCTTTAGAAAACCAGTTTGATTCGCTTAGGAGATGAGCTCGGAGTGATGATGAGGTTATGGTAAGAGGATCATTGGGGATTTGAACAATATCGACTACGTGTTGACAATTCCGAAGGTGCTGTTGGAGTGTTAATAAGTGACAGAGGCTTCTACGACGTGAGAAAAATTAGCTTACTAGTAGATAGTTTTTCTCATTCTCGCAACGGTTCCCCTCTTCGTCCTCCTCACTAGTTTCGTCGTCATCTGTCACGACCTCTGTATACTAATAACAACGTAGGGGTAAGTCTTGTATACTTGTTGTCGCACGAGGAGCTCCAATCTACAGGCTAGAGATCTATATACAAAATGCGTTATTTGTTCTGCCACTCTACGGAAGCGGAATGCAGCTGTAGGTATCGAGAGGTCACTAGGTCGCAAGTCTGACAGGTTCCGTATGACACGCGAAATCTGTATAGCCTCATGATAATATAATAAGGACTCTGAAGTAAATATTTTATTTGAATATTTAAGTTCAGGTTTCCCATGCAGGAAGTTGAACTTAATGGAATGATCATATGACATGTACATACACATAACGTCGCTAGTGACTTCAGGAGAACAGCTCTCGTGACGCTATCAATGGTGGGAAGAATAGACTGGAGAAGCGTCGATTTTGGGAGGTCTATACAAAAACGCTTATCTTGTAGTATCTGAAAAGGTGATAAAAATGCCATGTAACAATTTATAATTATAAGGGATGAAAGGATCATCTGAAAATAATGCGTCTGTCTTAATAGCATCGCGGCATACTAAGTGTTTCATAGACAGGGGAAAAGAGTCATAAAACAACTGAGAGGAAGCTTGAAGTTACAATGCTGAGTTTAAGCGGCAAGAGTGGCGACCGAAAAGTCGACAGAGCAACAGACCGAGTTTAGGCCCATTTCCCAAGTAAACCCATGAGAACAAAGCCTGCCACAAGACCAAATCCTGCGAGAGCCGTGGTAGAGGCCTTAGAATTTTCAAGCTCGCCACCAAACATCCAATCCGTAGCCCACATCTCTACGACACCAATCCACAAGAGGATGCCAGCCGACACGGCGTCCAAGGTACCGATAGCGATAATCGTACTAGGGTCGTTACCATTGAACGAATGCAAGACACCGATGCCAATCGACATGCCGATTGGTGTTGTGACCGCGAACGCGGTCGCCATAGCAAGTTTTCTCAGCATACTCAGCGGCTTCCAGGTTCTCGCTTCGCCCTGAGACGTAATATCCGCAGTTGCAGATCTTTCTGGTACGGCCTTGCCAACTGCCGATGATTCACGGCTGGGTCCCTCTTCATTATACTTGATCATGCGACCAGCAGTCGCAATGCGGGTACCAAGAGCAACACCTTCGAAAGCTTGGTGAAAAACGATTACTACGAAAAGCGTAATGAAAGCACTGTCGCCAGCAACGACCAGTGTAAGACCCACCACTATCTCAAACTTAGTATAACAGCTACAGCCAATTTTGGAATAACTGATGATAGCACTGCCAACCTACAAATTGAGTGAAAAATAATACCGGCTTCGAGAACCATCACGCTGACGACATCATCGGGGTGGGCAGACCGATCCCAGAATTTCCGAGCAACGCGACGACTGACGTGCTCGACCAAAAAGGCGATGAACAAGCCAGCCAGCACAATAGCAGCTGTTACTGCTTCATATTCCAATTCGCCTAGGCATTCATTGGCAAACATTAAAGAGGCGTGTGTAAAAAGCTACGTTTACGCGTACATTGTCAGTCCACGCGAACTACGAGTTGTCAGTGAGATTGCAGCAAAACTCACATGGATCAACGCCGTCGCAACAATAACACCAGTGCCAAACTGCTTCAGTACGGTGAAAATACTTTGAAATCCGCCTGGCAACAACGGCTTGAGGGAAATGGGTAGAACGACTCCTGCGCTGACGCATTAGTTGCTGCGGCTAGCGGGACTAAGGCTCTTCGATTGCTCACCGATGAAACTGGTCGCTAGCACTGCAAAAACAAGCCCGATTCTCAGTGGAATGTTGTAGTCACGATCTCGTCGCGTACACTGTACTTCACCACTCGAACTGTGGTCGCTAGAACAATGTCTGAGGCAACGGAGTTAGTTGTTGCTATTCCCTTCTTCAATGCCTAATAAATGTAATTCAACTCACTCGACACCAGCATGGAAATGACAATTTTCACCTGAGCTTTCTTCTGCTTCTTCGTGGTCATCATGGTCATGATGATGTTCTTGTTCATGCTCATGGTTATGGTCATCTTCGGCTCCCTCGACAAAAACCTCAACCTCTACGTCGTCGGGGCCAAGGCAGAATCTATCTCATTAGCACCGAGACGTCAGTTTCTTTGGGATGCGATCTGCTTACGTCTCACTCCCGTGTGAGTGGCAACCCGTGTATGTTGGAGCTACTGCACCGGTGGCTGTCGCGGGCACAATCAACTGATATTCATCTGTACCCACAAGACAGAAACTATAATGTGTCAGCACAATAATGAAAAGGAGAGATATTTATATTAACTCACACATCGTCACCATGTGCATGGCACCCTGTAACAGCAGTGAAAGTCTCAGCCGCGCGCTCTACAACAGTTACCGTCGGGGTAATAGTCGCAGCTGGAGAGTTGCTTGTCCAAGGCAAATACGAAGCAACCCCACCGTAGATAGAGTTAGCAGAGAGACAAAGAGCCAAAGCGGCCTTCACCCTGTCGACGTGAACCATGTTTCTGATTTCGTAGATATTCGTATAAGATGTCGTGAGGAGGAAACTCAGCTAAATCAGAGTTTGGCACTCATCATATATGTACCCCCGCGACAACCCTGAGCTTACCGACCAGCGCCAGGCCATCTACTCTTGTTTTCCGTCTGTCGACAACATGTAGTAGCGCGCCGATGGCCATCAAGGTCCTTTTTCTTGAGCTTTCTTACCTTAGTATTTTCTGGCTCACTTGGCAGCCCTCGGCAGCCTTGGCGGTGAAGAGTACTCGAATTTCGAAATTGGTCAGTCTGTGAATTCAATACCTGTTTTCTGTGGTTCGTTCCGTCATTTGTCTTTTTAGCTCAACTCTTTCAGGCTCTGTTACTGTTCGTTGCGAGTTGCAAAAACGTAACTATTATGTTGTTGTCTCTGTAGATATACTTATTAGGGAACTAGTTCACGGATACCCTATGGTATAGAACTAGTGGATTCTGTGTATATAAGTGACCAAACCCCCGTTGCATTTGGGTGGTTCAGGAATTAGATGACCACTCTATTAAGCCCTAACTACCCTTCTGGCTGCAAGCAGGTCTCTCTATTCACTCTAGGCACTTATCTCCTGACAATACCCCCACGACTATTAAGGTTGACTGAGAGACTAGCAAAATATATTTCACTAGTATTAACTGTACTGGATATTTATTTTCTAGGAATTCTATAATGAATTATACGTCAAAATCTAGGACTTGATATTACTCAGTGAAGATGGGGGAACTAGTTTAGGTTAAAATATCAAACCATACAATACCCTTAACAATATTTACACTTATAACAGTTAGACTACATTAATTTGGTAGGAATAGTAGACAATGAGTTCTCAGCTCTTACGTTTCAGCTGCTTATGAGTTATCCTAGTTCAACTCAAACGATACTCATAAGGCCATGCTACACAGCAGATCGTAGTGTTACGGAGCCCCATGTGGCACTAATACATGCAAGACATACTACAGTCTGCTCAAACCAATATTGATTACCAAAAACAATTGATGAGTGACATTTCGACTCAAATCTGTCTCCCGTTCGCCATCAAGGTTGTTAGTAACCAAGCACTTTTCATGTTCATCGCCTTTATAGGTATACCTCCGTGACTTTTAGCCTCCTCAAGACCGCATTTACTTGATCTCTTTCTCTGACAAGCTTCCGTCATGAGTTTTCCTGTCGGATTTCAACACCTTGATGGCCATTTTAATGGGGTCGATGTTAATGCCAAGTTGATGCATCTTGGCTCTCCATCTGAACCTCGGGTTGCCTGGTTTAGACACTTGGCGCTCAACCTGCAAGGTACTATCTAGGGAATGAGGTTACTTATGAAAGTTCAGAAGTTTCAAAGGATTCTTAGACCGTTGATTGTAGTATTACCAAGTAGTTCGCATTTGCACAGAACCAGTCTACACGAAGAAGGCATGAAGGTAACATCAAACTGGCGAAAAGTTACTTTCAGTGATGTCCAGAGGTCAGTGGTTTCAATTTATGATAATATTTACCATCTTAGTCATCTCGCTCCGGTGTTTGCTAATCGCCTATTAGCTAGGTCGTCTGAGTCGAATGAGAAATAACCCTCGGGACATGGAAATCGGAGTTATGCCCGTCAGTAAGTATCCTGATCTCACAATTAGGCTCTAGAATCCGACCGGCAAATATACAGCCCCTTCCAAACCATTATCGCGGCCTTAGCTCTCGTGAGTGAGCTACCCATGTATTGTTTTAGCTGCCACAGCCAAATTTTCAATCCCGAAGCAAAACGGTGTGTTGAAGGCGCTGATGCCCCTAGAGATCACGCCCGCAATAATGATAACTGGCCTCTATTCACCTAATCCGTTGTGATTTTGAGGATTTATCTATTATTACGAAATCTGCTCTTAAGCACCGGAAAGATACTCGGGACCTGGGCACTATCGTTTGATATTGGCGATAATAAGGCTGCCAGACTCTGGGATATCTCCGTGTTGTAGCCGGAAGTGACATGGGTCTTGCTCGGCCGGGCGCACTTTAAGGAATGTACCACCTTGATATCGATATTCTACAAGACTGCAGAAGTTACTACAGTCAAAAGTCGTGGCGGAAATCCATGGCTTCTAGATCCTAGGACGGAATGTTGTGTTTCTAGGATGTTTACATAGCCTGCCTAACGACGCCGGCGGCTTGTGAGGATGGGGCCTCAGTAGCTTTCACTCTACCCATTTAGCAAGCATCTACTCTCGGTATCGCATAAAGACATTATAATGTTGGACCTTTAGCAAGGGGATACTGCTATAGCTCGACGAAGCGTAGCCGGTAGAAGCTCGACATAATGATGTCGGAATCGGAGTATCACTGTAAAGTTATATACAGCGTCCGAGGGCGCACTGAAGCGGGAGTGAACAGTCCGGAGTTTCCGGCTAAGGTGCGTAAATTACGGCGGACTCAGGTTTCGGGAGTATCTCGCTTCTTTGTTGTGACCTGGCTCACAGAGTCTATCAGTTACTTAGTCTTGACAGCTCCGAAAACTATTATGAGGCTCTTTGGGCGCAGCTATAGATACGCGGAGCTTTTTCGGAGGTGATAATAGATTTGTTGATGCTAAGGAAACAACGACCTAACCTAAAATCATGAGTCAGTTATATTTTTCCGTCTACTCTTTAGCATCATATGCCAAGGAAATTGAGGCTATGCAAAGCCAAGAAATCAGATGAAAGTCCACCAATTGATAGTTATCAATTACGATCGGACAATCTCGACGAAACGCAACTCGTAAAGGAGACTAGCTGTCATCCTGCACGGTGAGCTAAATGGACTTCCCATGATGGAGGTGTCTATCAGAATTCTTTGCAAGTCGCTTGTATGACAACAACGCCATCTTGGCTATGGCTACAGTACCCCGCGGGGAAGATGTGATCCTAGGAGACCCTGTGGAGTCGATGAATTTTTTCCACCCATCAAATTGGAAGCGAAACACGATCATGTATCATTTACCACGGCATCCATCAGTAAAGCGCATCAGTTTTGCGTGACAGTGTTAGCCAAGATGTGCTTTAGACAAGCGTTTCTTTGAGTAGCATTATCATCCTCTCCTCCGAATACACGTCTTTTCTCCAAAGCTATGCAATTGCTCTGCACGCCGAGTAGCTTGGCGACGACATAGAGTAGAATATATGAGAGCTGTCAATTACGAGTGAAGCTCGACACCATATCTCTTCTGGTCCGGAAATCTGTCGCAATTATGAAGCTTCTTCTGCTACCACTTGCGGTAGGGGTGGCAACAGCCACCCCATTAGCCATTATGGCTGATTCATTCATCAAGCGTGGAGTGCCTTCGTCGATTAACTACAGCCAAATGACTCTGTACGGTGGTTTTGAGCTCGCGTACAATCTTACTGGCGATGAGAAATACGCCTCGTGGTACCGTGGCCAGATCGACGCTCTCGTGCAGGATGATGGCACAATCAAGGGTTGGGATTACGAAAAGTACTCGCTCGACAACTACCGCATGGGTAACAACCTCCTCTACTGGTACGAGAAGACAGGCGAAGCCAAGTACAAGAGCGCCGCATCCATTATTCGTCAGCAAATCAACCGGCACCCTAGAACGCCGACTGGGTGAGTAATTCTGGGAACTCCTACTCCAGTGACTTCTAGAACACCAAGTTCAAAAGAGTGTCTGGAAATTTCGAAACCCCTCCCATATTACGCTCTAAATGTCTATGACTGATTCTGGATGCTGCAGTGGATTCTGGCATCGTGACCCAGTATATCCGAATCAGATGTGGCTAGATGGCATTTTCATGGCAGACTCGTTCTACGCCAAATGGACAAGTCGATTTGATAACGGAAATACCACAGCGTGGGACGACATCGCGTTACAATACGACAACATCGAAGCTCACACGCGGAATCCTAAGACGGGGTTGATGGTGCACGGGTACGACGAGAGTAAGGTAGCGGTATGGGCTGATCCTGTGACGGGCGCGGCCCCTTTGGTATGGAATAGGGCCGTTGGTTGGTACTTCATGTCGCTTCTAGAGGTGATTCCACTGTGGCCTCAGACACACCCCGCAAGGAAAAGACTCATCGACTACTTCACAACCCTCGCTACCGCGCTCAAGAAGACGCAAGACACTTCGGGTGGTTGGTGGCTGATCATGGACGAGCAGTATGTGGGTGATGAGAAGAACTACATCGAGAGCAGTGGATCCGCCATGTTCACTTATGGTTTCTTGAAGGGTGTCAAGCTCGGTTTGTTGGATAGAGGACAATATCTCGCGCCCGCACAGAAGGGTTACAATTTGTTGGTTGACAAGTTCGTAGTGGAAAAGGGTGATGGCACCGTAGATTGGGAAGGCACAGTCGAGGTCGGCTCGCTTAGCAGTAATGCTTCATATGAGGTGAGTTCACATGGAACTGTTCTGCTGCACAACGATGATCAGAAGACTGACACCTTGCAGTACTAGTGAGTCATTCTTGGAATCATTTCCTTCTTGCTTTGGCAACTATTAAAGTATAAGGCTTCCTTTCGGGGGGGAAGGAATATCCAGAAGCTTCCAAACCCTTTCCCAACCACGCCCTAAATGGCTATAACTGACTCTGAGTGATCTGTAGTGTTTCGGTTCCCCTAGCGACCAACGATTATAAAGGCGCCGGACCCTTCATGTATGCTTCATACGAGGTAGAAACCTTGTGATCTCCAGCAGACTTGCTCTTAGTGTGAAGATAGTCCAAACAGGATTTCATGCTGTTCAAAAATTGTTTTCAACGCATGAAAAACATTTCATCTCGACCAGTGCTTGAGATCATCGTAGCCCTCAACTGCTCCTCCAGGAGTGATCAAACTTAGAATGCAATATCCGATTGGTTTTGTGAAGCCCTGAGCATGCCTTACCACCATTCCATGGCTCTGACGCATTGTTGGAACTTCTATACTTCAACAAATTCCCAGAGCGCGGCTTCGGCGCTAGATGTAACATCGACCAAAGTGCGGCCGTCATTGCCAATGCCCACCCACCTTAACGAGAGCCAGTGGGGTGATTGGAGGTGGCATCCCTCGTTCCCTCTGTAAGAGGTCAGAAGTTGATTCATAAGGTGGTTCGAAATGCATAAGCATGCGTACTGGGGAGTTACCACAAACCATTCCCACGTCAGGTGGAGCGCGGCCGTAGCGCGAAAACCGTAGCTTCCGTCGCGCCCCAAATATTTCCCGAAAGCACAAAACCCGAACCAGCCAAGCGTCTGTACGCAATCCCAATAACATACTCCATTCTGGTCAGAGTCGTCCTCTAGACCCAGGCGTCCGCGTTGATTAATCACCTTGCCCGAATCTCGATGACGGATCAAGTACTTTCGCCCGGGAGAGGGCGCACACGGACTGAAGCTGTTGTCATGAGCGCTGAAGGGATCTTTGCGTGATAAAATATCCTGTTCTGTTGTGTGCGTGGGAGTATAAACTGTACTGGAGTCGCCCGAAGCAACAGACACATTGTCGCCTTCCCTATCACGGGTGTCCATGATTTCTGCTAGCAGGGGAGGTTGGATGTAACTAACTTGAAAGATAAAGAGAGGGTGGTCCCGCATGTGGATTTACGTGGGGACCAAGTGTTTGATGGTGCGGGGCGCCAGGGCGGGGTAGATGACTAAGCCATTTTAAGAACACCTCCCAAACAGGACGAGACGTTCCTAATTGGGCTTGACAGATGGGAAAGGGGATAAGCTTGGCGTCGTCTAGTGCTACCATCTCCTGGTTTAACAAGATATATATATACACCTTTCCCTCTAGCATTTCACATTACTTATCGTCTTTGATGTTGACGCGAAAGGGGGGATTGTTCTAAGAGAATGAATGGGTCGAATGATAGTATAGCTGAGCACCCTAGGGTTCTCGTGAAGCAGTAACAAGCCTCCTTCTTCCTGTCCTCGGTGGTAACTCAATTTCATTTGACTAGCATGTTAAAACTCGTGTGCGAAAGCGAAAAAAAAAAGCGGCGGAGTGCGTTCCGCCGTCTCGACACGTCCAAGAAGCCGAGAGATAGTACGGCTTAAAAGCACATCAAAACAGTACATCTACAACTCTCACCAGGGCAGACACACTACGCGAATTATATCGTACTTGTATTGGAGGGAGCGTGAGCCTTTTCGGATAGCTTTCGCTGCGAAGCCGTATATCTAGCCTTTTAGCTGTGATCAAGGGTAGAATAGGCTTCGAAGCTAGCCAGAAACTGCCCACTACTAAAGAAAAAGCAAAACTAAAAGCAAAACCAATAAACCAATAGAGCAATGCCCAGTAGGGCTAAAGGAGGTAAGCAGGGGAAGGCTGGCGGAACAAAAACGCTGTATATTCGCTCCGAGTGTGCTTTGATTTTGGTGGTGATAAGGGGTAAGTTGTGTGGTGGGTCCCTGAACCTTGTAGAATACCCCATTTTCTATCGACTAAAGAACAAAAAATAGTTGATCGTACCATGTAACTACGAGAACCAATGATTGAGCCAAGTTTGTGTGTGGGTTACTTTGCTACCCTTACTTAATAGAATATCTATTTTTAACTTTTGACAACAACATGACAGCGCTTAGGTGCTTCGAGTAATTCAGGATGCAACGCGATGCAGGCCACGAAGTGTTGTGACAACAGCTGCTAAAACATGCCAAGAGTGGTAACTTCAAACGCCTTCTTTCTACCTATGTATCCTATGCTGAGGCCGATAGGATGCCCAACATCCAACTGGTCTGGATAGCGGAGGGTTGTTCGCATCGTGAATCGAAACTGCGGGTCTACCGTAAATTCCTGTCCTTGGCATGTGCTTGTCTGCCCAGCTAAAAGGATCGTCGGTTTCCAACCCCGAAATATTTCTGAGTACTGCAAGGACTTAAAGAACAATAATTGATTGGCAAAACTAGAGCACCGTCGTCGATGCCGAAAGCCGGTTTTGCGTACAACTAAAGGACCAACTCAACTACATGATATTCTTTCACTCGTAGTTGACTGTTGGGATCTGTTTTGTTCTCTACCTGTGCAATTACGGCTTTGTGGTTGTATCGGCTCGAAATGTTTCCTTGTCCTGTTTTCTTATTTTCTGCTATCAAAGTTGAGTTCTCTCTTCGGGATATTCCATAAACCTTGGAGAATATGATTTTCTCCAGTCTTAGGTACTGAGCCCAATTGCCGCTTCAACACTCCTCGCAAATTAATCCCTGGTGTTTTGACTTCTGTTTCCGCACAAGAAAGAAGCCCCTGTTTACTCTGCAGGGTCACACTGTTATTTTAGATACAATGGGTCTCTTGGCCATGCAGTATAAATCCTGGTCTCTCTGGGGTTCGCCTCGTTCGGTTCCATGACATGGAGGAAAGCCCCCTGCTCAAGAGTACTTATTCACGTCTTCTACTCATAACTCTGCGAAGGCTTGGTGGCTAAAACGTATTTTGGCAATCCTATTGCCTTAGAATCGGCTGAATAACCAGCTCCAAATCTATCATGTTGCCAACCCAGTCAGTACATATTGGCTTCTGGACAAACTGGTCCAAGGGACAAGTTCTAGGCTCAACCCTCACATTGTCCCGTTCAGATGCTAACTTGCTTATCGCTTTCTTGGCTTTCTGGGTCACAATCGTCACCTCCCATATCTGGAAACTAACCTGCTTCATACTTCACGCCTTTTTCTCTTCTGCTTCGGAGCCCCAGGATGGGTTTTATCATCAGCGGCAGCTGCTTCTTCGAAACTCAAGCGGGCCAGCAGCCAGTGTTTGGACGCTTTTGCAAATCATATGGGCCTGGAGGAAACTTACCTGGAAACCGTACTCCAAAGGCGTCCCCCTGCTAGCTATAGCAATATTTCTTGCTACCAGTTTCGCTGCAGTCTCGGGTTTGTCTTCAAGAGTCGTGACTGGAAACGAAGTTCTGATATCGAATTCGAGCTGCGGTTTGATTTTGCAACCTCAGACTGCGCGAGACCAGAAGGAGACATATGGTGTTTATATCCCTTACCTCGTGAACAATACTATTGAATCGGCAATTTATGCTCAGAAATGCTATTCGATAGACTTGGCCAGCCCTGCAGACTGCGGTACATATGTGAGACACGCCATCACACCTTATAACGTCGATTTCAATTCCAGTTGCCCTTTTGCGTCTCGCATATGCCAATCTCAAGATTCCAACCTTGTCATCGATTCGGGGTTTTTGAATAGTGACGAGCATTTTGGTATCAACACATCCCCAGATCAACGAGTCCAACTACGCCAGGTCACTTCTTGCGCACCCCTAGTAACTGATGGATACAACTCATCAGCTTGGGAACCTGAAGGACGCCAAGTTACACGATATCACTACGGAACCTCTTTATCGTCATCCTCTTCTACTTCCAATGACGAAGACGACTACACATTTCAGTTTCCCAATGTTCGGTCGAGGGATTTCCTCAAAATAGGGTACACATACGGGATCCAAGATTATAACTTAGTGTAAGTTGTTAACGATGCAGTAATTATTTCAAACACAAACTGACTTTGGTGCGCCCAGTCCATTTTCAGCTCATTTCCTTAACGGGTCCATCTACGGTCCATTCTCCTTCAATCCTATTACAGACCTGCAACGTAATAACAGCGACATCGTCCTTGTTGGCCTTTCATCAAGCAATCTCAAGTTCCTACAGAAGACGAACGATCCGTGGTATCGAGCAACTAGGGACTTGGGGGGCGCATTTCAGGCTGACGAGGCAGGGCAAGCTCTAGGATGCAGCGTGCAGCAGCAGTTCTGTCACAGTATTCTTCCGAATTCTAAAAATTGCACTTCTCTAGGTTCACTCTACGATACCTTCGTGGAGATGGGCGACATGCTGGCGGCACATGAGGCAGAGCTTCAACGGTTTCAATGGATATACGCAGCAGCCATCTCAGCTGGGTTTGACCTGAAGACAATGCTCCAGACACTGGGGACACAAGCTCTCACGGCAAGGAATACACTTAGTAGCAATACGCAAGGGCCCCTGGCGGATAATCAATGGCAGTTGGATGTGCTATATTGGTATTCTATACAGATGGCGTTGATTCAGAAAGCCTTCGTCAACACAGCTCTTGGGCCATCCGACCCAAGGTTGGTAAAGCTAGGTTACCACCAACCTCCGACCACCACGGTGGAAGAGGATATGTGCCGTAACCAGGTATGTTTCATTCGCTCTACTCAAGACTTCCTCCAACTTCTCCACCTAGTACATATGAACACTAACAAATGACCGTAGAAGATGATCAGTACTGCTTTCGTATCATTCAGTGTCCTAGGACTAGCAATTATAGCCTTTTTAGGCGTCCTCATTATAGCATTTTCGATGGCAATTCTGCCCCTCGCCAACTGGGCTCTAAGCTTATTAAAGAAGGACGCTTCTCATCTGCGTGAATGGTCTGCGGGTAGCCCATACCAACTCCACCGTCTCGCCAACGAAGAAATCGGCGCAGGAACCTGGTCACGGGCTGACGAAGACATCCCTGTGACCAATGAGTACGAGGCTTTAGCTTTATTGGAATTTTCCGACCCATCCCACACGCGACTCAGGCCACCACCCCAGAAGCACTGCACTTACTCAGAACACGGAAGAGAGTATATTTCAGCACAAACAGGAGCCGATTGAGAGAATACAATTTATCCCATATCCAAATCTTCAGCGAATCCTGATCGTAGTAAAAATGAGGCACGCGAGAGAGCTCATGAGCCCACATGTCCTGATTGCTTGCCTCCCACTAGAAAATTCACCCTTGAAGGCTCTTCGGGGACGCCAATTCGTCATTCCGTAACTTCTTGCAAATCCGTACAGGAAGAGATATTAGGAGGTAACACTATGGATTATCCGTAACTACGTGGAGGAACTAAACATCCCTGCCTCTTTAATCGGTTAACAAGGCAACTACCTTCATGTGTTTACAACAACGAGTTACCTAAAAGCAGCTTCGATAGTCACAGGCCAGGTAATCGATATTGTACGTATAGTTCGTGTCACGGAGTAAAACGACGCCGTTAATACTCCGTGAGTATTAACGGTATATATAGGCTCCACATCTCCGCGACAGTTCGACCATAGAAATCTGCGTATCTTTGTGGCTCCCGGTTAATATTGAAGTCAGAGAATAGTGTTAAAAGGAGGAACACAACTCATTCTATATTATAATATTAGTGCCTATCCGGTGCTCTTGAAACCATGTGCCACTTGTGCATACCAATCTCTAGGTTAGCTAGACGCTTGCAAAGACAACTATTCCTCCTTTTCTACTTTGAGTTGCATTTGAATCTCTCTTACAAGATCCATGATGCGAGTGGCACTCATAGCGGTGAGAATGTGCCACCAACCGTGCAGCTCTAGCAGCCAGGCCCAAGGCAATCCGAGATGTTCCCGAAGCTCTCTTAGCTCTGCACAAAACTCGAGATCTATATTCCATAGAATGTAGGCTACGCCCATCAAGATGAGAGCTATCCGCCCCTGAATCCTCCACTCGGCAACCTTGACTTCCGGAAAGCCTGGTTTCCGCCAATAGAACAAGTAGATACCTCGTAATATGATGAGACCAATTGCAATAGAGAATCCGATTACGTGATAGATGATCTTCCCTGTCCAGACATAGAATATCGCGAAAAGGGGGAAGACAGTGGCTAGGCTGATGTTGATGAACCGATCATAGGAAAACGAACGCCGAATTGTGAAAAGACCTTGTAATATGGACCATACAAGACCAAGCATTGCCAGCTCGTCTCCAAATTGGAGGTTTTGTCGAAGAGTTGCATGGAATAAGAAAGACGCAACGCCAAGAACGAATAGAGAAATCGACATGAAATCGAACTTTGGTGCCAAAAGACCGCGGCTTCCAGAACCGTACATATATTGAAGAGCGAAGAAGACTAGTAGTGGCTCACGATAGTTAGAAGCGAACTTGATATGTCTGCAGTCTGGGGGCAGGTTGGGCGGCTGTACCATAGGTCAAGTTTGTCAGGGTATTGATAAATTCGGCAAAATATCCAGTGACGGCATAGTCCTCCTCGCAGAAACTATGTATGAATCAGTACTTTTGTTCAGAATTTAGATGCATTAGGGTAGGTCGAGAGAGACGGGGCTTTGATTACTTTGCGCTGCTTGTTGGAGGACTCCAGGCTCCGCTCAACGCGTAGCGGTCACCAGCGAAGTGACGATTGTGATGCCCCATTGAACTGGGGGAATTTTTTGGAGTTAACCTGATAATGCCCTTTATCCTTTTGGAGAATTCTGTTGGGTGTTGTCGTTGTCTTAGGTCTATATGCTGTCTAATAGCGTGAGAAGATGAAGATAGAAATGAAGATGAAAAGACTTACTGGATTCAATGGAAGCGCACAAGCAAGAACAAATTGTGGCTGTGTGTGGCTGGAGATTCTCACCGAGTCCTGAATCAGGGTACATTGTCACCTATTCAATCAAGCAATAAAAAGACTAAAAACAAAAAACAAAAACAAATAAACATTGAATGGAAATTGCCGGTCGGCGACTGCAGAAAATGTATTCATACCAATGACGGACTTACTTATGCTCTGTATGCACCTAGGTACGTACCTGTGCATTCATCTGACAACGATACAGCCACCGCAATTTCTTCAAGCTCTGTCGTCACGCGTATATACACGTCCCGCGGTACGATCGGACAAGTGTGATAGGAGAAACGCGAAAGTAGTAGCGGAACCAAATGTCTACATCGCCTTCTTCTGACGATATCTGAATGCCCCAACTCCATCGCCACTTGCACAGGCCTCCCGCGACCGAAGCGAACCGGCATCATGTCTACTTTATCGTCGTGTTCATTGTTCCAGCCCGTGCTTCAGCAGCAACCTAACCAGATCCGGATTGACAAAGTCATGGGTCTGCAGTTCCCTCGCCCCGGGGCCAAAGCAGCAGGAATATGACAATGGCGTAGGAACCGCTCCATCTGCCTGCTTAAAGTCGCAGAAGGTGCCGGCCGAGAGCAGCATCTTGACCATCGCCGTATCTCGTAGCTCAACCGCCAAACGGAGAGGTCTAGTAGACGAGACCCGGTCTGTTCTTTTCGCCAGGACGTCCACAGGTCCTTTCCTGACTGCTTTGAGGAGGGATGACCCCTCTACTACCTCGATTGTATAGCTAGCGTTAGCGCCCTTGTCCAAGAGCAGATTCACGAGGCCAATATTTCCATGTTCCACAGCCCTACAGACGCCCCAACTCATACGAGCTTATTACAATCTGTCACGAGACATAGATTCATAGGCACGGAACAAGAAACCTCCTGTTTAGCGCCTAATAAGGTGTTTAGAGTCTTTCGCGCAAAAACAAATGTCTACTGCCTATCCTAGGTGCAGAGTCCTGACTCGATCGCGGCTGTTTCCAGAAATCAATAAGCGAAGAGGAAGTAAACAAATCATGGCTTATGAGCTTGCGAATTTTTTGAAGCTCACAGTACTGATTGGTAGTCACTACAACGGAGAAAATGTAGCAACAAGGTAATTGTTAGATACTATGGTACTAGTACTAATACTCAGTGCCGATAATGGATGCTACCAGAGGATCTGGACTCAAAATAGAGCCCTTCAAAAGATAAGGCTAGAGTACATCTGTATAACCGACGGTAACATCTACACGTCCTTAACAAGTCTGTCGCTGCTCTGAAGTTGTTAGGAGATGATTCCCAATACCAAGACGCATGGTTCTGAGTAATATTGCTTTAGCTTAGCTCGATATCATATTAGATTCAGCACTAACTCGGGAATTGAAATGCAGGCTATTCACCACTTATCGAAGTAACAGGGTATCATATTCATCGCAGTGAAAACTAACAGCTCTTTCGGGTTCGGGCAACCACATCTCAGAGCGACTCTTCGCCCCACTATGCGAACAACTCGGCCGACGCAAATCGCCCCGAGGCTATAGAACACGTTCCGGAAACAATCACGCAACGTTGGCGCAACGATGTGGTAAATATCAACGCCGTGTCGCAGCATGGCTGTCTACTTTCGCTTCTTCCTGTCTTTAAGCTTCTCGTTCCGGCTTATTGCTGGCATAGAGTATTCATCATGCCCTTTTTTCAGCGCGACAAAGCATCAATCTTCTACGTATCCGAGGGTACTGGCCCTGCAGTTCTGCTCTTACATGGCTGGGCTTGTGACTCGTTAGACTGGCAATACCAGATACCATTTCTACATTCCCTAGGCTACCAAACCATCGCTTTCGATGCACGCGGCCACGGTGCATCCTCAGTGCCGCCCAAAGATAACCCAGAGCAACTCAAGGCCGAAGTCACGGCTTCAGATGCCGTCGCGCTGCTGGCGCACCTGGGAGTGGCCTCAGCGATTCTGCTCAGCCACTCCGCAGGCGCCTTGGTCGCATCCATCATAGCGAAAGACTACGCAGCCGTCGTACAGGCCAATATCATGATTGATCCAGAGCACTACCGCGAGCACGACGGCAGGGGTGGTTTCATCGCGGCTCTTAAGGCGGATGCTCATGGGACCGTAACGCAGGCACTATCGCAGTCGTATTCGGAGACTACACCCGCGTGGTTGAAGACGTGGCATCGATATCGCATTTTGAAGACTCCCCCTCATGTTATCTACCAGTCGCTGCGCGTCAAGTCCGAAAGTAGGGATTCGATTGCCAACTGGGATTCTGCGAAGGTGTGGATGAAGGAACGGAAGGGCTCTAGATTAGTTGTGTTAAGGGATGAGACGAATTTGGAGAAAGAGAGGAGTCTTGGAATGGGTGACAAGGATCGCATTGTGGTATTTGATGGAGCTGGGCACTGGATGCACGTCCTCAAGGCTGAGAGATTCAATGCTCTTCTGAGGGAGTGGTTGGGTACTGCTGTGAGAAGTGAATCACATTGAATCTCAATCTGTAAACACTAATTAAATTAGATAGCTATATCTAAAGTTATCAGCTAATGGATATTGCGATGAGAGTAGAAATAACCTTCAAGCACCCCGCCAATAGTCAGTCAATAAAGCACGATACTTAGTCAGAAAAAGCATTAGCTTCACATACCCATCCGGGATTCCCTTCCAAAGGGAACGCCGGCGTATTACCAACTGCGGCGTAATAATATTGAAATCCATAAGCACCCCAGCATTTCACTAACAGTGCGTCTATGCGCCAATTATCATAAATTTCCACTCTCAGAGGATTTGTTAGGGGCACTAATGGTGAGATGTTGGTAAGCCCACAGATCAAGCACATACCGCATGATACATCTCAAAGTCCAAAGCCACAAAATAACGAGCCCCAACAGAAAAACAACGCAGAAGGCTCCCATAAGCACGGCGAAAGCTTGTTCGATCATCCCACGTGTCGGGCCCATGAGTAGATCGTGGTGAGCCAGCAACCATCCAGCAGGAGTATTCCCAAGACGATGAGATAGAAAATCAACATGATTATTCTCGTTGGGTAAGTGTTGAGCTTTTTGCCTACCTGGGTCGAGCTAGGCGTTGCCGAGTACGGCCAACAGATCTGAAGGAATATCCAGGCTAGAGATAGAATCGTGCAGCTAATGAAGGTGAAGGCACCAGGCTCTGGGCAGACTGACGAGGCAAAAATTTGTGAACCATGTTAGTGGCATGGTGCAGTCATTATTCTTCCGCTGAAAGGGCCAATGGCCGCAAAGCGGATGATGTCCACTCCCTTGTGCCTTGGGACCTGCTGACCGTGTTAGACCTAAGAAAACTTTTAGTTTATGGAGGGCGTACGTTCTTTGCCTGTTGTCAAGCTGAAGCGGTGACGAATGTGATATTGTAACAAGGGCTAGTGATTCGGAGCTTGGAAAGGTAGGGTTTAGGTCTGTATCGTTGTTATCGTAATCGGGCAAATGCGATAGCAAGCGAAAAGGAATGTGCGAATTGCCTCGTATGATATTTATATGATGTCACTGACCCTGCCTCCTGGTTTACGGTCAGTTATCATCCCAATCCTTAGGTGCTTGTCCCTGTTAGATAAGACCAATGTCATATTCCCCTGGTGTCAAGATCTCTAGTATGGGGTACCGTTGAGGAAGGTACGAGGAACAGTATCTAGATGAGAACCCTGAACAGGCGTTGCATTGTCAATTATCTCCATCTCCTCTACAGTATCAATTATACACCTTGCAATCCAACAGGCGAGCAAGAGCAAAACTTTTGTATATTAAAGCCTAGATCGCTGCTAAGGCCAAAAGGGAAAATTAGACCGTCTGGCTTTCTTGAAGTCTTAGTAAATTATTATAATATCGAATACCTCTCCAAGTCCTGGAGCCCTTGTTACAGCTATATACATACATATATGTCCATGTTTGAGGTGGTCGTCACACCTACCAAAGTGGCATTTGATAGTAATTTAAATGGCCCAAGCATTATCGTGTAGACTGTGACACGCTTGGTCCATTTGTTCCAATGACTGTAAAACTCTAGTCATAACCCAACCAGACCTAACAGAACTTTCCCTATCATGTCCTACTGCGTTCCCTATTCGTAATTCATTGGAAATAATACATTTTCGTGACGTGTAAGAAAACTGGATGCACGAAGGTTTGCTCTCACATGCAGCTCGGCAGTCTTCAAATGAAGCCTGGGCCATTCGTTCTGTTTGGGAAAAAGCGTGTCTATCTTCGTCAGATAGCTTTGCGGACGCTTCGTCACTGTACTCAGTCCCCGTAGGCATGTTGTCCCACTCACCAAGCTCGGATTGAAGCTGGGGTCGTATGATACTGTTAAAAATATCGCGAAATCGAAGAGTTTCTGTATTCTTTTTGTAATAAAGCCATTCCGTCTCAAGTTGCCACATGGCATAAAATTCCGACTGAATCATGTGGTGGAAGGTCAAGGGCGCGTAGCACCATTGTGGTTTACTAAGTTTGTCAACAGTCCAATCAAACTTCGTTACTATTGGGGTTTAAGTTAGTTTACTTGTACAGCTAATTAGAAAGTTACTAGCATTAAAAGACTAAGGGAAGGAAATAATTAGCTTAAAATTTCACTTACAACTGTTGCCTTGGATATGAGGGGATGCCGAAGACAAGGCAATACCGGCATCGGACATCGCCCTTCCCAAGACCATGTCACCAGCCCATTCTTTCGCTGTATATTGGTCGAACCAGTCCTTATTTTCTTTCCAATGCTTTAGGACCATCTTCATGGCTGGGTTCGAAATCATGAACCCAGACCCTCCATGAGCGAAAAGCACTTCTCCAATATACATCCCCGTGCCGAGATAGTGTGGCTTGTCTGGGTCGAGACGCCACAGGTATTCTAGCATGTTTTGCCAGATCATGTATGTATCAGGCTCGATAAAAACAAACCATTTTGCATCAGGCCTATGCTGGAGCGCTCGATCGAGCATCGGAAGAAACTTCCACTTGTCAAGTTTCCAACCGGGATTGTCTAGAGCCCCTGCAGGGCCGCTGCCGAAGGAAGTTTGATAATCTAAACCTTCCCTTCCGCTTTCGCGAAGCTTGTTATACAGCCAAAATTCTGGGGCGCTCGTTCTATAATGATCGCTGATTTGATCGAGAACATCAAACGTATGATGGCCTTCTACATCCTCTTCGAGATCAGAGAAGATAATGTAGTCGGGAACGCATGTAAGAACAGTCCGAAAATGTACTGGCAGCTTCACTAGCACCTCTGTAGCCCCAGTGCGGATTACTACAAGTATATCATCCAACAGGGGCGACTCTGGGCAAGCGAGCGGAGGATGACGATGTCGAACAGGGGAATTAAGCGTAGCTATCAAGTTTCGAGTTGGCCAAAGGTCAAGAAGAATCAATAGAAAGATAACAGATGGGATGAAGGCTACACAAAAACGACAAAGCTTTGAAGATCTGCGAGGCATCTTGATCAACATGGCGGCAAGGTGAGGATGCTTTCGGTGAAATCAGCAATCAGCTCTTCCCAATGAGACGGTATTAAGAGATGTCTCCGTTATTCCCCAAGATGTAGCGTCTCTGTAGCCAGTTGATGCCAATTTCGAATTTACAATGGCGGTAAAATCTAGCTAGACAGCAGTGGCTCGCTGCAAAACCAACAGAGCGGAAGGGTCCACAGTTGATTCAGACTAATCGTAACCTGATTTTTAAGGATTTGGGACAGCAATTGTCTGTTGTGACCAACAGACAGAAAGGACCAGACTGATAGGCAAGTCTGTTAATTATAGCTCCTGAGCGCATGGGCCAACCTGCATGGTAGACCTAACGGCATCCGTAGTTATATTGAGGTTGCATTGTCGCATAACAGATCCCTGTTAAGTTGGCTGCCAACACCAATCACAAATGTAGGCGTCTTGTCAACCTTGTCGTCCTACTAGTAGTTACCTATGTATGTGCAGCCAACAACTTGTTGCAAGTATTGACACACCGCCGACCTAGAAACTGGCTCTAAAGTTTTTGGTACAAGTACACTAAATCGAGACAAGTCTACCCCCATAAAAAAATTACCCTAGCCAGTCTAACCAGTGGACTTGATTACAGTGTGTGTAATGTAGAATACGTACACTAGTGGTAGCGAGGTTAATGCGGCCTACAGTACGAAAATGGTAACTAAAATACGTCTGTAAAGAGTTTCTGTCAAAGCTTTAACACAACAACTGACAAGCCTCCCCTGCTGAAAATGAGATGTTGGCAAAGCTCATTCAACCCGATACCCTGTTGCGACGATGGAGGAGCCGCGCCGACTCATGGTCATTCCCTAACCATATTTATTGGCTTAATAATTATAACTGTTGAATCTGGCCTTGTCGCGATATTCGAAAATCAGCCTGCCAACTCGTAACTGTGTGCATTATCCAATTCGACCGGTCTGTTGTTCTGCTGTGCTTTGATTTCCACCTCAGGCGATTGGGTTTGAGAACCGGGTGGGGCATAATAAGACGACTTATTCTGCGTTACTCCATCGTGGTTCTGATACATTTGAACTGCAAGCTGTTGTTGTTTTCCCTGACGCTTGCGTCGCAGGAGCCAGAAGGCGAGAAGGCCAAGAATGGCAAAGACGCTTACGCCTACTCCTACGCCTATTCCCGCTGCGGCCCCAGTGCCGAGGCTTTGAGCAGATGAAGCCGAAATCGAAGTGAAAACCGGGACGGGTCCAGAGGTCATGCCGATCGTTGAGCCATATGTAGTGGTGGGCACTATAGTGCTGGCTATCGTGCTGGTTATGGCACTGGATGAAGTGAGTGGTGGTGTCTGCGCAGATGCTTCCGTGTTAGTTGACAAGAACGCTTCATTCTGAAATTTCTTTCTTTAGAATGAACTCACAGATAGTAAAGCAATACCCCAAGCGTTCACACCGTGGTCACCACCAACGGTATGGGTCTCGGCCTGTCCCGTACGGACTATCAGGTCGGTCCGTGACCCGGTGATAATAGCACCTGACGGAAAAGATGCCTGACACCCATACGGCACCGGCTGAGGATCGGTCGCAGGGGCGCAATTGAAGTTCCATCCTGATACCAATGGACAACACATAATGTAATCAGCTGACTGGCCGCTGTACGATGTTGCAGTCGAGCATGCTCCGAAATAGTTCTTTGGGCAACCGCCGTCGGTGAGGTATGGAACACTCAGAGTGTATGATGGCGGGACACATCCACCAGTCGGACTGCTCTTTTGGCCGAGATTTGTGACGGACGGCATTCCAAACATGTCACTAAAGACGGCATTCGACGCATAGACAACATACCAAAAACCCGTGCTCGCCACGCATGAGCTGGCGGGCGTCCAGCTCGTTGTTAGTGACGGGTACGACATGATGGCATTGGACGGCACTACTCTAGAATTAGCAATCTCGCCGTAGCTGTTGATAGAAAGGCGAATTTCTAGATTTAACAGAAGAGGCCTTGTATCCCGGAGGGAGGCACCTTAACAACTAACACACTTGTATATCCCCGAGCAATTAAGATCAGGCTCCGGGAGGGCGAAAGGCTGGCTGGTCACTAACACTGAGGTGGCATTTTGACAAGATCGGAGATAATGTAGTCAGAAGTAAAAGAGCCCCCTCGATAAAGCAGTTTCTGGCAACCCTGGCTCTACTTACGGCGCCTCAGCTTGTCCTGCACGTGGGTTGTCAGTTGCAACCAACATGAAAAGCATCGGTATCATTGGCTGAGCACAAATAGACCTATGTGACCCGCAGCGCCAACCAGACTTAGTTGTGTAGTGTCACGTACCTTTGAGAGCCATGTCCCTTTCTGTGTCATTTTTCTTTGTTCTAACATAATTGTTGTTACCATTCCTTGCTATATTTTCTCGAATTCTTTATTCATGTGGTTTTCCCCTGTTCCTGACCTAAGCATGACCTAATCTCCTGCAACAAACTCAACACCATTGCGACATGGTGTTCCGAATGGTTCGCAAGAACCGCAACTTTGCTACGGGTAGCATCGCCGTGATATTATCTATTCTTTCTATCCTTTTTCTAAGCTCTAGAATCCAGTCATTTATACCGCATATCGACTTTCCTAACGACCAGTCTCAGTTAAAGTCACTGGCTATAACCCCAAAATACACGCTTCCATTTACCTTTTCGAAAAATCATCTAATTCCTCCTAAGATCTGGCAGATCCTGCTTCCTCGTCCCAACAAGCCTGCTAATGCTCCCTTCGACTCGCAAGTCCTGGTAGACACACCGAGCTGGCTTATACAAAACCCTGGCTACGGCTACATTCTCATTGGCCAGGAAGAGGCCGACGACTTCGTCAACACGCACTTCTCTGGAGACACCAAAATTCTTGATACTTGGCGAGCCTTAAAGAACCCAGGAGTGAAGTCAGATCTTCTGCGCTACCTTATACTTTTCATTGAGGGCGGCATCTACACCGATATAGATACTGAAGCTCTCAAGCCCATTGATATGTGGGTGCCCGAACAATATCGTGATCAAGCCAAGGCTGTGATTGGGATAGAATGGGACCAACTGAATGGTGGCCCGTGGGCAGAGATACCACACAGGTTGCAGTTTTGTCAGTGGACCATCGCCGCCGCTCCAGGCCATCCTCTTTTCATGAGGATGGCCTACCATGCTATCAATGCTCTTGAGAACCTCGCTGCCGAACACAACACAACTTTGAGCAATCTAGATCCGTCGAGCGTTGAAGTTATGATGTCGTCCGGTCCGGCGTCCTGGACCGACATCGTTCTTGAACAATTAAAGGAATTGGATCCGAATATTACGGACGTGACCGACTTTTCCGGTATGAAACCAACAGGACCTAGGCTGTGCGGCGATATCCTAGTCCTCACCATCGATGGTTTCGGCATGGGGCAGCCACATTCGAATAGTACAAACGACGGTACAACACCAGAGGCTGCGCTCTTGAAACACAAGTTCCGGGGCTCATGGAGAAATAGTAGTTAGAAATCAAGGTAGAACGTCGCATAAGATATTTCATTGTAGTATATTAATGAGGATGATTTACAAGCGTATGCGAAAAAAAGAAAAGAAAAAATAGCTGCCTACCTGTTACTACAACAGATTCGAAGTTGGCATTTGAGATACTGGTTGTGTTTATATCTGCTACAGGTTAGATGTTGGCAAGTCTGTCCTGGTAGGTGGTTTTAAAAGGTATAGTCGGAACAGCTATTGAGTGGTAACCGCGCAGAGTTTTCGTAGAAGTAAACCCTTTTTTGAGTTGGTTAATAAACCCAGTAATCGATTAAATGATATTATTTTTGAAATAAAACATAAACAGTGAAGTAGCACAAGTGGATATCGGGTTACGCAAGTCATTCACAAGGGGCTTGTTTTCACATGAGAGGCTAGACAATAAGGGACCCTTGAGTAAGGACATTGTATAGACTTGGTCACTTACACCTTCATTCCAGAGACACCCACCAAGACACTTGTTGAATATATCGTTGATTTTTCTTCAAAAATTACAGGAATATCCACGCGATTCCTCATTGATTTCACTAATTTCTGCCAGTTTAGGATGCTGAATACTTAGATTACCTCTTTAGCTAAGGCTCAGGGATACACGAGTTACTCGCGGTCGTTTCAATAGCTAAGTTTATATAATCTACTTTTTGAAACCTTTTATTGCCTACTTCTTTACGTGAAAATCAGCTAGTTGGAGGTGTTTCATATAAGCAAAGTCTACCTGCACTACTTCAAGAGTTGCAATCCTAATATCCAACGTCTAGTCCGTGTGACAGACATTAAACGCAAGCGAATCTGGCTGTACAAGTTTGGCGGTCACTACGGTTATATTGATAGGTATCAATGACATCGAAGTGGTCAGTGGCAGCACTAGCCGTCGAACTACCACGATGAGTCCTCGTGCCAAGTGTTCAACATCGCATATCTAAGCTTCTGATGAATTATATCCAGTCACCACGGGGAAATAAGCAGATCAAAGATAAGTTCATTACGACGAGTCGATCTCATTCCAGTTATAAAACCATGGGTCGCGCAAAATCTCCGCGGGCGATGGCCTCTTTATAGGGTCATACTGCAGAATCCGGCGAATAAGCGACTTCACCCAATATGCTTTCTCTTCACTGAGATCTGGATTGGCTCATCGAACATCTCTTCTATCGTAGGTTGCTCGATTATCAAAGGCTCTGCCCCTTTGATAATATCTATAAGCTGAAAATTGAAAAGCCTTCCCTAAAGAGTAAAATATAGTGAAGAAGTCTTCTAGTATTTATATAGTTCATCGGGTAAAGGGCTGAGGGTGGTTGTAAGCTATAGTAGATGGTCGTCATTTTGTTTCGCTCCAGAGTCATACCACGGGACGCAGAAGAGTTGCTGCCCCGTAATCAGTTCAAATATGAGGCGTCCAAAACTCCACGCATCCAACGTATTATTTATGGTTCTGGTAAGTATTTGCTCCGGAGCTCGAAGACCGGTTGGAGTTATTGTTTTCGTCAACGGGTTTGTGAAGAAATACGCTGTTCAAAACAGTTTAGTACAGGTTAAGAGCTTGCTAGCTGTAGCCCAGAGTTTCACATTCGATATTGTCGGCTTCGAAATTAATGAGATTGATCATGATCGGGTGATAAGTCACAGTATCACTTATTAAGAGGACGAATGAAGAGAACAGTGGACCGTGGTATTCCTTACTACTCTATTAAGTGCCATTCAAGATAAGCGAAATGCAGGACTGACTTAGAGGCTTACATCAAGTACACACGTTGAAGTGTACGCGTCCAGAACCGATCTTGTACCTAATGAAGTTAAAGCTCTCGTTAATTTTTTTTCCCCACGGGGTCGGTGTTTCTAGTGGGGCGCTATTTTCGTCCTAGATTTCACGGGTGCCAGAGTCGAGGAAGGCTCATCAATTTCCAATGTATCCTAATCGCAGTTCGCTAATGCATCCATCATATGCATTATGTCTAGCGACTCAGTGCAATGTGACGTCTGCCATATTGCGACAAACGAGCGTCTCTTACCTTTGTGACATCCTACATTAGCGGAGTACAGACGGGAAGATTCTGCTGACTCGAGAAGTATTTAACCTAGACAAGGGTGCCAGGTTTCTTACATGATGTAAACTCCAGAGCGGAAATGAGGATGGAACCGATGGATTAAGTCTATGTTATAAGTATCGCGCTTCCTCACATCGTTAAGTTTTAGTCATAATGAAGAGCCGGGTAATTTGCCTTGTTATCGACACTATTCAATATCCGCCGCAGGAATTGAAGAGTAGGGCACTAAAATAAGTCGCTTGGGATTCTCACTTGTCAATCGTTCTTCTTCCCAGGCAATATGAGAGGACGATTCACGACAGCCGCGGCCTTGAGCTGTCTGGGCGTTTCGCAAGTACTAGCACAGAGCGACGCTCAAGCCTGGCCTCCAGCAGCGGTGCAGAACAACACATTCAACGCAACCTACGGCGCGCTCGACAACGCTCAAGCGCGAGAGATCCTCCAACGCGCAGGAGTGCCTAACGACCAAGCGGAGGCCGTGCTTGTAGCTCTCGACTTCGAGCGCTCGAATTGGGCAGGTTCGTCTACCCAGCTCGATCCTTTCTATCAGGTCGTTCCATCGCATGCCGGGCTAGCAGCAGGAGTTCCGCTCAAAGTCGAACCCGTGAGCAATGCCTCGCTTTACACACTTTCTCCGGGCGTCTCGCTCTCGCGCATTCTGTTCACGACCGAGACGCTTAACGGGACCGTCATACCGGCGTCTGCTTTTGTGTTGTGGCCTTATCTACCACGTAGCTTCGACTCTCTTACGCCATATTCCAACTTCACGAACGGGACATCAAAGCCGCAGCCCATCATCGGCTGGGGCCATGGGACATCGGGATGGTCTGGTGAATGTGGCCCTAGCCATATCCGGAACTTGTGGTACCAATTCTCGGCGCCTTACACGATGGCACTGCAAGGATACGTCGTGGTGGCACCGGATTACGCGGGGCTTGGTCTTGATCATGATTCCAACGGGAATTTCATCGCACATCAGTTCGGCGCGAACCCAGCCTCTGGTGGCGATATGATACACGCCATAGAAGCAGCTCAAAAGGCGTGGCCGGCACGCCTCAGCCGCGAGTTCGTCATTATGGGACATTCGCAGGGCGGTGGCGCAGCTTGGGGTGCCGCGGAACGGCTAGCTAGTCATCCTGTGAAGGGATATCTCGGCACCGTTGCTGGCTCGCCTCTGACTTCGTTGCTAGATAATGCCAATTTTGCCCAGGAGGTGGCACCAACAGTTCTAGGTGAGGGGTTGGCGCGCTTCTCTACAGCTATCGGGTCCGTATTCCCTGAGTTCAAAGCCAGTGACTGGCTTACCGAGCAGGGCGTCAACTTGACCAATGCGAACCAGCAATTACAAGGCTGCCAATCTGTCGCGCTCGAGCTCATCGCTGGATATAACCTTAGCCGCTCCGATTGGAATGAAACCTGGTACCTGGACGCCTTCGATGGCCTCACACGGAATGGTGGCAAAGCATTTGCTGGCCCTATGCTTGTTCTCCAAGGTATGGCTGACAATGCCGTTCCGCCGCCCCTAGTTACAGCTACTGTGAACGCGACATGCACGGCTCTTCCGGATAGTCAACTTGAATATGCGATGTTTGATGGAGTGGGACATGTTCCTGTAAGTTCACGCAATCGGGTTACAACACACCGTTATTAACTCCTCGCCTTTAGGTTCTCTATGCAGGACAGCAAGTCTGGCTAGATTGGATTGCGGACCGGTTCAAGGGGGTCAGAGTCGCCAAGGGCTGTAAACAGACGGTGCACTCCCCTCAGCTAGATGTGTCTGGTTTCCAAGGGGATTTCAAATATACGTTGCAATACGCAGAGTACTCGTATGAAGTAGCGTAGATAATGAGAGTTGACTCGCTCTCATCATTCTTAGATGATCTACTGTATACATGCATAGTCGTTCTCACAGTCGTTAATAAATAATATCTGACTTGTACACGTAGGTTTGGGATTTCCATTCAAATGAAGTAATAAAATTGATCTCGCTTGCAGTACTTACGGCGCATGTTCAGTTGCGAATACCATGACTCCCGCTTACCCAACCATGTCACTCAATTCTATGAGACGTCGCTTTGCTTATACTTACAACTAATGATTGTAGCTCAAATTAGTTGATACTCTATCTCATAAGCTTTCATAGTGCCTGTATTTCACTCAAATTAGAAATTTCAAATTAGCTAGCATTCGTTTATTCAGTACTATCTCACAAGGATAAAACTTACGGCGCCAGATTATAAGCTGCACAAGTCAAAGATACTACAATCTTGCTCCATCGGCGTGTTTCCGGGGCTTACGCAACGCGCCCTTTGCTCGAATGCTGGACCCTGAGATCATATCATGGAGGGGCATAATGCGGGGTACGTCCGCTGCATCTCCGAACTATCGAAGCTGATTATCAACCAATTAGATTCGCATTCTCATCCTCATGTATAAATCGCTTTTTATTGAATATTATTTGGAGCTTTTCCCTCTAAACTGACAGGTACCGACCTGAGCTTTACGATACTAGCTACTTATATCTTACACAGCATGTCCGAAGCTTCCGCCCAAGAGCAGCAGCGGGCAGCGTCCCTCCTAGAGGCGCAGGACAAAGCCCTCCGGTTCTTCGAAGACATCGCAAAGGACCTGATACGCCCAGGGGTAAGCGAGAAAGAGCTCACGAAGGAGATATACGAGCTCGGGGAGCGCAAACACGGCATCAAGACACATTGGCACAAACGGGTCGTGCGGAGCGGCCCCAATACTCTCCAGCCGTACGCCGAGAACCCGGAAGACCGCGTGATACAGGAGGACGACATCCTCTTCGTCGACCTAGGTCCCGTCTTCGAGGCGTGGGAGGCCGATTTTGGACGCACATATGTGTTGGGCAATGACCCGGCCAAGATCAAGCTCCGCGATGCGATCGAGCCCATGTGGAAAGACGTCAAGGCGCAGTTTGACAAAGATCCCGACATGACGGGCGAACAGCTTTATGCTATCGCGTGCCAGGCCACCAAGGCCGGAGGCTGGGACTTCGGCGGGCCACATTCTGGTCACCTGATTGGGAATTTTCCTCACGAGCGCATCCCGAAGGACAAGACGACATTGTATCTTACTGAGGGGAACGCGGACCGCATTCGATCCGTAGGTAAGGATGGGAAGAAGAGACACTGGATCTTAGAGATTCATCTCGTCGATCGCGAGAGACAGATTGGTGGGTTTTATGAGCAGTTGCTCACTGTGAACTGAAAAAGGATGACGTTGGATAAGATCTGGGCAGTCACGATCTGCTTCGTTTTTCCGCTGTGGAATTCCACAAATCAATGTAAAAAAGGATAGAATTGGCGTTTAACACCACACTAGAATGAACACCTCATCTCCTTTCAATTTTACGGAACGTTCACCCAAGCCCTCAGGTCAGTTCATGGCGCTGTAGCGCGGAGATGAAAATGGTGCATGGCTGCTTTCATGTCGTTGATTATCCCAGTGACTCGTAAATGTGACAGGCCGATCGGGGCTAGTAGTTCATGAGCCACAAGGCGGGTTATCTTATACAGCCAAAATATGATAAAGATGTTCATAGCTAGTAGACTGGCTATGCAGCGATGTTGTAACTACAACTTCAGAAGGACGTCGTCTCATGCAGTACTTCAGGTGAGGGAGTCATGCGAAGTTGATTCCGAGAAATGGTATCATAAATGCGTAAGTGAATATCGTACATCTTACAAGTGTATAAATACAAATAACGCCATTCTATGCTTCTGAACTCCAGCGCTAGCTAACTAATGATCCTGAACAGAAGGAATCGTAGTCAGATGGTTGTTCAAGCGGTTGTTGAACGCCTCGCCATTGAGATCTCCCAGTTCATCATTATCCTCCTCTATGCTGTTCCTCCTGCTAACATTGCGCGACGCATTGCGGCTCTGGCGACGTGACGTCGCATGCTGACTCGTTTCGTACGAGCTACGTCGTGATTCAGGGCCAAACCTAGGACGAGTTGGGCCTCTGGATGTGGGCGAGATTGCGGCGGAGTGCTCGACATCTGTATCGGCGGCAGCGACTGGGCGATGGCCAGGGTGAGTTGCCGTGCTGGAGCGACGCGTGGCATTGCTCACACGGCGACCCGAGACTTCAGCCGTGCCTTGGGCGAGACTCTGCGCAAATGGAGATCGCTTACGAAGGACAGGGCCCTTCCAGTATACCCAGTAGACAGCTGCGACAAGAATGACTGAAATAGCAAACAGAATGAGTGAGGGATATTCGAAGTTCTTGTGCTGAGCCGCCCCAATGTTGGTGTAGAATGGTGTAGCGGGAACGGTGAGAACACCGGCCAAGAAGTCACGAGCCCAACCGTTACCACCAGTAGCTGACGCTGAGTAAGGACCGTAAGCACAAATCATATAGTCGATGGTAGCCATGTAAATAGCATAGTTGGCGACACCAATGATCGCTGTGGCAATTGCAGGACCAATCCAGTGCAATGGGGGCCCGGCACTAGCGAAGGCGAAGATGAGAAGACCAATAGGCAGCAAAGGTGCTAGCCATAGTAAGAGGGACATCCTTGATTCATATTGAGCATGCTCGTCATCGGGGTGCTTCTCTCTTCGCTTCGCATTGCGGCTGAAAGACGGAATGAAGATAACCCATGCAATCAAGTAACCCACGCCGAAACCAGTGAAAGCTAGGCCGATCTGCCAGCTGTTAAAGTTCCATTGCTTATACACGAGAGAGAGGGATTGAATCTGGACGAAAATGAGGGCATCAGAAAAGCCGGAGAGTAGTGATAATGAAAGAACAATAGGCTCGGTCAAAAACATGCGGAACGGTCGCAACCAAGTGTAGATAAGCTCCTTGAAGGTAAAGCGCTGCCAGAAAGACTCGATCTCGTCAGGGCCATAGATATTGGGGTCCTGGCCAGTCTTTCTACGCTTCTTGGCAATTTGGTTCATCATGACAGTTGTTCGTGTCTCGGGGACAGTAAATAGGTGGAGAAGCTGAACAGCACCGCCGAAGATTAGCTGGATCCAAATGCACCATTTCCAGGCTTGGCCGGGAGCCAGAATCTCGACGAAACCTCCCACAATGGGCCCGAGCACTGAACCACCGACCGATGAGAACACACTGTATGAGTAAGAGTCAGAGCTGGGAGCTAGATAATGGAGGAGGAGGCACTCACATGTATGCGACGGCATATTGTTGTCGATCAGCTTCGTACAGGTCGGCAATCATACCCAGTGTCACACTACCACCGGCAGTAGACAGACCACCCAGGGCTCTGCCGACAAGGAGTGATCCAAAGTTGGGCGCTAAAACAACGGGCAAGTTCCATAGGTTGGTGAGAAAGAGCGAGAGTTGCAGAATGGGCTTTCGACCGAATTCTTCGGACCATGGAGCCCACAGCTCACAGCCAAAAGCATATGTGATAAGGTAGATAGCAGCGCCGACACGAGCGCCCTGCTCACTAACGCTAAATCTCTCCGAAATACCCACGAGACCGTTGGAGTAGAGCGATGTGTTAAAGTTCATGGAAGTCTGGACGAGGAAGATAACGGTCAAAATCCACCATTTCTTCTTCTCCGAGAAGGCATAGCCCAGCTCGTTTTCACAGTCTTCCTCCTTGAGTTCCCGCTTGCCAGTGTTCTGTTCGACTTGTTGCTTTTCGGCCTCGCGTGCGCGGAGGTCGTCGGCGACTTTACCGCCGACAGCTGTGTTGTTGGTCGAAGAAGCAGAGCTATCTGCGTTCGGAGTGAAAGTGCCCGGCCACTGTTGCTTCTCTTGATCTTTCGCCATTCTGGCGAGATTGATCGCACTGCGATTATATGCTGGGAGAAAAAAAAAAGGATATCTAGTGTATTGCGGAAGAAGTGTAAGATGAAAGGAGCTTTCACCAACGCATCAGTGATGCCGTGGGTATGATCGTCCTGCCAGGAGGAGCCGAGGGCGGAGAGAGTTTGGGAAGGGTCTGGGGAAGAACGTGGGAAAGATTGGGGATGGCGATTAGGAAATATGGACTATTAATACAGCGACCAAAGGGTGTGTGAGTTTTTCTCCAGTTTACACTTTCCCGTAATACGTACACGCGTGCGAAGCATGCTGACAGTGGCCCTGTGTCAGCTCTCCATGGGGCAGAATGGGTACATGGACTTAGTATATCTCCAGATGGGTGACGATGTGCGCAAAAAGTGGGCAAAGGAATCTGTCTTCGTTCCACCGTTCTCGCTGTGGCCGAACATGCTACTCGCTACCGAGTATCCAGACGTCGACTTACGAGAGAAGGAGGAGGTGCCACAGAAGAATGACACCATCGTGCTTTGTTAGCCTCGCACAAAAGCACAAAAGCGCAAGGGTAGTACTAGTGAGACCGTCCTTAACCGTCCAGAGAATCCCGCATAATTAGCATGGCCTACCGCGTTCCGAGGCGCAGATTATGCCTCATGACCAACAGAATGGGTCCTAGTCAACCAACTGTGTGAATCGTTCCTCACGAGTTCGGAATATTTTCTCGGATGCCAAGACAAGAAGTTCCACCAAAAACTGCAGCGGGTTCGGTCCATGACACAACCGCCCTGCCAAGGGGCTTGGCTACGTCATTGATCTGTGCGGATCTGAGTGCCAATCCCTGCCTTCCGTCCGGCACACCATTTCTGTCTGACCACCCCCACTAAGCACGAGTGGACCAACCTAAAAGTCACACCAGTTACTGCCCGCTAGCCTAGACTATCTTTTCTCTGTCGAAAAAACAAGCTTTGATGGGTCTTGGCTATGGAAAAAAAACCTCAAGCACGACTAAGGATCGACGTCGAGGAACTAAAATATTTTTTCTGAAAAATTTTTGGGCCTAAAGTCAAGTGATTTGGAGTTACACATAATTTAGCCCACTACGAAATGTCATGACAAGTTCAGATGCACGTTCTGATCGCTAGAGCTATGTAAAAGTCGTCGGAAATATAAGCAACATACAACGAACCGTATCTTTACATTATACCTACTAATATTTCAACTCGCCTAAGCTGTCGATCATCAATCATAACAGTAGAGATAGATGACAACAGTCGATACAGTGTACCCCATAGGGCATTTGATATTGAGTGGGCGGTAAGGGGACTAGCAGGCTATAACTGTACTACCTACGGCAGTTAGTGTAATTTCTTGGCCGGTCCACTCGGTAGTCTTTTTCTCGACTCCTCGCAGCGTGAGTGAGTTGAAACGTTAAACCAACCAAGAGCCGACGGATGAGGCTCATTTCTACTACACTAGTCCACCCCTTAGCGCCATTGATGGGTCTAAGTTCACGATATACTCTAAATGTGTTCGTCTAGACCGATGGGGCACTCTGCATTCGTTTCCGACGCCGGCCCAGACCACGCGAGCCACGTCTGTAGCCAGAACGACTTTGTGAGGACGACAAATATTTAGCTCATCTCATAAAATGGCCTACTGCATTATAGTCAGGCACCGACCCCACCTACTTACAGCCGGGGTCGTTTTTTTTTTTCTTAGCCCACTTCGCCGGCCGCACCACTCACCTTCACGCTATTAAATACATGCCATTTCTGCTTCGTGCTTTCGGCTTCGTTTTCTATTCTCAATTACTCACAACGGCGTATCTATCAAGTCTTCCTTACATGTCTATCCTAATTATACGGTAGCCCATGCTTTAACCCAATATTACTTTGTCATGCTGTCGATCACCCGAAGTTTCAGCTTATCTCTTCGTGCCTTCTTCATCGATGTAATATGGCGGTCTACACCCGTTGAACCGTCCAATGACTCGTTGTTGGGCTTAGTTTAATTGCTTTGTTTCATTCCTAAGTTTTGACATAGCTAACTGCTGTCGGCCTCGCTGACGGTGTCATGGACGAACGATAGCTTATATGTCTTTCTAATTCGGGATCCTTTATTTTACTGCTGTCGAGCACAGTCCCATTTCAGTTGACGCAGATCCAGTGCGTCTGATTGAAGAAGTATATGGGCGACTCTTTCAAGACCTTTCATCGCCATGTTTCTACGCCTACTTGTGAGGTGTTAGCAAATGTTCGTAGTGAGGATTTTGGCTTGCATAAAATCTCCAGATCTCAAAGGCAAACTTAAAATAGAAACAGATATCGTTACTCAAATACACCGGCCCTTATGTACGCAGAAAACTGGAGAGCAGCATTGACGCCTGCGTTTAGTAGCCAGTAGATGGATGAGCTTGGTGTCGAGCCACGTACTCGGGACGATCTTTCCGTAGGTAAGAGTGTTCTGATTTGCTGATATCATTTTCAACCTCACTATTGTAGTCATATAAAAAATATGCGTGCCTCGCGTGCTACTCTGCTCGATTACTGCTGACGGATTAGGATCTGCGGTGGATAGCGCTCAGGGCTCTCCTGCCAGGACTCAAAGTCTTGCAGCGAGATGGAACGCCGGTCCCCTTCTAGACGCTTCTTAGAACAGTGCTCTAGAAATTAGACCTCGCGAAACAAATATTTTTTGGATAAAATTTCGCTCTTGGTATGCCATCTATGCACCTATATCTAGGTAGCCAATCAAAAGTATGATTACCACTGGCCTGGACTTATTAATACCTGTCAGTAGCGAGTTCTACAAAGTAATAGCTCATTGGACTCGTCTGCATACCGCCTTTGAGTTTATCAAATGGGGTTCGCTACTTATGTCGCTTAGTCCACTTATAAGACTTGAGCGAATATCCTCTAAGTAAATCGATACAAGTTAGGAGGTCTCCCTCATTTGAAGCAACTTACATAGAGTTAGCACGACGACACGATTGTAACACGTATAACAACACTTACCTTAATTATTTGGATTGCTCTTGCTTATCGCGGAACAATCGACAAGTCTGTTGTTTCCATCAATGAACGTTCCTGTGTGGATTTCAGCGTGCCAAACCTCACCATTGACCTTCCATAAACTTTGTAGCGACCCCCAGCTACGGAGGGATCAGAACGTCTTCAGGACGGGCAGGTGGTATATCCGATTCAATGGAGATTTATTTGAGGCTAGTCTGTTTTTGTTTTCGATTTGTTTTATGATGTTCCTGGCCGAATTAGTTATAATTCGTTTAATGGTGTTGGGCGTAGCTATCAGCTAGCTATGGTGACCAGCATAAGCGTCACCCCTGACCTCGACGTTGATTTTACAGACCTATATGAAGCTCAAATGCATCAAACCATTCCACGTACGACCATAGGATGTAGAAAACGCGGGGTCCCGTCCGCTCCCCCATAGCTAAGCTACATACCGCCAGATTAGTAGTTGGGTCGGTGACGACCAGCGAATCCCTGGTGTTGTACGTTTTATATGTTTTGCTCCTTTTTACCGGCTTCACTTCGCCTTATCCTCCTCCTTTTCGATTTAACAGCCGTTTCTCGACATACGATTCTAACCTAGTTACATTAGCGGACTCGTGATTGGTGTAGTACTACCAGAGTAACTCGTATGCTCACTAATAGTATTGCATCCACCCATCGTGCCATTCTACTCAGCTACATATTTGCACTTCAAGTTTGAAGTCATACTGCAGATGTTCTACTCCGTGTTAATCAGATAATATGCGTTTAGTATTAGCGTTGTTTTTAATCGAAATATCCTCGAGCTAATATTCGTTACCTAATAGGTCGGATGTGATGACCGAATAAGAGACAGGATCCGCAGAGCTATCGGGGTCAATTCTACACGTTTTGAGACTTGGATGAAATCGGACAAGCTATAATACTTCCTTTCTCCTGTCTACTGTTTCGATTTTCTATTTTAATCTAATGGTCAAGGGTCATTCCGGGGTCGTTTTTAGGAACCTCCTTGAAGGTTAGAGTCATATCCAACTGTTTAAGCCTTTGCATTTCTTTTTCCTAGTGAGGATCTCGTAACGTTTCCCGTTTCACGTTTCGTCCGTCCAAGGACCCGAAGTCATCCAGATCTCATCTATTGAATCAGCAGACATATAGATGCCACATTCAGCATCTTCTTCAACATAATCACTGAACGCGGTCGCCTTCAGAGCGTTAATCATACAGTTGAACTATAAGAAAATTGGATATGAGGTTACCAATGATGATGATTGAATTTCATTAGCATCGGACTTTCTATAGAATTCAAATCACGGTGTTAGAATGGGCACCAGTGGGATATATTAGAGCGCGGCTAAAGAAATCCGGCCGGCGTCACTAATTTCTAGTTCCTCCTCCTTAGCCCCCATAACCACTCATTAATGCGTGATCTGCAACTGGAAGAAATGCAGATCAGCAGTCTCCGTGGTTGACAGGTCCTGATTGTAGTTTCCTGCCTTGAAGAATGCCTTGGGGGTGGTGAAGTAAGTCCTCAAGGTCGTAAACGCATTGTTGTTGATTCTCGCAAGTAGCTGGCCGCCTTCAAACCGAATCTCATACGTAAACCGCGTGCCCACCGGTACCGTTCCGAGGGGCTGTAGATCTTGTCCAGCCCCGCCAGCCGCAGCCAGAGCAGTCCCAAACTTGATTTGCCCGTCGCTGGTGTAGTACAGCTCCGCGAAGGGCTTGTTGAACCCGCTATCTGCTTGGAACACCTGCCCAATGCAGATGTTATGCACGTTTGTGCCTACCAGATCGGCAAATAGTCTGTTTGTGCCTGTGTTGGGACTCCAGGTGGCTTTCTCCCCGAGCTCGGTGCGGCACTAGGTATAGTTCGCTAGAGTTAGTAATTACTCTTTCAGGTAAAATAGACGGGGTTTAAGGAGATCGGTATGCTCCCAACACATTCTCATCACCCTCGAAGGAAAGGTTCGCCTCCGCAAGTTGATATGATATGAAGAAAATGATACCAGGGGGTACATACGTGCTGGCTCTCGGCGAACTTGACGCAGCCTGTTTTAGAAGGCGTGCCTGGCGCCTTCATTACGAGTGCGCCGTCACCACTCTCAGCTGCGTGTATAAAAACATATCAGTCGTGATATCTAAGTCTTCTATAATAGAACCTGCTAGATTGCACGAAACAAACGGAGCAAGGGAATAGACACGGGGGATTCTTATACACACTGAAGAAGTAGTGGTGTCCGGGATCTTGATACCCGTTGCAGCCCACGAGCTGGTTTGGTGGCACAATTTGCGGGGAGCCGTTGCCGATGGGAAGTTGGAGCTCCCATTTGCTGAGGTCGAAGTTGCCGCCTGGCGCACAGTTAGGGTCGAGAGCCCCAGCTATCCCCAGAGAGGCAAGGAGGGTGAGGTTGCCAGTGAGCTTCATATTAGCGATCGACGTGTACTGATCAGAGAGAGAGGGTGTGTGTGTATGTGTGTGTGTGTGTGTATGGTCCACGGATATGCGATGATGAATGAGTTCAAATGTGCCCTAGGTTGTTAGGTCTGTCCCCTTTAAATAAGTAGGCATTCACCCATCTGGCAAAGACCTCGATTCAGATTCTCTCCTCTAAGTAATGCTTCTAAAGTCTGACACTGAATCCAGAGGTTGGCACTTCGTTCAATTACCAAGCAATCGCTTGACTATTACACAACAAAGATTTTGATTAGCGACTATACGTAATAGTATACAACGAACGATTCAACCAATCATATCTAAGAATCAAGAAACGGTGAAAGCTAGATTCCTCCCTATCGGGTATACCTGGTCAGCTTGATCTATGGTCTTCTGACGCTTTTGGAACCTCAATCGTTTACTAAGCATATAGTCTGACTTGTATAGTGGTGTTCGAGGCGGTGTGGAGGAGATTGGAAGTGTCAGCGCAAACCACCCTCATCTCCGCCACCACCGCCACCCACACCACTTATACAGCCATCAAGGGTAGTAAGTGGTAGTTACGCTGACATTTATTATCTCGTGTTACCAACAGTAGAGATCATATATGCATCGATTGAGAAGCCTGGCTGGCGTCAGCATAGCGTACCATACCGCCGTACGCTCAGCTTGCCCCGGTATAGTGCATCCTTAATGTGGAATATTACTAGTTCACTTAATACACGCAAAACCTTTTCGCTGTTAATTAACGTAAAATGTACTATGAAGTTCTAGGTCACCTCGGATATCAAATAGTGTAGTAGCTTACTGGTAAATTGTGATAATCGAGCGGTGTGAGTTAGAGTTTTGAGATAGGCAACTTATAAACAACCCTGCCTGGACCACCGTGATGAGTTACCAGAGGCTTTCGTACTGAGTTGATCATTAATGCGGATCTGATCAGTCCCAAGGCAGACTCTTTGTCCGTAGCTGATAACTAAACGTTATATTTATTGATTATTGGCCTAGTTCGGTAGATGTCAAAGTTCAACTCGGCAAATAGTTTTTCTAGAGTTGTGCCCCAGAGGGGGAACATACAAGTTGTTAGATTTATCGTATTGTGAGAATGAAGTCATCGAATGGAGTATACATGCTTGCTGTGTGTGCTTACGGAATACATTTAGACCTATTGATGTTATGCTACCCTTTGGCGATATCACTTCACACCTATTGATCTGTCTGTGACCCAAATCAACAGGAGACAAGCCAGACTGGTTTGAATTATGGCTACTTTCAACACCTAACAGCCTTTAGTCGTCCTCATTCACTAAAAAATAACACCAAAATCATAGACATACCAGAAAGAACTTCTTTTATCAAGGACAGCAAGACGCAGGGGCGTACTACCCGGAAAGCACTTTTCATAATGGTTTCGTGGTTAAGGGTCACGTGAATATCATTGTCCCGCAGAAGATTTATATGCAATATTGAATTCTCCGTATGAAGGCTTCTGCCGACATATCGTGGCGGTGCGATGATGCTACAAGGGTCCTGCCGCCGGGTCTCAGGGGTAGTGCACAGGCGGGATTGCCAAGATACAACATTGAGACGCGGTAGTTATTAGCAAGACGCGTTTTGAATAGACAATTGTAAATACTAACTCATGCCATTGCGACAACGAGGATCGACTTCTTGTGCTGATTCGACCTTGAGATCGCCATGCCACCAGCTAAGAAGCCAGAAGCCTCCGAGTCGCCTGCTAATGCACTCTCGGCACCCCTACAAACCGGGACTGGGATTTCGAGCAAGGCCAAGAGAAAGCGTGCAGATGCCGATGATACTGCAACGAATGGCAGCGAGAACGACCAAACAGGAAAACAACCGAGACAGGCTAACTCTCCAGACTGCAGCGCCTCATCTACCTATACGGCCAACTCCCGTGAAGTCCTTTTCGGAATACCCTGGCTATCCTTCCAGTCGCCCTTTGAAGGGGAGATGTGCTTGGAGGTTGCGACTCCGTCTATTAAGTACGAAAAGGGCTGCATTCACCTCCATGGCCCCCGAGGTCAATGGAATATAGACGCTATGTTTTCGTTATCGTTCCCCTCTGTCGGTTCGTGCTGCTATATCTACTCATTCAACTAGGAGGCTCTGACACGTACATAATCTACCAGAAAACATCATCATCATGCGAAATCGCAAGCTTTCGGCGGGGAAGAAAAAGGCACACGAGGTATTGATCATACCAATTAGCGCTACTGGAGTCGCCCCCATTAGGCAAAAGCACGCCCAAATAATTACCTTCAACTTGCCAAATCAGAAGATAGATGCCCAGGTCTACGGGAGTATGACGTTTGGCGTTGGTAAGAACACTCTGGTTCTTGACCTGTTTAAGAATGCCGTCAATGAAAGACTCGCCGAGTTCAACAAGACTGTAACCGACCTCTCACAAGAAGACAACACATCAAATCCTACTTTCCGTATAGAAACGATGCTGGAGCCCGTATCGGCCACAACCTTGGGGAAGAAAACTAAAGGTTATTTACCTTTACGGCTCCTGTTAACTCATTGCATGACATCAAGTAACTCAACAAATATATAGGACTCCTCCAATTCCTCGACAGCGGGGTTCTCTTCCGTGCTAAAGCAGTCACGCTATATATACCTGTTCGGCAGCTAAATGAAGTTCGTCTTGTCTTCGCCAGCGACATGAGAAGAGGAATCGTGGGAATGAACTTTGTTGTCTCTATCCCTCATCCCCCCGAGGTGGCAGCATTGCCTGGTAAGCCTGGCGGTCGTAAGTATGATCTTTTGGGGTTCCACGGCCTATCAATCACTCTAGCCAAGTTTATCTATCGTTTTGCCGAAACACGCAAGATCGCGATCGAACTCAATCAGCAGGAATTTTACGACTGCGCGAAGAATCAGCCCATGAGTGGTTGGAGTGACCTCCACCCTAGTTTAAAAGACAGGCTTTTCGGAAAGATCGGATGATTTATGACAGGTAGCATAAATCCCCGAACTGGGTTAATCTGTGTTGCAATGCCAGTGACAAGAGGCTTAACGGTCGACGCGGGCTCGGGAAAGCGTGCAGCTATCAAGTTTCTAAACTCCCTCCATTCACTCCACTTTCTTATAGGACTTCTCTTTTCTATGCGCATTATGCTGGCTTATAACCATACCCATCTACTAAATACTTGTACAAATAGAGTTCAAGATGAGTTAGAGTAGGACTGCGGAGATTCGAGAACATATTTTATCCTATAACATTATTTTGACTTATACACACTTCCAGCTCGCCGCATCACTGATATTTCCATTCCCACTGTACTCCAGTTCTTTTGGGAACTTGCAAATATTTCTCGACTGGCCATTTCCAGAAAATAAGATTGTTTCAGGTGCTTTGCCTTTCTCAACCCATTCAACGAGAGGTGCAAGACTATCCGCTGGGATTTGAGGACCAGGACCTCCTCCACAGTGACCCAGGCCAGGCGCCATGAAGACTCGGTAGAATTCGTCCGTCTTCTCTTCTCCACCAGCCAGATCCACGACTCGTTGCCAGTAATCCAGAGTGCCCAAAGGGGAGATCAAATTATCCGCCCAACCATGCCACGTTAATATCTTGCCGCCGCGCTCATAGTACGCTGAGAGGTCGGGGTTATCGGTGCCCCAGAGATCGCCAAATCCAGACACTGACTTATGATGCAAATCCACAAGCTCGTTCTCTTTGATATCACTGACGTCGAGGCCAGGATTCCCTAGTAGGAAATCTCTGATCCATTGAATTGAGACAAGAAAGCCCGGTTGTATCGCCTGGATTTGGTAATCCGTTCCTGGCTCCAACCCGTACCACAACAGATTACCGTCCTCATCTTTAAAGCCATCTCGAATTTTATTCCACACAGTTGCATCTTGCTCTGTGATAGTAGTAGTGGTGTTCCCATCGCATTGCACTTCCATACCCACAATACTCTTCGCATCAAATCCGCACTTGACTGGGTTGCTTATCAGACCATCAGCAGCGCCGTCGAGTAAGTCACAGTCATTAACGCTGGCGTTTCCAATGGCACCTAGCTTGCACAGTGACACAGGCTCACCAGCTTGGTTCTGCACCGCAAGAGGCCAGTAGTCCCCCACGGTAAGTTTAGCCCAGTTGATCGCCGGAGCACCCGCGAAGATACCGTCGTAGTCTTCAGGATAGCGCTGAGCCTCACTCATACCCTGCCGCCCGCCGGTGCTGCACCCGAACCAATAACTATACTCCGGTTTCCTCCCGTAGAACTTCTCAGACAGCTCTTTGCCAAGGACCGTCATTTCATGGAAAGACAGATGCACTGTGACATGCCAAGTCAGCCTTTTGCTATCGCCCCCGAACATTAGCTCTTGTTAAGACGCACCAAAGTTCTCGACCAGCTGAGTCGAGTTGTACCATACGTCCGTATCACCAGCTAGGTTCACTCCGGCGTCTGTAGCTCCAGCGGAGTATCCGCTAGTTACAGCTGGAACAAGTTCGAAGTCGAAGGCGCCTGCTGCAAACTACGAGTCACGAATTCGGTTAAGGTCTTATTACGAAAGCAATAGGAAATTATTAAATAAACTTACACCACCCCCTCCAGTGCCCTGCCACCGACCATTCCACCCCGTGAGCGGTAAGTAGATGGTAAACCTGACCGCATCACCCGCATCACCATGCGTGAGGAAGACCTCAACATCACAGATATCTACACTGCCGGCCGGACCATTGTACGTAGGGCCATCGAAGGTGACATTATAGCGCTCCGTCGCCGTGATGTTTATGAGGGATGCTCCGTCTGGAGGCGTCACCGTCAACGAAGAACATGGCGTTGTATGAGAGACAGAGAAGCCTAGACAGGACTGAACTAGGCTTCCGAGGACTACGTAAATGCCGAGCGGAGGAAGCATAATATTGCGGAGGAACGCTCAGATTATCGTATGAGTACCGGAAATTTCAGACCGGTGCACATCTAAATGACCAAGTGGTAGGCACTGCATAGCCTCTACCTCTTTATAGGAACTGCTTGCAGGCATTGTTATTTACTAGTACCAGGGTCTGCGATAGATGTTGTCCAACTAAGGTGGAAGAAACTAGGCTCGGAAAAGTCGTTGTTGGCTCCCCGCATTCTGTAATCCCAGTCGCGTCATATAAATACGGAAAATACGCCGGAAGGAGCGGCACGGTGACGGTGTGTTCGATAGCACTGCTAGGATAAAGATCCTTTGATGCTGTATCATTGGTTCATTGTTGTATTGAAGAACGAGAAAACAGTGGTATACTGTGTATTGCAAAAATACGATATGACCACACGGAGAAAGAACAAGAAAGGATACAGTTATCCGCTCCCTACCGTTATCTCACTGATATTTTCAATTACCCATGAGACGGTGAGCCGTTTAAGCGACCATATCACAAGTATATAAAGTGTTCTATTTTCCCCTCTTGAAACTTCCAGTCCTGGACCTGTCCCGGAGGCTCACATTCCAACTCTTCGTCACTTCTATACAAGAAATGTCTCATCTTATTTTGAGGTATTCCCAGCAAAAGCCATCGCCAGCTCGAGTGATGCCTTGCCCAAAGACGTAGCCCCCATATTACACATCCAGGTTAGATTTTACGCCCCCACAGTCATGAATTAATTATAGGTAGATCACAGACACTTGTCGTGCGCATGTCTCTGGAACGCCTTCGCGGGTTACTTTAGCCGTATACGAAACAATTTTTATTATGCGGCTTTGGGTGTACCTTACGGTACCTATACCCAGTACAGACATGAGAAGCGTGAACGCGTTAAATGTTGGCCTTGGTCTACATTATCTGCACGTTGGCAATGACCCACGATGTCTATGTACTCCGTCAGACAACTAGGCAACAACGTAGCCTACATTTATACCCATTGAGGATAACGTGACGGAGAAAAACGACGTCGTTATGCTCCGTGAATAATAACGATATCGATAATTAGTTAGGATTATATCGCAATCTAAGTACTACTGACCACACACATTACGTGCTTTGAAGACATAGAGGTAAGCGAGGTCTCGACCCGGACTCGTCAATCTTCTATTGCAGGGGCTTGACATCAAGAGCTTGAAATGGTATTTAAATTGCGATCATCTTACAAGGCGTCATGGGGGCTGGCTGTACGATATCTGGTCCCCTATTCAGTCAAGCGGATCAGGCAATAGTCCTACGGGGTATGACTTCGCCCTTCTTCTTCACATTCAATCCGGGGGTCTGGTACTTTTATAAGTGATACTCAATTACAATAGCTTTCTATAATGTATGAAGGGGTAGGGTCATTCGCTTCGAATAGCTTTATCACTGTCCTGCCCCTATGTTTCTTGAGTGACTCGAACCTTGCCTCATGTGGTCGATAAGAGCGAGATCCGTTTATTCCAAGATACGGACTAAACTGAAGATTTCGACCATGTACGTCATTCGAGCGAGATATCCAGTCGAAGAAATTCCGAGCATCTCGTTGCGTGTTAGTGTAGAGGGCCAAAAGGGCCCCGAGAGAATGAATGCGGCGGCTGAACACAGGCACGCCTATAATGTGTCTCGAGGATAGATGTATGGCATATTACGATAGACTTTATGAGTTGAATATATACATCCTAACATGCGCCCAAACCAGACTCAAATTTTTTGACATCAAAAACCGCCGACCGCCCAATTTTCCTTATCCTGATAATGCAAATATTCTACAGATGACTGTTCTTGATCTATGCAAAACCAGACCCGGCGCGTTCTAGCAAAGGGCGTTGGTCCCACTCATCATCCTCATCATTCTCATTCACGGCTTCGTCCCTATCACCGTAAGAGTCGTCTTGACCGTAGATGAAAAATTGAGCGAATATGCCTAGGTCCAGTAACAAGGTGCCTAGACTACCTGCTAGCCAAGAGGCATTGACGAGCAGGTACCTGCCGTATATTCGGCTAGCCTCCCCTGGCTGGCATTTCGTTTCGCGACACACGGGGTCATAGGCAAAGATGGATAGGGAATAGGTCAGGTTACCCAGACAACAAAATAGGAAAAAAAGGATACTGACACCCTCGGTAGACCTGCGGCGGAAATTGAGGAGAAGTTGTGGTAAACGAGATCCAAGATACAAGGCAGCACATAGCCAACCAAATATCTGGCCCTTGAGATCGAGCACGGGAAGGTCATCAGCAGGTGTCGTGGGCTGGTGGCTCGAGTACCCCCGACTGAAAAACCACCCGAGCACGCCAGCCACACAAACCATCAAGACAGCTACAGAGTTCCAAAGGAAACTTTGTAACTTCGTGGGTGTTGGTAAGGGTGTAGTGGGCCGCTCAGGCATCATGGGTACTGCCGGAGAGAGATGCGACCAACCACTCCCTCTTCTTTCGCGTTCAACGAAGTAATCAGCCAATAACCCTGACGTCTCGGTGGGCGCGGCAGTCGTGTGGCCGTTGGAAGGTTTCGGAGTTCCGGATGGTGTGCCATCCTTCCACGTCAAACCTTTATAGTAGAAGCATTGCCCCAATAAAACGACATCGGCGATGGTATAATAAATGGCGAGGATGCTATAACACTCAGAGTCAGTTATCATCTTCGAGAGAGTAATCTGTGAGGGCTTCAAAAGCTTTTAGACGTTCTCTTGTCTAAAAAAAAAAAAAATCTCCTGGCAGTGGCAAAAGTATAGGGAAGGTTCCGAGAATTACTCACAGCATTGTTGGCAATACGCCCTGGAAGACGCCGCCGAGGATGTTGAAGACATCGCCTAATAACCAAATGATGATGAATTGGACCGAGAGACCGTCGGCAGAATTCCGTCGGAAGTTCTCTACTATTTGAGGCGAGAAGACTACAACCCACGCAGCGATGGATATGGAGCTAGATAGAGAAGTTCGTGTCAGCAAAACAGTCAGTCACATTATGTAACACATGATCGGGCCGAATGCGACGTCTTAGAAGAAGTGAAGAAAAATCCTTACCCGCAGATACCTGATATCGCCTCGATGTCAAGATTCACAGACCCAAATGGGGGCGCCATCTCGAGAATGATAACGATATTCCCCGACCTTGTTAGTTGCAGATGGAGAAGATCCCCAACGACGGCTGTAGTAGGGATTTACGAAGACCCCGCAAGGAATAAATGGGGATCCAGAATGCTTATCAGATGGGGCTTCATAAACTTAAAAGATAAAATAGGAAGAAAAATATGTTTTGACACGGATTAAGTTCGGAGTGATAAAAAAGAATTAGGCGAGGTGCCAGAGGGGTATTGTCGTAAGCCTTCCTCGGCTCAAGTTCCGAGTCCCTTCTTCCGATGCTAACCTAGCGACAAGTAACAACAATAATGATGTTCACTTGTGTATGGATGAGAATTCAAGTTAGAAAGTTATTGATTTGCCTCAAGGATATAGACGTATTAGAGAAGAGGATTTTTCCCACGCTAGTGTAGCCGAGCTAAAAATGGCCATGTGTTCCCCGTTTCAATTGAACCACTACCCAAATCTGCACAGATTCCAGGGATCAACGCCTCGTACTGATTCCTGAAACCACGGGCCACATCCACTATCGTGCATCCCTATGACGCATTCATATGCCCCATTGAATGCGGGGGAAGCTGGCGTTCTTAGGGATCCGCGTGGCCTGCATATTGGGGCTTCTTCTCCCCGTTTTTGCTAGTAGAAAAAGGATTAGTGATCCATTCGCAATGTTGCCGAAAAGCAACAATGTCTTTGTCGCTCAATTATCCTTGAAATCTTGGATTCCCTTGCTAAAAGGTTCAATTCTCCAATACGGTTATAGTTGCCGCAGTTTATGTTGATTTTGATGTGTACGGATGGTCTGTTATTGTCTGCTACTTAATACCATGTTCGTACCATGAGAATCATCGCAACTAGCTTAAAATGTATAGCACCTCGGCCTACTTTCGGCAGTAGATTCGTGGATTGGTAATCCATTTGACTGCACTGGCCTATATAATCTACGACAGATCATGAGAAGACCCGCACCAAGTCCACTAAGAGGAGGTTCTCGGATATAACACGCCCAAAAACAAAAGAAGTCCGACGTCTTAGCAAATTTCCAGCTTATGAGCGTAATAGTCGAGTCCTTCTAGTCTGTTGCACACTATTTTCCCGGTCGTATTTCGAACTAGAACTTGTATCTACACCACAGCATATACACACCTCAATAATTAAATACATAACAGCTGATTATACGCCGACTATAGCTATATTAGCGCAAGACCTTACTGCTTTAGGGTCAATCAATTTAAACAGGAAAATACATAAAATCGTGGTGATGACTGCCATCCCGGATCTGCCGATCCTCGCCGCAGACGACTCCATGTTGTCACGCAAATTCGGCCGCGAGGTCGCTAACTACTTCTCCGGCAGCCCGCTAAATCGAGTGTCGTTTTTACGAAGCGATCATGCCTTTTTAAATGCAGCTTTCGCTCACCCATCAACATCGTTCTTGCTCCTAGACAACTACTCGCCGCTAGCCAAGGACACCGCCAACCTCGCTTATGTTAGTAAGGATGACGTTGAGCCATTAACGGGCCCGGAGCCTTTTAAGAAGACAGAGGCAGAGCAGATCAAGAGCTTCAACTCTACAGTTACTCAGCCGATTATCTTATTCCTAGGCCTTGATGAGAAGAAGAAGGGCTTTGAATACCGAGAGTACCGGGGAAACCCTTACTTTGCTATCGATGTAACGCCCAAGGGATCTATCGAGGAGAAAGCGAAGAGCGTGATCGAAGCCGTCAAGTCTAAGCAGGGGGTGTCATTCATTCCAGGCGGCAGACTACTCACTCTGAACGCACCAGAAGGTAAGTGCATTGTCTATCTTATGCATACTTGTGCTGTGTAAAAGCTGACAATTATAATAGCTGCAATCTATGCCCAAGCACGAGCATTGCTAGACTGGAATGCCCGGAGTCCTTTTTGTGGTGGTTGCGGCGAACGGACCATGTCTGTCAATGCTGGTACGAAAAGGGTCTGTCCGCCTACAGACCTCGCCGGGGTTCCCGAGGGCGGCGAGCCCAAGCAACGCGCAGACTGTCCTACAAGGCATGGCGTCAGCAACTTGAGCTTCCCACGAACAGACCCTACGGTCATCATGGCAATCGTGTCGTCCGATGGTACGAAACTACTTCTTGGCCGGGGCAAAAGGTACCCGCCAGGGTGGTATAGCACGCTCGCGGGATTTCTGGAGCCCGGAGAGTCCATCGAGGAAGCGGTACGTCGGGAGACGTGGGAGGAGAGCGGAGTCCATGTCGGTCGTGTCGTCATCCACAGTTCCCAACCATGGCCTTATCCAGCGAACCTAATGATTGGCGCAATAGGTCAGGCCACACCTGACGGCGAGACAATCAATCTGGGGAATGATCCGGAGCTTGAGGATGCTAAATGGTACACATTTGACGAAGTTAGAGAGGCGATGGGTGGCAGCGCCGTTTCGTTCGGAGAGCCTCTGCCTGACAGCGAGAAAGGAAAACTACGCATACCACCCCAGACCGCTATAGCGAACCGGCTGATGGCGGCCGTCATCGACGGATACCTCGGCGCCTCTCCGAAAATCTAATTACGCAGGACTCTGAGGCCCATCCTGTGTGGGAATTGAATGAACACTCAGGCTATAGACGAATACTGCGGCAAATACAGCATATAGAGCGATTCATAAATGTCTTCTAGGGATTTAGACAGGGCATCGAAGACTACAACATAGATAAGAATGTACTTGACGATGTGTTTAGACGATGAATCAATGACCCGTTGCATTGGATCCAAGTGATCAAAGCCACACCAACAATATGCCCCGCCACAAGCATGAGCCACTTGCCAATTCTCGTCCCCCACCAAACGAGGCAAGCGCCAAAGCCCCGCACGAGCCAGGGTATAAATTTTCTCCTGGCCTTCCGCGCTTTCGCTTCTCTTTCTTCTTTTTCTTTCCTCATCATCAGTATGGGATAAATCTATCATCGTCAAATGTTAAATTTATTTCTTACAAAGAAGGCTCCGCTAAATGCGGCTTGCTGAGGGTTATTCTTATTTCTTTCAATGAGTTTCCTTCCGTTCCCGGCCTCCTCCAGAAAAGCCCAACATGGCACTCTTCCTAACCAGCCGCCGACGCCAGCTCTTCCAGGTTCGGGACTGTGGGGTGCTTCGTACATAACAGAACACGTAAATCATTTAGTAAGAATCTGTAGACAGATTCCACAATCTGCAGTCTAATTGCCTGCTCGTATTGCAGTAGTTATATTGCCAGTCATTAAAGTAGCAAGCAAGTTGCCTCTCGTGTTCGCCTCCAAATCATGTCAGTCCCTGGTATCTGGCCATGAGAAGGGTTTTCAACAAGATGAGCGTGCCAGCAAGTTGTTCAAAGATGTCTGAGTGAAACAAGATCGTAATCATCGTGGAGTTTCTCGACTTTTCAAGACGTCGTCTCTTTGAGATGCACGAGCCAAAAATATCGTCTAGAGGTGGGGTGTTAAAAATCACCAATTCACACATCAAATGATTAGAAGTTGTTGGAGGTTCGTATGTATTAGCTATCTAGTACCGATGGAGTGCGCAAACACCAGATTCGTATCAATCAATACTATGACTACATCCTCCAATGATTTCAAAAGCCTTTAGTAAAGACGGCGGGGAGGTGACATGGTAGCCTTGATGGTCAGGCTACCAACGTTCTGCCAGCCCTTCTTCAGCAGCGAGACAAGGTAGTTGATGGCCAACATGATGTTGGCAACCAGCTCCTCCTGGGTCATGCCGACATTGCCAACGGCGACACCCATGCAGAGAACCTTCTTCAGCTGGAACTTGATGGTGGACTTGACCTCGTTGATCTTGCCAGTAAGGTCATCGGAGTGGGAGACAGGCGTGGGGAACTTGCCAGCTATAGATAAAATTAATATCAACTTGCGATTGGTGGATGGAGATGGCCGCTGCTTACCCTTGGACAGACCAGGACCCAAGAGACGAGGAATCTGCTTGATGAGAGTCTCGGAAGCAACAAAAGCGTCGTACTTGCGAGCAAGCTTCTTGATGAGCTTCTTGTTCTTGTTCAGCTTCTTCAAGTCATCGGTGGACATGGCATCGACACCGCCGTGCTTGGCACGATCGATATCGTGCTGGTCACCGAGAATGCTAAGCCGCAATGGTCAGTAATCGGTGGCTTGCGCACAATATCCTTGACATCCAAATCGTACCAGATGCTCATGTTGGGGCGGGGAATCGAAGGCAGCTTGATAGTGCCGCTGAAACGCTTGTCACGCTCTGCACAGTGTTAGCGGGGTCGTCGGATGTCGCGGGCGGGTAATAGATGGACGCACGAGGGTCATAGTTCTTGAGGCCGATCTGGAGCTCGACGGTCTCGAGGAAGTTCCGCTTCTTGGTGTTGAGGGAGTAATCGAGAAGTTCATCGATTTGAGAACGCACTCCGGCTGTGGCGGGGTCAGCATTTCATTTTCCTCGTACATACACGAAAGTGCGAGCGAGAGAAAGAGAGAGAGAGGTGACGAACCGACTGTGATTTTCGACATATTGACAGTCTTCCAATAGATATGCTCTAATGGTGAGGATTACTGCGTTCGTTGTTGTTGAGGGGAAGGAGAAGAGAAAAGTTTGATGGAGTAGGCAGGCCGCGGTGTAGTGATACTTATGAGTGGTTCCCCCACAAAATTATTTTGTGTGGCCCACTGTCTTGAAACCCCACCAAGAACCGAGCTGCAATGGCATGGCTGCTTAGCCACAAGCCACAGTTTTCGGCATTTGCTCTCCTCAACCCTCCTCAACCTCGATAATCTATCTCAAACAGTTGTGAAGCTCCCGATCTCGAAATCATGGATGCAAATGCGATTATCCGGATAGTCGGCCACTTCGATTTTTCGGATGGTTGTATCAAACCACCCTCCGTATGTCCACTCTAAGCCACACCGGTGTCCTTGGCCGCATATTCTCCGACGCAGTCACGCAGAACATGTCCTCTTGAACTGTGTCAGGTAATCCGATCATGTCCGTGATGATTTGACTCATACGCCGTCTTGCTTGCACTGAAACAAAAAGGACCCCGCTGAAACCCGGTCACGGTAAGATTAGGTAGTATGTCACAGATGATCTACTTATACGGCGCCAAGGTGACTAGGTAGACTAAAACATCAAGATCGATAAATGATCTCGTGGTTGTAAGTTGTCGATCGAACCAACGAGCCAATTCGAAGTCAAAATCTACGTAGTAGTGTATGGTCCATAAGGAACAACACCCTGCATATTTAAGTTCATATTCAGCTTTCTAGGGATAATTACTAATGTGCATTCGAAATCGATGCTGACCGACAGTGAAGCAACACTGATGCTAAAGTTCCTCGATAACTTGTTTTCATTGCAGAATAGTATGACTCTTTAAAAAGGTGACATACCCAGCCTCAATCCACTCACTGGTCCCAGTCCGTTTCCTTTCATGCTCAAACACGGAACTAGGTTCAGGACTCGTCACATTCTACTAAATAGTATGCTCCCAATCAAAATAACGCAACGTGCTTGGATATCCCCGGCTCGTTCAAGTCAAGGATATCGCGCCAGGACTAAAGTGAAGACCATGGTTCGATATGGTGAGGAAACTACACGGTTGACTGTGGATAATATCTTGTGTATTCCCTATGATCCGGGATCAGGAGTTGGTAAGGTATTTACTCAAAAAGATCTGAGTATAACCAGCTGGGTCTTCAGCTTATTTTAAGCTTGGAGATTTCAGCCAGGTTGCCTCGATTCTGTCTAGGAATAACCTCGACAGAGCTCTCCAAATCCATTGACGGCAGCCCGTCTCTTCGTCTCAAGACAAGTTGGAGAAGTCAAAGAAAGGATGAAAATACCTCCAGTCGAAGTCGTTGTGGGTTGGCCCAAGCCAAATTACATTGATCCAGAATCGAGAGCTCCTGCCGGGGAGATCATAGGGTCGATACTACTGAGCCTAGTCACCATTATTTTGGCCATTCGACTATACTCGCGCAAGAGACTGACGAACGGATTCGGTCTCGATGATTTGTTCATCTGCTTCGCATATGTACGCCCAACAGTTCAATCACCAAATGCATCCTAACGTGGATAGATACCTGCAATTACATTCACTATTATCGGAACTAGCACTCAGTACGCATTCCAATATCCCCCAACCCTTTCATGACTGCCAAGAATTCACAATGGATGGCAGTTCCTAACTTGAGTTAAATAGAAAGCTCCTTCAATGGGGTCGCCACTTATGGGACGTCGAGCCGAAGTTCCTGAGTCCGAACCTCGCTGTAATGTACTATGCATCTATCTGTCACTTCGATACCAGCTCATGCCATATAGGCTAGTAAACTTGATCCTCTTCGACCTGGCGACAAGTCTCACCAAGCTCTCCACGCTCGCCATGGTCCGACGCTTGACGACCGCCTCAAGCAACAAGATTGAGGGTGTAGTTGTTCTGCTCCTCGCAGCGTTGATCACCGTCAACTGCTTTATTTTCATCATAGTGGAAATTTTCCAATGCTGGTACGTCAACAACTCCGTGAGGACTAATTGTCAAGAATCAATCATCTTACAGCGGCCAGGCCCATCTCATCAATCTGGGAGATACCTGATAGTTCCGCGTACTGTATCAACGAGGATGCCCACTTAATGTCCGCGAACATCATCAACACAGTCACGGACTTCATCGTGGTTCTACTTCCCATACGAACAACAATCGCACTGGAGCTATCCCAAAGACACCGAATAGTCGTAATCAGTCTTTTCGGCCTCGGCCTCGTCGCCAGCGCCGTAGGTATTGCCAGAACCTACTACACGTGGCTTCTGTTGACTGCTGCGGACTACGACACGACCTGGCGAGCCTGGTACGTATGGCTTAGCAGCATCCTAGAGCTTCATTTAGGAATTGTAAGTCTTCTTTTAAGCCGCCTTCGCCCCTAACCTCGAGATCAGCTGACTAAATCTGCTGGAGATATGCGCCTCAGTTCCCGCCACAAGACCATTCTTTGCGACTTATTGGACCAGTATGCTAGGAAATACCAAGACACAACTGAAATCGTTTGTAATGTCAGATTCGCTGACGAATCGAGATGATGGGCATAAGAGCCGCTCGAGTGATACGAGAGTGGATCTGGAGGACTGGGACCGTACCCGAGGCCGTTCGTCCTAAGAATCTAATATTATGTATATAATCATATGAGCAGCCTGACTTGTACAATACCTCAATTACTCATCTACCCGTGTATACTTGATCGAATGAGACAGGCTATACAAGAGCGAGGCTTTCGCATAAAGACCTTAGGCCCAGAGGGAGAATTAGCTTAAGCCCCTGATCTCAGACCCTTATTACACCCGCCGCCCAAAAGCCAGAGCTTTTACGATGGCGATGAGTCGCTGCGCTCAGTAAGGGACAGGAATATCATACAAATCAATAGCTTAGCATGATTCGATCGCTCAGCATTCATGATTCACCCCTGTCTCTCAGCTCGCGTTAGCTACAGGCGATGCGGAATACGCAGACTCATCAATCGTCGATGTACTTTGGCACACATACGGCTCAGATTCAAGGTTCTGCTTCTTTACGATAGCTGGAAGAGTAAATCACGAGCACAACTACGTGTCTTGAGCTACGAACATTTTCATATTCGTAGAATAACATACAGCAAAACAGGATATAATCATAATAGCTAAACTATTCTGTACCGTATTCCAATATGAAAACGCCTTCCCAGCCAAACCAGAATAACAACCATATTGCATTTGCATGCAGACCTGTAAATGACAAAAGGATCCCGTAATAAGAGAACGGACGCGGCTGAGACAGCTGCTGATTAGCTTCAACCACCGACAAATACGGCTCAATCACAGAATCGTCAACGATCCGTGTGCCTCCTGGGCATCGAATGTAACAAAAACAATCAACCACAAAACATAACCGCCACCGCGGCGCTGGTTCCTCTCTCGGTAACTAGGGATAATTGCCGATCCCATGGTATTGGCAATTGGTAACCCGGATTCTGGCTCTTCGGCTCTGGATCCCGGGCGTTTCCCTTGGTTTCCTTGGTTTAAATCCAAGTGATCTACAGCGAAGGACTGCAGTTTCTTGACCGCTAGCTTGGTCTCATGCCAAGCTGCTCGGCCAAAGCGAGTGGTTTCCCGCATCATTGACGACAAGATGCTCGTGTAGGCCCCCCTAGCCGGTCAATAGACCGAGAAGGATGATATAGATCAATGTATGCACTTGCAAACCCAAAGGCCGAGTCATCTCACAAAAGGCGCATGGCTGTGCCATGGCTGCAGAATGAAGGTGTTAGGCTGGCTAGCGGCAACGGATGATGTTGCTAGCGCTTGAGTTGTCCTTCATTTAGCTAGAATGGTGCCCGTAGGATCGTCGATAAGTTTCCTTGACGCTCTTCTTGGTCTGGTGTAGTTTCCTCGAGATTTTCCCCATGGCTTCCATGTGATCTGTGGCATCGTCAAGACCTTGGACATGGTCAAATGCGTCCGGGCTGCTGTAGGCCTGCAGGTAGCTTTGTAGAGCTTTCTGGTGTTGGTACCATTCATCGATCAATGGCTGCTCCGCGGCTTTGGCAGCGGCGGCAGCTTCAGCTGCTTGAGCGGACTTGGACGCCTGCTTGCGGCTGCTGGAACTGGAATCTATGGAATCCTTGTTCTTACGCTTGCGACCCTTCGTCGACTGGACAGAGGACCCATGACCTATTTGGGAAGATCCGGTGTGCGTGTTGAGAGAATTGCCGTTGTCATTGTGAACACGTCGCATGTGGTCTCTTAAATTCCATTGTCGGGGAAATCCATTTCCAGGGATGGCACGTTCGCATCCTTCGTACGTGCAAAGGTAGGGCTTATCACCGTGGCCGTGCATAGCGTGTGCTTCACGCTCATGGCGTAGTAGGCAAGCAGTGGAGGAGAATCGGGCATTCTCACACGCCTCAGCCTTGCAACGATAGGGCTTCAGGTGAGAGTCGACGAATTTGCTGTGGCGTATAAAGGTTAGGTCACGGGAAGTCACGTTTATTGTATTGTGAAGGAATTCATACTCGTAGTTGCACTTGAGCTTCTCGGGCTTGTGGTTGCAGCTAGCTTGTCCCTCCCATGGGCAGTGGAAAAGTCCATCGGGCTTTGGGAATGCATTCTTATACAATGGGTGGTCCCTAGCAGAAGATTCTCCATCGCCACTAGGACGGCGGGTGAAAGAAGGCGGCAGGGCGAACATGTCATCTGCGAGAATATGTCCATTGATATCGTCGGTGGTCATCATGCCCATTTGGCGATCGAGGCTGTTTCAGCATTTATGTCAGACAAAATTCGAAAACGGCCGTACCAGTGTCCCAATACGTACCTAGGGGACGTTCCGTCCATGACTGGAGAAGAGTCATTAGTGTGTGTTGGCGATGAGTCCATGGGAATTGAAGAAGACCATGTATCCTCAGGAACTCCAGGTGAGGAAATCCGGGACTCTGGGCTAAGAGAGCCCCACGAAGCGCTGGGAGAATTACCTGCGACACTTGGGTCGAATTTCAACTGCATCTGTGCAGGGTCAATATGCTGGTGCGCCAGACCTGACGCAAGTAGCGAAGGGGAATACGCGATTCCTTCTGTCGGCAAGCCATCCATGGGCAAGCCAACGTTCATGGACAATGGGTAATACATGGTAGACGATGCCACGGACTGGGCATCATCCTGGAGAAGATATCCATCCACTGACGGATTGCCTGCCAAGTCAAAATCAGGCATGTGCTGGCCATGGGACACAGTGGAGAGTATCCGAGGACGACTCTTATGTGACGAGGCCTTAATGGTCCTGTTCTTGGAACTCCTCGACGAGCTTTGAGAGCTGATCCGTCTCATAGGCTCAGTGGTGGGCATTACATGCTCTGAAGCAATCCATTTGCTGGTCATGTCATCCAGTTCATTTTGATCCTGTCCTCTGGGGGTAATCTGTCCATATGTAAAATGGAAATCCTCTTCTCCGTGGAAGTCCTGTGTGCCTTCTGTTGGAGCATCCCATACAGAACCATTCAAGTCTGCATGTGCTGTTTGAGAATAAATGAAATGTCCGCTGGCAGTAGAGAGCAAATTTCCTTGAGAGTATGCGCTGTAGTCACTGAGGGCAAGGTTAGTGTGCGATTTTTTATTTACCCAATGATAAAACGAAGAAGACACCCAAAGTACAACGACAAAGGAAAATTATTTCAGTCCGGTACAACTTTGCCCTGTTTTCAAGTCTGGTTAGCTTTAGGTACAATCATAGAGTGGGTTGGGCCACTATGTACAGACCGAACTCATGCATCATTTCACACTGACGCGAAAACATTGTTCCGGGGTTTATTTTCCAGGAAATATCCATGGCCATAAAATTCAGGTTCCGTCCATGGAGTCCGGCGAAGAGAACAAATGAAATGCTGAACAAAAGATTGAGTCAAATCCAAGGTGTTGCTATCCGGGATACTGTTGGCGGCCTGAATGCTGGATACCGATAAAGTGGAGTCGGAGTGTTGCTTTAACAAGTTTCTACCATGTATATTTGTGGGTTGCAAGTTTCCAGGGGATATGGGATAAATCGAACACTGATCCAGGCGCACGCAGAAAAAAAACCATGGCTTGAGTCCTCGGATTGGAAAGCGGCCTGCTTCATCTTCTTTTGTCGTTGAATCCTAGGGAGCCTTAATAGGCTTAAACGCGTCCTCACGTCAATGCCGAACAGAGCCGAACAATGCAGCGAAAACGTGACGAGAAACAAATAACAAATAATCCAGTGTACGGGTGTTGAACTTGGCGTTTTGAAGACTGGGCTGGCCTGTCGAGCCTGGAATCCATTCCGGCTTGAAAAAAAATCCAGGGGTTGTATATTAGGTAATATTCCTCGGGTAAAATGAGCTAGTATAAACCTTCCTCTTGTCGATTGTCATTGGCGCCACAATGGTTGAGACTTACCGTTGAGAAGACCTTAGATCTTCAGAATATTTCTTTTGAGTCCAGCTGCAAGGGGTTTACCAGGCATGCTGTTACGTTGATTCTCCGTGGCGGGAGCAACGTGTCCTCGGGTCCCTAGACCTGGTAGGTCGCCCATGTGGGAAATATCCGGCGGTTATGTTTCCTGGGTTGAGTTTCAAGCTCGGTTCTCCTGGTTCAGAGTTCCTGGTCTGGAATAACCGTCCATATGAAGAGCACTTGCCCCAGAAGATCAACGAAACAATGAAAGCATACATGACTAAACACTCGACATGACTGACGAAACCAATTGCCCAAACTCCGGTTGAAAATGAAAGAAAAATCAATGCAAAATACCTCGCGGGAGTGTGGACATCCTCAATATCTAAGGAGTTGAAAGCAGCCATACTGTCTCGTGGTGCAATCATTGTAGCCATTGGGTCCTGTGGTAATGAAACTGGTCCTGTAGGAATCCTACGGCAAAACAACGGCATCAATTCCTTGCGGATCTGTGAGACTGGGTTCTCGACCGACTAGGACTGATGTGATAGATACTCCTGTGGACTGCAAGAACGATTGTCGATGACCAAGGTGCTGTGGGTTGAGTTTCCTGGGATATAGTAACACCTAAAGGGAATACGGCCTGAGGGATGAATCCGTTGGGTGTATGTAGTATGGATGTTTGATGGTAGTAGCAAGAGAGCAATGATAATATGTGGTAGTCGGAGGAGTCGGAGTGCCTGGTAGTATGAAGAGTGGAGAGTCGTCAGGTTTAGTAGTTGGGCAGAAACAATTGTGAGTTGGGCTGAGAAATAGAAGAGAAGAAGCGAAGTTGGGCACAGAGAGGGACCACTGGGGTTTTATTTTGAGCCCACAGGAGACGAAGCAACCGTATGGTAGAGGAGTGGGCGGGGATGATGCCAGCGATGCCATTTGCGCGGCAGGACCTAGCAGGGGTACCCCCCTGCGGATTGTCGCTAGACGCACAGTTGGCAACTGCTTCGCTGGCCAGTCCTGGTGCACTGGTGCTTGATCCTGTGCATCCTGCCCTGCTTCGTGCCCTGTCAAGTTCTGTCAATCATGTCCATCATCATCTAGCGCTGCACCGACTGCCTTGAATTTGTTTGTTCGCGCAGCAGCACGGGCTTGTTCTGAAACGGCAGCAAATGGATCCCTCTCGGACGGCTTGATTCGTTATCATGAATTAATTCCAAGACTTCACCAGCCGCAGCCACACAACATGGGCGGCATACCGCCTTTTTTCCTTGCGTTCTTTTTCTTTCCCCCTCTCTGCTAACTCGTCTTCCTCCTGGGCCGTCACATTGGCCGCGTCGCATATCAGCTGAAGGGAGTCTGCGAAGACCCCTCTATTCTGCACCTCCCGCACTGGCTGCACTCACGATAGGCTGTGTCTCGCAGCCGCGGACCAGGTCGTGTCCAGTGAGGGGGCAGGTGAGCACCGTCGACAGCCAATCACTGCGTGATCAAGTGTCATGGCTGCAGCGACAACGCATCACTGCAGCACCACAGACTTGCTAGCCCGCGGAAGCCCACGCAAATAGGTTGGTCGTGACACACCTCCCTGCTTCAGTTAGTACCCGGGCGAATCGTGTATGAAGTGGGAGAGCACGGCGTTTTTCACCTGCATTTATCATCCCACGACGCTATCGGTAAATAGTGTAGCTCATCTCGCCATCAATGTCAGTCTGCCCGACCATGGTGATTAGTTAATGTCATGCTTTGCTGGCAGCGGTGGAACACGACGATAAAAAATCTAAATGAAATGGTAGAAAAGTCATGACGGACGCTTTGTTCCCTGTGTCTGCTGCAGGCATTGTCGCATGGATGTTCGATGTCAAGTTCTCGCACCAGCCTCGTGTGCTGTCTTTTCCTCCGAGAGAGAAATGACGGCACTTTGGCTTGCAGGTGATTAAGCGTACAACGCATACGACAACCCGAACAAGGCGACGGGCAAGATAGATCACATTTGATGGCTTAGATGTCATTATGCTAAGATTATTGTGATCTTCTCTGCATTAGAGTACTGATTTACAGTACAGCTTATCAATCCAACCGCTGCCTCCGAGCTGGCAGATTGCCTCGTTTGACGCAGGTCGCGGTATCCTAATATCATCATCGATACACTTTTGTGCCCTCCATGATCATTGCGGACTCATAAACCGCATTACGCTCTTTCAAAATGCTCGCCTCAATTTACCTGCGTTACGTTGTGATACCCACGTCATAAGGGCGCAAGGGTATATAATCTAAGTACTTCGTTGTGAGTCGCTTTCCGTTATCTCCCCACACCGCTTCCTCCCATATCGCCTGCATCTCTGACTCGCCGTTGAAGTCATCCTCCCAAGCAAAGAGCCGCAAAATCGACTTCGCCCCCTCCCAGTTTCTAATTTTCAGAAGCTGGCTGACCAAATTAATCTTGTCAAGGTATACGTCCTTCAACATCTTCATATGAGCCTCCTCCACTGCCGAGTAGCTCTTAGTCGCGTTGGCCGCGCATGCTCCAAACATGACCGTCCAGAACCAGAGTGACTGACTGTATTGCCCCTTCTGCATAAGCGCCTCAGTACGACATACATCGGCGAGTAACTGCTCTATAAACCACTCGACCAGGAACGAGTCAACATTATTATCACGCAGAATCATGTAGAGGTAAAAGTAGCAAGCGATGAATTCTGATCTGCTTGCATCCACTGTTCGATGTGACGGTAGCGTATGGATATCGCTTGTACGAGGCGGAGGTGTCTTTTTAGCTAAAACTTCTGCCAAAGGTTCCACGGGGTCATCAGCACCGCTTAGAGTAGGCATGCTGTAAATTGGCCGCAGTGCTACTCTAAGAAGTGAGATGATCATAGATTGGTGGACATCGTCAGTGCGACTGATATTCAGCATGTCCCAGACTGGTCGACTTGACACGCTCCGAGCTGCCCTACGAAGGGTTGTTAGACAAAGTGGTACTCTGAAGGGGTGTCATCCCACGCTCACATGGCTATTAAACGTTGGAGGAGACCCATATTTCTAGGGCGTCGTTCTACACGTTGCAAGTCTTTAATTCTTGCAAGGCCTTGCAAATGTGACGATACAGCTTCAGTCGACCCGAGCGAATTCTTGCACAAGTTAGCAATGTGAAGCGGCACCTCTGTCACATGTCATACCTCCATAACTGCTAGACTTGCCACGACGGCAATAGTGCCGTCACTAGCAGCGGTCTTCACGTCTTGCAGTTGTTCGTTGACGAATCGTATAGCTTGAACTTTGTGATAAAGATAAGGAACCCGAAACTGCTCAACATCTCCTGTGTGCCAGGCCCAATGTAACGTGGTCAAGAGCAGAGCCGCATGGAGAAACCCCGGGTGCGATAAAGCTCGATGTACACTGCGCGGTTAGTGACAATTGAAGATACATGTGGGGTCAAGATTGGCCTTTACAGGAATGAATCATGATTTCTCTCAACCCGAGATCTGTATAACACGCGAGTGCTCGCAACTGGATGGAGTGGATCAGCTTCCTTGAGTTACAGACGCACGTTAAGCAAGTGCAACTTACACAGGTAGAAAAGAGATCGTGATTTATACGGCATCTCATATTGAGTTCCGAGAAACGGGTCTATTGAGATATCATGAATATGAATCGGACCCAAGTTCCCTGCTACGGCAGGGTCACGAGGCCCATCGCTTGTGGATGTAGCCTTTTGTCTGGCTGGCGTGTTCGTGGAGCTTGAGTTACTGTCGGTCTGGTATTGACAAGATCCACCATGCCGAAGACAGAATGTACTGCATCAATGTAAGCTAAGAAAGCAGAAGCGTTCAAGGCAAATGACACGTGAATGGGTCAAGCACGGGGAAAAGAAACCGAAGCGCTCGGGCGAGGCCAGGATGTGAGCCTAGCCGCCCTTAGACGGTGAAGATATACGATGCGGGAATACCCGGTGATGCCAATGATACGGTATGCGCAGCCTTGGGAGCTTACCAAAGTGGTTTTCTCTCATCACAGCGAATATGTTTAGCCTTACACTATAACACCTTGTTAGCATCGCCTACTCACTGTTCTATGCGACAATTGGAAGATTGCAAAGATCTAGCCTGAACTGGAGAGTTTTGTCTCGGCAAATTGAGAAGAGCAAAAGGGACGACTCATGAATTCACTTACTGTCACGCAGCCGTTTCGGGATCTGCGGTGGAATCTCCTCTGGCGTTGTCGATGAAATACGTTCATCGACTCGTCTTCAGCCGTCATGGTTGGTCAGATAGAGCGGACGCGACAACTTCACATAAAGTGACCCTGGTTAGCAAAAAGGGAGATACGGGCTTCGTTGTTTTAGCTTTCGAGGTCGCTACAAGCACAGACCACGGTGACTTAAAGATGGAAATTATTCAAGCGACCTCAAATATTTTTGACAGGTGCTGGAACTGTTGCAAAAGAATGATTCATCTGATTCTAAACCAGGAGCTATCTCGATCCTTTGAGACTGGCCAGTACTAACGCACCAGATACAAGCAGTTTTCAGGAGGCGAATTGAAAGGGGTCAAGCCCCGAAACCAAAAAGATACGGGATGTTTCCCTTGACTTATTTCGACAAGCCGTCCAATTAATTAAGAGCATGGTGCCAGAAGACGAGGGGCGGGCGGGGGCGCGGTGTTAATAATAGTAAGGGCCCAGAAGTCCCAGTAGGCTACTATTGTCTGTCCGATGGTCTTCCAATCGGGACAATCGGATTTGATGACACATGCAAACCCATTCTATTAGAGATTTCGCTTAAATTATCAAATACCAACTTAAGTACGTTTCGTGGAGGATTAAGGATATCTATAAACTACTTTTCTTAGTATCTGTTTCTTTCATCCCTCAACCACTCCTCAGTCAGATATTTCAACATAGCAAAAGTCTGTCTACATTCGAAGACGCAGAAGAACAACGCTGAGATGAGTTGAATTTTCAAGGGTGGCAAAACGTGCTTGTAAGACCAATACAGGGCTGCATGATGATCATCACGGCATATGCTATGACGGTTGACCTCCAAGAACCACCTGTCATCGGATACAAGCCGATTGTTGAGACGTGCTTCGGCAAGTCAATGTAACGATAGATATTCCAGGGCACGTTGCAGTGCGTTGTGGTGCATACAAATCGCTGTTTGTGATGACATGGGATATTCCGCTTCTTTGCTCGTAATTTAATCATTAGAAAACCTGAGTTTGAGGGTGCACACGACCAGCAGAGCGTCAGGATTGAAGGGGAAGAGATCGGACTTCAGTCAGTTCCTAACTGCCTAGTGCTGAGTAAGATTTGACTTAACTAACCGAACACTGCCTACTGCCAAATGAAAATGCCAAGTCTGGTTCTCGAACATTACTTATTAAGTTCAATTAACTATTGTATATACAACTAGCCCCTTTTGAGCATTGGCTCTAACTTGATCTAGAAAATTATTGTTGAATCTATAACTCTCATAAAACAGATCAAGTCACGAGAGCAAAGTTAAAAGTATTCAATGACGTTACCTAATAAAAGCCTTTAAGCGCTGTAAAATTGTTCACATACATTTCAGACGCAACCATACAGACTTCTAAGTCTAGGGCGGGGCTGCATGATAGCTTATAGCAAATCACTTAAGAGCCATTCCATTGTGGGGCGGCTTCCGTTAGAAGTTACATTGTTCGAGAATCTGACCTGCGGAATGCGTCAACTTGGGCTTTTTAGCTTTACTCAGAAACTAGCGGCATTGTTGTTTGATCGTTCACAATATACCCAAAGTTATACCCAAAAGATGGCACAGGGGAGATTGGTATGTACGCATAGCAATGTCCATCTTAATTTGTGTATTTCAGAAAACGGAACGTTACTTACACACATACGCACGTATCAGGTTATCAGTTATCGTGATCCTTGGTATTCATACCACAGCCAAGACCTACTATAATTACTGCATACTCATACACACTACATGCAGAATGGCTTGTTAAAGCGAGCACGCGGCACAGCTTAATCCGGTTGCGCCCGGGTACGGGACTCTAGCAGGCAGACATATTGTTCAGTGCGCATACCGACCTACAGTATCTGAGCCACGCCTATCTTAATCATGTGAGTTCCTAAGCTGCGAGTCAGACTTACATTCAACGACGTAAAGGGCTAGCATATTACTGAGATCTTGCTCACCAAAGGGAATGCCGCGCTGGTAAACCAACGAATTCATAACAACGACGTCAATATAGTTAAATCATTGCTAGGATACCTGATTCCCGCATGGCAAAGTGCCCTTCGATGCATACCATACCTGACAAATAGTGTATGATGCCACAACCCTTTTTATTATTATTTTCGTCAACTAGCAATACGCATTCGTCGCGCTGTACAGTAGTACAAGATTTGAACGGCAGGCCGGAATCCCACACGGTTTTAAACAGGAAATGTTGCCAGAATTCCGCCACAATACAATAAAGAGTCCAGCGACTCGGATACATGACAGCGCGAGCCGGAGTATCACAACATACTTATAGTGGTGAACTATAGTTCCGAGATGCTCAAATCACGCCTTTGGTGGCGCGCGGAAATGATATGACGAGATTATGAGCATAAGTAGGGAGACCCTGCATACCGGCTGCAGTCTCTGTTGCCCTGCTGTAAATCGGTACCATTGTTATGAGCCTCCCTCGCCTCCTTCATCATCAAGATCAAGAGTGCTGCAGCCCGCTCCGTCTCAGACAGGCGGTGACCAGGCTCTTGCCCCAACTCCCGCGTGCTGCCGCATTTTACTAGTCTTGTACCTACTGTGTGTAAGTAATCGGGCTTGCACGTGCTCTATGTGCTTTAACTCGGCTCAGGCCGCCATTAGTTGAATGGAAATGGACATTGAGAGGAAACAATTGCGGTATTTGAAACATCCCAGCGTCGGAGCTGTTTGACCTTCTGCTAGGTCATGAAGCACTCGTCTTCATGTACGTACCTGGCCAGGGTTCAGCGAAGAAGGCGTTCGAGCATCTGTCTGCAGGTGTGTAGTGTTCCTCGGGAGCTGGCATCTGCCCCTCCACCAATAGAAACGACCGTGACGTCATTCGCCGTATTTGTCTTGTCTCGTTTAACTGATACTTGTGCAGACTGTAAGGAGCCATTGACTGCCTCGTTATTTGCCAACCACCTTATAGGCCACCTATGTATCTAATCAGTTATCCAGATCCAGCCTCGCCCAGACAAATGGTTGGGCTTTTTGTCGCAACCAGATTCCAGATTTTTCATGCCCAATCCAAAAAGGTCCACCCAGCTCAACGCACAGCAGCCCAGCAGCAGCCCAGCGCGCCACTGCGATTCATCCAGTAGCTACCTGCCTACACTGGGTTTGTCTGTAGGGGATTTCCTTGTATTGCAAGTGGCCAGCATCCCCTTCCCCTTCCCCTTCCCCTTCGCAGCAGCAGCAGCAGCATGTAATACGGTGTCTGCCACAGTTCCGTCCTGGACGACGGTTGAGCATTCCCGTTCGGGATCCTCAGTGCCTAACGATGCCCTACTAGTCCCAAGGTCATCTCGTCGTTCATCTCCCTGGTGCCCAATGAATCAACGTGCACACGACTCCGCACGAACACGCTTATGCTATGGAAGCTGTCTATAGGCCGGGCTATTAGGTGTTCGCCTCGGTACGTGTACACGTTGGCAGAGTTCAATGCAGGGTCATTCCCAGTGGCCCTCGCAGTGTGGTACACTACATACCAGGTCGTGCAGCTTGGTAGCCAGATCATTTGGTAGATCTTCACCTGAACTGGAGCGGCGAGATTCACCGGCTTAGAACGACATACGGAGCCCTTTGTCTCGTAGCAACGCCCGATAGTCTGTATGTATTGTCCACGCTTCTGTGAACGAGCTCAGGGCCGCCCTGCTTAGTAGATACCCAGCGAATGTGTGTGAGGTACCGTCCCCGCGTTCTTGGGATGATTCCTGCACGGCTTGCCTCTCCAGGATGCCACCTGGTCATGGTGGCAAAAACTCTCTCATGAACATCGCGACATAAAATGGCCCGTACCAACCTGGTAACTTAGAAGTTGCAGCTGCTCTCTATAGTGAACTTCCTTCAGAGGTGAGCGACTAAAACACACCACGTCCCAATGCATGGGAAAGCTCGATAACCCAGGAGTTGTGTTCATTTGCTGAAAGCATTACGCCCTGCTAGTGGTCCCAATCGACGGCTAGCCCTATCTTCTTTCCTATTTCAAAATACTGCCGTTGGATCCAGAATAGAGCCTACCTTGGACAGTTGAGCCCAGGATACTATAGCCCAGTGGTCAGGAAACGCACCGGAATTCATTTCTTTTGCCCGGATATTCAGGAGATTCCCAGAGCTTAATACCAGGATCGGACGAACCCAAGGATCGCTTCGTCTTGCTTGTCTTGTTCTGTTTCTCTTTCTCTTCGTGGATTTTATTCCTTAAAAGCCTCATCAAAGACAGTCTTAGAGCCTGAGACCTCTACATAGCGCCCGTTATGTCTCAAGAGTATTGGACTTCTCCTCGCAGGTGCGACGACTCGATAAGACCACTCGTTAGTGCCGAAAGGTCGAGCTGACTTTCTCAAGCGTAATCTATAATGACGGGTTGTTGCCAGGAGGCCACAATCACGTTGATTACCAACCATCTAGGTAAGGTTATACATGCAATTCCCTCTTCTCAACAGCCAGGGAATGACATTGACGTCCAAAGAATGAGGTATTCATCCGGAGCAATGCCAATATATGGCATGACATCGCCAGCATCAACTGTAGGGCCAAGCGGTTCAGTCACGCGACTCGAACCTTCCCTCCCTCCTACACCTCCATACGTTTCGATCCCAGCGTCTGTGTCCCACACATCCTCGACGCCATCATACGGATCTTATTCCGGCTCGAGCTCCCAAATATGGCCGGTTCATGATAGATATTCGCCCGTGGAGTCCGTTGATGACATGACCAATCCAGATAGTTTTTCAAGTACCTCGCCACCTTCAGGGCTAAGTAGAAGTACCGGCAAAGGTCGACCGCAAAGAAAACCTTCAAACAGAGACGAGTTTGATGGACCGCAGGTGCAATTTCTTGTGCGACCCTCGTCTGAATACATCGCCATGCAGGAGAGGGAAATGCCTCATCTCCCTACTCATCTCCTGGTGTCCGAGCAAGACAATGTTCTAGCTGCGGTCAACGATCGATTGTCGCAGTGCGCATTCGATTTTGTTGCAAAATATCAATTTCCTATTCCCCTCACTCCAGAGTACGTGTCCAACTTCCTTTTTTCCCCTCGAAAAAAGATGAAAACAGGAAAGAGTTTCTCCTCAGGTTTTAATAATGAAAGACTTAGAATTAAGTAGGCGTTCAGTGGGAATATGGGGCTAATCAGTCTTTCTATCTAGCATGCGTCCCGTTGAGCGACCTCAGGATCGAGAATGGACAGAGTGGGTATACTTACTAAAGCGCCTCGCAACGAAGAGGCGAATCCCGGCACGAGTTCTCTACAACGGACAGATCAAACAATTTGTCACAATTCTAGAGAACTCCCTCGAGATGCGGCACGCCGCAAAACACCAATCACGACCATTGAAAGACGACCGCAACATCCTGCAACTTATCAGTGCCGGCATCCAAGTTGCGAAAATCCTGAAAGACGCATCAGCCATGGATTATCTTGACAGACTTGTGAGTAGCACCTTGATGACACAATGTCATAGCAGGATTCATCGGCCCATATGCCAAGCGGCTTTCTGAATACCCTCAGTTTCCCATAGATTTTGAGTCGGACTTGAATGATGCTAACCATTGCAGTACGTTTCAACCGAACAACGGATACAAGCAGCAGCGTCAGCGGCGCGGTTCCGTTGATCGCAGTTGTTTACCTATCCAACGTTTTACGCTCGACAGAGCAGAATTGCCAGTGGGCAAAACACATTATGTTAAAGGACGGAACAGATCCGACCGCTGTCGCGGCACGTAACGAGATACGATTTCTTATTTATTTATATATTTATTTCTTAACTGTTTTTTCAATCAAAAGTCTTTGAAGAAGAAGCTGGGAATGAAGAGCTTATGATAAAGATGCGCCGATGGGAGAAGCCTCTTAATGTGCTTCTCTACCTGTAGCCGCTTATTGGCGCTGGGATATTGGTCATGCAGATCAATTTATTGTTGCATGGATGCGTTGTACGAGGCACATTTTTATCCCCCCTACTCTGTCCCTCCCTCCTTCTTGGGTTGCGGCACCGGCAGGGGACCAAACAAACTATCGTGTCCCAGATCTCCCCACGTTGCGCTGTTCAACACTAGAAATCGCGTGGGATTACGGTATGGGGAAGCAACCAACCCCCTCTCGGGCTGTAACCTCGGGCAGCATTTTGGGCACGAAAGCCCAAAACCAGCATTGCATGTTCTCGATGCGTGGTCAGCATCACCTCCCAGCATCTCACTATGCGACATAGCATACACATCGCTGATGAAGTTACGTTTCATGCATAACAAGTATCTAAATATTTCTCTAATCACGATTTGATGGTTTTCAGCGGTTTTGTCAGCGTTGCAGATCAAACATGACACCCACGAGTGAAGCTGGAGGCGCGGTCTATACCCGCCCACTCAATAAGCCAAGTGGTTATTGATGGCGGTCCTTTTTGGTCAAGTTTTCATCGTTCTGTATCATAACTGAGGCTATGTCCTGGGGGGAAAGTGTCCTGCAGCGGACACCGAAGACCCCGAATAAGTAAGACGCCAAGCACTGATTGTGCCCTCGGTATCCTTTTCAGCTTAGTCTCTTGTGGCTGGGCGACCTGGAGGTCATGCCACTACACAAGCTGAACACGACGAGTACTGGGTTAGGTAGCTCTTTACCAAGCTTGTGTAAAACAGACAATAATCTCAGGAGCTTTTGCGTTCCGTCTTAATTCAAGGAGAAAACGAATGTCTTCCAAAATAACCCCTCAGAACAAGTGACGGAATGGTGCATTGATTGATAATATCACCACTTGAACCTCTTATACCATCAGCAGCTATTCAAGGCGCTGAAAAATTACCCAGGTGTAGAAACTAACCACTACCTGGGAGGTCAGAAAAGACGTAGCTCATAGCCGTTTTGGTGCGTTGCTACCGCCTCCTCGCACACTTAGAGTATGGCTTCAATTGCATCTGCTTCACCCTCAGGGCAAGGCTTCCTCCGTGCCAATTCGACGGAGGACACAGACTCCTGGCAGTATGTAGAAACCAACTCCTCACCTGCTGGCTGCGTTCCAAGTCCGAGCTCGAGCTTCAACGGATGGGGTTATATTGGGTACCCAAATCACCTGGGGACATCGCCAACAGCTATGTCGCCGTTGCCTCCCCCGACCTCCCACCCGAACCAACAAAGTACAGTGAACACCACGACGGCAGATACCGGGAATCAAATCCTATCACTTCTCAATAGCCAAAACTTCATGACAAATCATGAATTTTTGTTTTCAGATTTGTTAGGCAGTAGGTCATTTTATTGACAAACAATTGGTAAATAACGGGGACTGACAACCCATGACAACCCAGGTACAATGGATACGGGCTCGTTCCAGCCAGATATTCAGGAGGGCGGCATGTGTGATGTGTCGAGCTTCGAAGGGGCAGATACCAGGGCTCAGGCCGTCGACTTAGATATCCCTTCACAATTCCAAGACGACAGCAATGCTGCCCCCTGGGTGCCCATGAGCATGCAAGACGACCATTTCATGTTCTTCGCTATGGATGATGTCAGCGCTCAGATGTCCCGCACATCCTCTCATGAGTCAGTCGGGACAAGTTCTCATCGCTCAAGCCCGGGCATGCCATCTGCCAGACCTAAAGTCGCTCAGGACACCGATCCAATCAAGAAGGTTAGGGGCAGTAGAGTCGAGAAGAAGAAAGCAGCCCCTGTGGATAATTTCGTAGTTGTCACACCGAATACAATCCATCAACAGTCGGGTAAGCCGAACCCTTTCGAATGTTTCGAGGCCGCTAGAGGAATACAGCGTGGACGAAAAGGGCCTTTAGCTGACAAGGCCGCGGAGAGCGCCTTGAACATTCGGAGAATGGGTGCTTGCTTCTGCTGCCGCAGGTATGTCCATCATCTACGCTCTAATCACAGCTTGCCACATTGTATTAATTCCGCTCTGTAACAAACAGTCGTAAGGTGAAGTGTGACGAAGAGCGGCCGTGTAAGAATTGCAAAAAGATCTCAGCACAGGTGCCACAGGTCGTATGTTGGCAGTTCTCCGACTTTCTGCCCGTGCTCTTCCCCAGCTTTATCAGAAGCCACTTTAAGAAAGAAGTTATCGCGCGGTTTATCTCAGACAATGTGTCCAAGTTCTACAGCTCCTCTTCGGAACCGTACGCCATCGAACTGTCGTCAGGCTCGCGCTTCCGCACTACGCTGACGCTCCCCGCGTCGTTCTTCGTCCCTAAGAGCGCTGAGGTCCTGCAGCACTGGCACATGGGCGTCGGCGTGCACCAGCTAGACCTACATTCGCGAGCCGCTGTGCCCGTCGGGATCGATCCAAAGGACAGCAGCCAGCGGGAGGCGCTGAAGAAGCGCACACGCGAGTACATCCACAACCTGGTCAACGAGCCGCAGTACCCAGAGCAAGTGACGGACTCGCTCCGCGGTACCCAGCTTCCGCGGAGAATCCTAACGGTGGTGCAACAATTCGCGCAACGCTCGCAATCTCCCATGGTGTCCCGTGCTCTGGCGATCTACGTAACACACTACGTACTTACGCGTCAGCTCTGTCTAACGCCGGGGACGGTGGCACAATTACACCACCTCCAGAAGACGCAACCCCAGAAATTCCCCTTCCTATCCCCTAATACGAGCGCGTATTCCACGTTAACGACGACGCGCATTCTCAACAGGCAGATTAAGGCCGTGCTGGACGAGTACCTGCTAAAAGAGACGCAAAGCCTCTTCGCGGCGTTCGGGTCGGCGCTGAAGCCGCGCTCGCGCGCCGAGTGGGCGCCGTGTCTCGCGTCGTTCCTGGTCCTCTGTCTCCTTTTCGAGAGCATCGAGACAGCGGCCGACACATTCATGGTGTCGGAGGCGGAGATCGCGCTCCGCACCCGCCGACGAAGCACGTTTGCCGTACCGCCGGATGAGAACAAAGTCGGCGGAGGAGGCGGATTCGCCGTCGGTGGACGGAGACAAGCTCTCGAAGTTTGTCGCGAGATCGACAATCTTCCGTTTCGGCAGGTCGCGTACCGATTCCACGCGGTGTATCAGACGCATTATGTGCGCGAGCCGGGTGTCGGCTCTCCGACTAGTGGAAGCGGGAGCGCGAATGGGGGACCCACGTTCAATCCCCTCGTAGACGCGAAGTTGGACGTAGATCTTGAGCCCGCGGCTGCCGAGATGGCCGCTTCGCTGCGGGCTCTGCTGGACAACGACGATAGCTGTGAGTCTACTTATTTTCTTTCGCCCCTTTTCATGGCTATCGTCAGCGCAAGTATAAGCATGATAAGTAAGCACAACAAACGTAAAGACCAATTGGCTAATCCTATCTCTTTACCTAGGGCATGAGCTCGACTTTCTCGCCGCGGACCCGATCCTCTCACAATCTGAAGCACACCCCTATCCGCGTGACATCACGCTCGATTATACGGGGCGCTTGCTTGCGAGGTTCTTGTTGTCCTTTACCGATGAGAAATACCTTTTTGATGGGCAATATTGAGCGTAGACCGTCTTTGGATAATTCTGCTACGTGATCCATGGTCACACGAAGGTGATCCTGATTCACCTTATAGGAGTGCTTCGCTACCTTGGAATAGAGAGGGGATATGTTACACACGAATATTCTAGCATTGGACTTAAGCTGATGATTCTAGTATACCATATCTTTCGCTTAGAGCTTACGATGTCATGCACAAAACAAATTAGAAGCATAGACTTTAGAGATATATTAAATATTAAATATTACCGACATATTGTATTATTCAACGCTCGCATTCATGGAACATGCGAGAACTGACGTGGCATCTATGTATTTATTTATATTAGGTCATAAATAATGCAGCGGCTGCCAATCTACAATATGCAACATACATGGCGAACCCAAGCCTATCCGATAAGAGAAGTCGAAGCAACGCTCCAAATGCAGTACATGCCCGCTTGCTAAATGATGTCTTGAAAAACACAACGCCAGACCCATCAGCCCCATCTAGTTGGTTATTAAAATGTCGGCTCAAAGCAATGTAATCATAGATCTAACGAGTTCCAATAAAGAGGAGATGGGACAATGCTGTTCTCTGCTGATCTGCGTGCATACTTCGAAAAGAACTTCTCGACGCCCCGAATGTGGACAATTGGCCTTACTGCGAAGCCGTGTTGTGGGATAAAGACGAGCGCTCCTGAATGCTCCTTTAGTGGTTTCCACCCAGAAACCGGGCTGGTGGCAGCCCTTCTATGTGCCGTGAATGATCATGAAAACAAATAAAATTCGTAAATCCGCCGGACTATGCTGTAGCCGGCGTTTGATGTCGGTGATGTATTATGTTTATGTTGCATATGTCAACAATCGCTTAGATGAATCCAGCATCGCAAGCAACCTCATATTTCCGCGCGCTTTCGAGCATCTGGATATCTGGAACATCAGCACCAAAGTCCATGATGAGGATTTTGGGGTCCTGGCCGGTGCTGATGATTCGTCTGTAATCGCACTTAGCACTCAACACCCAGCTGGCATGCCATCTTGGAAAGTTGAGTAGCTGCTCTCCTGTCTCCATATCGAAGACCTTGATGTCTGTGTCATAGCTTCCACTGATGAGACGACCACTAACGCTATCCAGATGCAAGCTGCGCACAAGATTATCGTGGGCTGGTATGTCTCGAAGACACTCCCCGGTATTCGCATCCCAGATGCGAATAACCTTATCATTACCTGCAGAAGCGATGAATCTCCCATCCTCTGAGAACTGACTGCAGGCAAGACCTTTAGTGTGGCCTGCAAATTCTCGGATCGTTTTAGCACTATCAATGTTCCAGAGCTTCACTGAGAAATCCCCAGAGCATGATACAATCATGTTTCCACGCAGCTGCACCGAATTCACGGGACCTGTGTGACCTCGTAACTGCTTGAGCAAAGTACCCGTCTCGCGATCCCACACACAAACGGTAACGTCTTTGGAGCAGGTGACAATATGTTTATCGTCGAAAACCAAATCAAGGATAGCTGCGGTGTGGCATTCAAGACGCCGGACTGGACGATAACCCGATTTAACACTATAGATAATGCAGGTAGAATCGGAGGACCCCGTAACGAGTATATCATCATCGTATTGAAGGCAGAGGATCGAGGCCTTGTGGTGTACCGGAAATGAGACAGTTACGGGCACGGATACATTGGACCGCTGGTTGTCAACGGATGAAGCGTAGTGCACCGGCTTGCCATCCGGACCGAAAAGAATAGATGTTCCGTTTACTACTTCGGGCGGTCCAATAACAAGACGGCATTGGAGTGTACGCATATCCCATATTCGAATGGTTTTGTCGCGAGAACCAGTTATAATTTTATTCCTGTTTGTGTTAGCGGTGGGAGGGTTTAGAGAAGTTGTGAAAGCATACTCATCAAATTGTAAACAGTAGATACTGTCTAGATGTCCATTTAGGTAGATTGCGCGCGCCTGCGTCCCAATCTTCCATCGTTGGTCGAGTTCTTCTCTCGCTTTATAGATCTTCTGCCAATCATTCCCAGAACGAAGGGGAGGTATGCCAGCCCCTGCACCAGGTTGAACAGGGAGACTAGTAGCATATGTATGAGATTTCTCTCTGAGAAACGACTGCCGCCAAATATACTGATCTTGCACAACCCGGTTCCAAAGCCTAGACACCTGGCTGGCGGCTCCTAGCTGGGCAGCATCGAGATATGCAAGTATTTGAATCGACAGCTCCTGTGGCAATTTACTTATGAAGTCAAGTCTGGCAACGGTGGAGCCTTCGCTCGCAGCGTCCCCCTGTGTCTCGCCAGTAGTAACGGCGATTCCAACTCCACTCTCTCGGTCATTGAACTCATTGCTCGAAAAATATTGTTGCCGTGCAAGCGCCAGATATTCGTTCTGTATCGCAGCGGCAGCTTTAGCTGCGGCACCTGTATGTTCTGGGATGATGGGTGGTGCGAACCCATAGCCAGGGATGGGATGCTGCGGGAAATGGGGTTCGAGGTGCGAATGTATCGTCTCGAGGACGGCCCGCTCACCGTGTGATGTCTTGGGATGCCGGAAATTAGTAGCGTGCCGTATTCGGTCCCAGGCTGTCGTCGGCCGATAATCATGGTAGTCAACAGCCGTCTCCGAGCCCCTACGATCACGGCGTGCTATGCCCTTTATCAAAGTCAAAGACGCCCTGCGGAACCTCCGTGTCAATGATGTACCACGTCTAGATGCCTCAGCATGTGTTTCGTGTTTCTCCTCAATAGTCAACTCGCTAAAATTTTGGGAAACGTCGTCATCGCTCAGGAAGGGGTCTTTAGGCTGACACAGCCATGGCAGACAGGTGCTCGCGCTACGACCGGCTCGGGATGGATTTGCCGTGGCAGGTCTGCGGGCCTCTAAACGTTGGTACCTCGACTCCATTCCTGTATCGCGGGAGTATGAACTCGCACTCGATGTGGAGGGTCCGTGATACATGCCGGCGATTGGCGATGTTGGCAAGGGTCCTTCGGCGGTCGCGGGACCCATATTCAGCGAAAGGTTGATGTCACGGGGGACGAGGACGACGGGGCCGAACGGCGGTATGCGATGCGAGAGAAGCGAATGTATTGATAGTATAGCCAAAGAACGAGGGCAGACGATGAAGCAAGGGACGACCGGCAACAGAAGGTATCGTTGGTTCTTCGATGAATATTGAGCAAATTACCGAATGCCGAATGAAGGTTCGTGAGGCAAAGAATGTAGTTGTCCAATAATAAGGCAAGTCACAGCAATAACTCGCGGCAAGTCTTGTTATAGAGTCGCAAGGACGACGCAAGACTCTATTGTCAAAGGAGAGGAATGGTTCTCCGTGTCTTCCCGCTGCAGCCACGTCCTTTTTTCTCCTCTCCACCCAGTGCCTTTTTCTGTGTATGACAATCACTGAGTCAGACGAGTCAGGACCAAGGGCCTAAGACTCAGCTACACGGAAAACGAAGGTGGATGGCCGAAAAGAACCTCTCAGCTGTAGCAGACTGACGCAAAAAAGTGCTGAGTCCAAGGGACCGGTGTGGTGGAAATGGAAACCGAAGAAACACGCAGCTGGAAACAACAAATTCCAGCCCACCCAAAAAGGAAATCCACTTTCCCACGCCTCGCAGTAATTGATCTACACTATTGTTGCGGGCCAACGTTGGGTATCGGGAACTTGGAAAGGATTAACTTTGGCGTGTAGACCCCTGGTTTCTCATTGGTACCGCGGAAAAGTCACTAGACTAACTGACCTACCAGACAGGGTAACAGGGTATTATCGAGGAGGGTTGAGCGAAGGAACGCCCAGGCTGTGTATGTGCTGCTGAAGATATGGAATAGGTAGGTAGGTAATCTGTATGAGATATGAGATATGCGCAACACTGCAACACTGCATCTGAATATGCAGCACAACACAACACAACACAGCCAGTCAGATGTTGAAGGACGAGAGTGGGCGGTTCGTCGGTGATCCCCGTGGATCAGGCTGGTTCTGTCTGACTTGCGGAAGGAAGCGCAAAACAAACGCCTCGCAAAACAGCCCCTCGCCGAGACACAGATTGGGAACAAGCAGATTGATTGACAGGTCAGAACTGCATTAGCTAGGTAGGGGCAAGGGGCAAGAGAAAAGGCAGTGTGCCAGCAAAAAAATGTGCTAGTTAGGTACTGTCGGACCAAAAAAGAGCGTTGATTGCTTGATTGCTTGATTGCCATTCACTACAGGTGACACTTTCGACAGCATACATATAGGTGATACTGTAGTTAGCTGCTAGGGTTAGCAATAAAATTGAGTCAGTCGTTATCAGCAAGATGATGACGATGTTTAATGTTGTCTGGATGGGGCACCCTTTCTCTTTAGGTACATTCAGGGTAGCACTGTCCTCTTTTCGGGCTGGGGTAACAGCATATTGCTCCAGGTTTCGAGACCACGCCAATTCCCACCTCAAGCTTTATTTGGCCCGTAGCGAGGCTAGGTACCCAGAAACCAGGACGCAGGGCCATTCTACAGACGGTGTGTGCTACCTACGTGTACACCTTTTCCTACAACTTCGGCCGATTCTGGCTAGCGCAGTCCACCCAGGTGTCAGCCGACACCTCGTCCTTCGGAACTCTTGGCGCTCTCCATCTCCAATGTCCCGTCTGATTGCAATTTGGATGTTGTATCGTGCATTTTCCGTATCACTGCGGCCTTCCATGAACACCAAATTGCAACGGACGACAGCCTTACTAATAATAAAATATCTCTAAGTAGTTGAGGGTGTGATGTTAGATTTGTCGACTAAGCGAATGTAATTAATTGTCCTGACCGCCTCGGTGTTGACTACGACATAACAAATGTGTGCTATACCTCCGTTGGCCTGGGGTCCGCTTCCCCTCCCACGTCTCGTGCCGGTCCATGGTCGAATCCAGAGCCTCATTGATATTAATTGTAAATAGCGCCAAGGGCGAATGCACTCAGTCTGGGCTCTTCGGGTTCATTTAAATTGCCTTTCCACGTGTTGTGACAATCTCTACCGAAACTACCGAATAGATATTGAAATTCAAATATAGAAAACTGATCATGTAATCGTCAATATCATAAACCATCCCTGCAATAAGTGCTGAGCAACCACAACCCGCCATATCTCCGCCTCACTATTCACCAACCAGACGTCGAGAAACTCTCTTATAATTTATAGTCGTTATCATTCTCAGCTTATCCCACTCGGTCTCTAGTGCTGGGCTTTATTGGTTGCAAATTGGTTATGAAAATCATCATATAGAATAAACCACCGATAGGAGAAAATGGATAGTCGTGTTCAACCTCATCAACAACTCTCATCCGAGTTAATGCGAAATCGTAAGTTCGAGCCAGACGAGTCAAATCCAATCAAGCGCTAATACCAGTCCAGAAGACGGATTGGATCAACGGCTCATCGGTGGCCGAGGGTAGGGAGGAATCAAGGTAACTGGTCGAGGATGAGGGCGAGAGTGATGACGACGACGATCACGGGCACGGGCCTTGTCCATCCTCTTTACAACGCCTTTATGCTTGTCCCGTTCTTCTTTTGTCTCCTTGTTGTCAAGTCTCCACCAAGGGTTCGAGACACGGTTATACGCCTTCCAGCCACCGTCTTCTTTTGTCGACTTGACCTCCTGTCCTCGGAGGACAACAAAGTACGTTCGCGTCAGAGGAAGCTGCTTCTTCCGCGAGAAGAAACTAGTACGTTTGTGTTGCGGTAGCAGCTCGGTCATTCGAAACTCGCCCGGCTGCAGGACTACGACACGCCATTCGCGCTGTCGGTACGGATTCCTGTTGGTTGCGATGGTTTTGTCCTCGATGAGGTGCTGTATCTTGTCGTATGCATCAACTGGCAGATCATTATTAACCCTGTTGGCAAGGTCTTGTTCGTAGGCCTTCTCCTTGCTACTTCCATGCTTGTGCTTGTATTGACTAATGGCGTCCTCGTGCATGTCCGCGAGCTCCCCTTGGTCGAACGAGACCAGGGCATTGACCAGTACACATCCGTCGTTATTGTTCCGCCATCTGGTACCAAAATTGATGCCACAGAACGAGTTCCAAGACTGGCTGGTGTGCCTGTCATCTATACAGACGAACTCCCAAGCCTCGTAGGCAGTTGTAGTTTGCTCGTGGTCGAACGTGACCATCTTACGTCCCGAAAAGTCTGGGATACTACGTGTAAGGGAACACATTAGTTAACATCTCAAATCTCGCATCACAAAACTTCTTAGATCATACGAAACAAGGAAACCAAAGGATCAGCTACTACAGATATTTTTGCATACCTCTCGGTTGAGTTAATAGAGATAGAATCGGCGTCACGTTGCGACACATCCGATTCGGAATCGATGTCAGATCGCGGCGAAGGTGGTCGCATTGGAGGGAGCTCGATCACCTCCCGAACTATATCCACAGCGGGCGCCATTATCGCAACCTATACAATGACAGACGTTATAAGTAGATAATCGTTGATAAGTTGGAAGTGAAGTGACAGGATGATGGCAGGAAACCTGGGGGCCAAGAACGAGGGGCCGGAGGTTTATATTCCTTTATCAACGACAAGTCAGTAACCATCCTTATTGGCATAACCTATGGGCAGGCATCAAGAGATATGATCTGGTGTCAGCCTGCCGATTCTGCCTAGATGACTGCATTGTGGTCGTCATACGATTGGCTGCCACGGAATATCCTTCTCTCGCTGCTGCAGCACAGCAAGGCGGTGCATATGAGACCGACAGTGCGCTAAAGCTTTTGACCAAACGTCTTGTTCGTTGGTGTCGGCGTCGGCATAAGTTTGCAGCTCTTCAAGAATCCTTTATACATGATTGGTCCTTGAGGTGGCAGTGAGGGGATGACTAAACTAGAGCATGAATCCTTTAGGTATACTTGAAGTCCTACAACAACACTACTGCAGCTGAATATGACTAGGGCCTTTGGTAATTCTTGGACTTCCATCGAACAAACAGCTTGTTCTAAATCACCCAGCCCGCCCATGACTCAAACACCGCGCCACGCCGGTATTTGATGTCTTGACGTTGGATGGCTACATTCACCTCGATACATGAGAAGTTAGCTAAAACTCATGATGATGATGATGATGCAGAGCTAAGCAAGTTATTGTACCTATAACTCACGACCGATTTGTTCTGGGAACCATCTTAATTCGAGTGTCGATTTCAGGCTAGGGTTCCATTGCTCACAGGCTCTTCTAAGCCCGTCGATGACGGGCTTGACATTACACTTGGGCTGAAACTAGCTCAGGTTGGCAATATGCAACTTGGAGGAGAGGGGTAAGCTTCGGCTTAAAATTCTCGCCGGCAAGACACAGGACACAAGAGCTCGTATCAAGAATCGCATAGTGAACATTAATGGCTTATTATGAGGTGGGACGAATATCTAAAGAGATGACCACCTTGTTACGGCCTAAGTGTGTACCTACCTAGTTGGCATGACTTGAGCCTCAAGGTGACATTCGCCCTAAGATGACGGCCTCTTATCATTTCTGTAATATTGGATCTATATAGTAATAGAACTTACTCGCCGTAGGCAAGTATTTCACCTTCAAATGGTCGTTTGAGACTTTGCCTGACTTACCTATGTGTATTAATCTTGCTTGGTTGAATATGTCCCCCCATCGAGTTCAAGGAGTTCTTGGTCAACGTGTGTTGAAAAATTCATAGCGGTTGAGAAACTGCAACGAAAATTCAACTGCTTAACACGTCTCCTTTTAACATGTGTTGGTAGGCTTTCAGACATATAATATCGACCTAGTTACCTATGTCTTTAGAATTTCCTCAATGAAAGCTACAACGCACAAAATAGAATCTCAACTGTCTATGTCGTGGTAACAAGAGTTTTAGCTGCACCAAATCATTCTTTACCATAGACCTCGACTGCGAACTATGGCTGAGCTTAATCATGCGAACCGCTAGTAATGATAATTCTGATAATTATTTGACTGTGCACAGTAGTCGCGATTGCCATGTTGGACAATCCTTTGGAGCTTGGTTCAGTGAACGCCCACTTGTTATTACTGGGAAGTTCGGGCTCCTACATATTTCGGCAGTAACGATGAACACTTGGTTACCTTGCAAGTAGATACCGAGAGGTAGATACCTGTTTTCTCACTAGAAGTTATTTCCTGAGGAACTCCTTCCTCTCTTTCTAGGTTGCTGGGTTGAGCTTCCAAACCTTATATGTGTCTGTAATAGATACGGTAAGGAAGGCACATGGCAACTAACATCTTCATTTAATTTCTTGCTGGTAGTTGTCTGTCACATAAAACCACTCTCGGAGTTGTCCATTTCTCCTATAGACAATCAATTCCATCTCACACACACCAAATATGGCAATTCTTAATGACGTGCCGGGTGTCGAGGTAACCGTCCAGATTGCCGGAAAAGGGGCGGTTGAATACGACCCTGAAGAGGAAGAGAGACACTCACTGGCCAAGAACGCCACCTGTCCGACAACAACCAAGTACATCGAGTGTATTGATGAGGCTGACTTTTCCATCAAGATAGCCGCTAGTCATCGTTATGCCTGGGGCTATAAAGGTCACTCTCTGGCGTTCGGAGTGTGGATCGATGGTAATCTAATTCTGGCACGCCTCATTTCAAAACCAGGAGATATGATCATACGCAACCAGGACGCATTCTGCTCACAATCTCAACAATGGAAAAGGTATAAGCTCGGATTTTCTGCCGTCAGCACCAGTACGTAGTAAAACAACATCATTCAAATGGCCAAGAACAGTTCCTAATTCATGCATGACCAGCCGATGATTGCCGCGAGGAACGCGTAGCGCAAGACCGCAAAGTCGCCCGACGCCTGGGACGCATTAGGGTTGTCGTAAAGCGATGTATTAAACTCGGCCTAAAACCTGTGACCACGAGAATTTTAGCGAATCACACCCAGAAGTTCGAACTGGCTGAAAAGTCGACGAAGGGCAAAGCTATCTCCCACGGAACAGCGTATGGCACCCTTGTCCATATCCACCACCAAAACAATTCACTGATATCAATACAGGTTTTCGTCCATGGAAGGGGCTGAGGTTGGAAAATATGTCTATCACTGTGAATATCTACCGGGCGACCACGGCCCGCTTGCTGTCTTTGATTTTCTTTATCGATCGAGAGGTGCTGTGTCACAATGAAGACATCTTCTACAAACGACTAATTCTCTTCAGATGCGCTACAGAAGATGCTGATCATTCCCCGTGATCCATCTTCCCCGTCTTTTGCTGAGCTATCGCCGGTCGAAATCGAACGTCGTAAGTCACATTGCCCGTGTTCACATTCCTCACGTCATCAGGTTCTAGTAAAACCCATAATTTATTCTCACGGGAGTTTTCCGTAAGGAATATGCCACCTAATGTAGGCTTTCACTTTTAGGCCAAGCTGCCTCCTCACCTTTGCAGTATCTATCTATATTCGAGCTAACCTAGTTGCGTTATAGTGGCGAAGGAGAGATTCGAACAAATACAAGTGAGTGCATAGAAATACTTTAAGCATATAGTTGAACTAACAACCTTGCGCAGAGAAACATGAGCCTTAAAAACGAGGCTGAGCCGACGCTCAAACGAAAAGCCGTGAAGATAGAAGACCTGACTGAAGAGGATGAGAACCTAACTTCGGCCAAGCGACCAGCCAAGTTCATTGACCTGACTATTGATTGAGGCAATCTCGACACACTATTGGGCTTCTGTCACGATTGCCCAACATAGCCATCGAAAACGATACACTCATGTTGTGATAGTCATTTTGCTGGGAGGAAACTTACGACTAAACGACCTAATTTTGAAATCGGGAAAATAATGTTTATTGACCAATAATAAAAGCTGCACGATATAGATAGCGTAGACTGCAGTGTACCTGGCCCAGAATGAAGCTACATGTTATTTATAGCTAACCTGGCTGTCTGGTGTTGTTTCATGCCTCGATATGCTGACTTCCAGAGTTTCGAAATACACGAAGCATGACAAAATAAATATATTTGGTAAGCGTCCTGAACTTTCCGCAGCGGTCGACGAGATAGGTTGAGAGGCGGTGGCGGTGGAAAGGAGGAGAGGGGATAAAGAAGGCCTACAATGACATCTCTCATAAGTCTAATATGGATTTTGAAAACTTGTAATGCATCGTGCCTCGGGAGCTGCTGTCGAACTTCCTGAAGGCCTCGGATAGACTATTATGTCCAAAGTTAGCGTTGATGAACTCCACAGTCTCGGCTACCTGTTGCTGCCGAGGTTGCGTGAGCTACTTTGCTAGATCGCGTAACCCGATAGCTGAGGTTAGTGGGTGTGCTTCAGGCACGTCAACTATGCTCTCATGGAGGGAGGAATTGCAAGCTTCGGGAAGACGGTCCAAACAGGCGCTTAAAAAAACTTTATTGCTACCGTATACGGATTATCGTACAATTGAGCGTGATAGTTTTGACCTTTATTTTTTCTTCGCATTTGTCTCTCTTCTGTTATCGTTCTTCTTTAATGGTTAGATCCTAGTGTTCTAAAATCATATTTTCTCCTATTTCTTTTTTATTCTTCTCGTGGTACGATGGTATTTTGGTGGTAGTTGTAAAAGTTGAGATTGACAGGGGTTCCATTTACTTAGAGCTCATGCAAGCTCTCTAGCTTGCCCCAACAGATTCTTTTTAAATTATAATTTCCAGAAGCACCCTCTCACACAACCAACCCCACGTCACCAACTCACCAGACAAGTTCTCCCAGAATGGCCGACAAGACAACAGCAGCAAAGCCCGCGCGGAAGCCGTCGCCCGCCAAGAACGGCTACCTGATCCTTTACAATGCGGTCTCGGCCATCCTGTGGTTGACGGTGCTGGGCCGCATTGCGGGCATCAACGTCGTCCGCGGCCCGCAGTTCGCGTACCCAGCCGTCGGCGAGTTCTGCAAGTGGACGCAGACGCTCGCCGGCATGGAGGTGCTGCACTCGCTGTTTGGTGAGTCTGAATCCAATCCCAAAATTTAGGGGCCTGATTGGGGGGCAATGGTGCGTTCTCTCTTGGAATGAGAGCAGGTCAGGACGAGAAGCCCAACTGTTGACGGGATCGCAACGTGCCCCCCAAGACCCCCCAATTGACCTCCGAAACAGTCGACATCCATAACGAGCAGTGAAAATGTAACTAACAATGGCCTCTCCACCCCAGGAATCGTCCGCGCACCCCTCTTCACGACGTTCATGCAGGTTTTCAGCCGGTACGCTATCGTCTGGGGCATCACGGACCTATTCCCACAGCTGGGCGCCAGTCCGGCGTACAGCAGCATGTTGGTGGCGTGGTCCGTGACCGAGGTGATCCGGTACTCGTACTTCGCCCTGACGCTGTCGGGCTGGCAGCCCTCGGCCCTGCACTGGCTGCGCTACCACGCCTTCTTCATCCTATACCCGCTCGGCATCTCCAGCGAGGCCTGGCTCATCTGGCGCGCCGTCGAGCCCGCCCGAAACGCCGTGAGCCCGCTCTATAGCACCGCGCTGTGGGCTTACGTCGTCTTCGTCTATCCTCCCTGTAAGTTGCTCTTTGTTCTTTCTCGCGTACCTGGGTTGTGGAGGTGGATAAGTTGGCAGTGATTTTGAGAACAACGAATATTGGAAGCATATGTGAAGGTACTCCTTGCTAACGACTTTACTTTAATTCTAGCTGCCTACATTCTATACACGCACATGATGGCTCAGCGGCGCAAGGTCTTGAAAGCATCCAACACGAAGGCCACGCAATAACCGCAAACTCTTCGAACAAAACGATATTTATGGAATGGTCAAAAGGGTGTTACGATAATGGGGGTGCCTGTTTATGGAGTATATTGCTACCTAAATAGAAGGAGGTATAATGTCTTGGTATAAAAGGGGGAACCGGTATAGACAACAACGAAAAGGGGGTACTGGTTTCGAATCGAACATATATACAAAGAATAAAATTTAATGAACGCAGCCGCTTTACTCCAGATCCCCCCTCGTGCTCGTCTCATACCACTCGTTCTTTGACCAAGCCACAATCAATTCCTTCGCTTCTTCCGATAACCTCGCATATCCAGGGTTTTCCTTCGCCTCGAACATCGCTAGGGAAACATGTCAATAAGTATTCTGCACATGTGATAGGGGGTAGGCACGTACTCATGTGGGCACCCGTCTCATCAGCGGCCATATCATTGACAGCCTCCTTCCAAATGCCTGCAGCCGATTTGGAGGGCAAATTGCAGAATGTCCTTTGGCTCCCCAGCACCGTCCCAACCATGCTGACTTGCTTTGGAGCGGCTGCTTTCCCGAGCCTCGTATATAGATTCGCGAACCCGATATCCAGCTCGTTGTTCAGCTGTACCATAGTGCGGACTCGGTTCTTAAGCTCTTCGCCGCGTGCCAAGCAACCTACAAACTCGAGGTGCGATGATACCCAGGACCATCCAGTAGTAATGTGGTCACGGTTCATGTACGCGGCCGCACTTCCAGCGGCAACAGCGCCGGCCGCGCCGGCGAGCATGGCGATCTTGCCCCAACTCCCCCAGCCACCATCTTTGGGCGCATTTGGCTTAGTTTTGTCGCTCTCGGGCGCAGGAAGAGCAGCTACGGGCTGTTTGCTGCCAGCCGGTGGTTTATCCTTGTTGTCGGAACCCCAGAACACCGTCGATAGCCCGCTCAGCTGCGTTAATGCCGCCGTGGCGGTATTGTAGTGACTCTCAGCTCCATGCGCGACAACACCTGGAGCGATACCCAGAAATGGCGTGTCGAAGGCAAGGACGCCTTGTACGTAAGGGAACATCAGGTTATTCAGGCCTTCAGGCGAGGGTGACCGTTCGTTGGTACCATCTCCGTCTACGAAACCTTCGCTAAGTGGAATAGGCTTCTCATTTGCGAGGGCGATGACCGTCTCGGCGGCCACGATACCACCCATAGAATGTCCGATCAGGATGGTGTGGACGGAGGGTTCTATCGTCGGAGAAGGCGTGCCGTTCGTTACTTCGATATCGATGACACGCTCCAGAAGCCAGTCTCGAAATCGTGATACGCACTCGTGCAAATCGCCCCGGGTCTCATACTTGGGATACGTAACGGCTCGCACGTCGACCTTGGGGAGGGCTGCGCTGATCAACGCAGCGAGGTGCTGAGCGAACTCAGACTTGGCTCCGAATGTGTCCTCACCTCCCTACATCGTTTCCGTCTAAGTATACTTCCTGAAACATGTGACGGCGAATAGCATGAAAAGAGGCGTTCGAGCATGCAGGTAACGACAGTGGCATAGGCGGGGTCAATCATACCTTGAACCCATGGATGAAGCATAGCAGCAGAGTCTTCTTCATATTGCCCCATCGAAAGACGCAAAGGTCTGAGACATCAGATACACAAGACAGAGGTGTCTTACCGTCTTTTAACGAGTGCTACTGTAAGGTATGATTAAGCAAAAGCCGGTGAGCTGTAAGGTAATGCTGAAACAATATCAATCACCATCCCCACTGTCCCAGTGTTATCCATGCAGATGCCCCTCTACAATGACGTGTGTACTTAATGGCATAGCAGATCAATCCCTGAAAAGACCCCTAATCAACTAGGTATTGATTAGGGGCTCCACTGAGATTGCTAGGCAGGTACGGACTGTACTGTACATATATAGGCGCCTACCTAAGTAGGTAGTTGCCATAAGAGGTGCATTATAGAAATGGATATGTTATATAAACCTACGCAGAGCAGATAATTCACCTGCAAATACACGTCCCTCCAGATCTTCTCACGTTATCAGACATCCGCCTTTCCTATTTCAGAGACTCAAATAACTTGGTTCTTAATGCCTTGCCTATTACTTAGTAGGTAGCAGCCAATCTCTGGACCAGGTAGTCTCCGCTGTTGATTCCCGGGTACTTCCTATCTTTCTCGACTTCGTACGTGCCGGGAATAGCCTCGATATGGCTCTTGAAGTTGGGGTTACAGAAATATCTAGTATATCCAGTCAGCTCTTCTCACCAGCCTCGTGCTCTCGGGGAGTGACCACATACGCGATACTGTAGCGGGCAGGATAGACGTCGACGTCACCCGAAGGCGGCTCGACGACGCGATGGATCGTACTCTTAATATTGTCGTTGCTCCATCTCGCAAGCAGATCTCCAGCGTTGACAACGCAGGTGTCTTCGATCGGCGTTGCATCAACAAACGCGCCAGTGGGGCTCTGCACCTGCAAGCCGCCTCGAGAATCCTGGAACAGCAACGTGATAGATCCATAGTCACTATGCGCGCCGGCACGTACCTGGCCGGGATTGATAGTGAAAACATCCTTCTTGACCTCGGGGTAGTGGAGAAGACGAAGCGTATTATCGCCGACGTCTGTAAAGCCGTCGAACCAATGTTCATCGATGCCCAATCCGACAGCGATGGCACGCATCACCTCTGTATGTAGGTCCTTGCATTTATCATGGAACTCGAGCATGATCTTTTTAAAATCTACGAGCTCGCCCTCCTCTTTCGGCCAGTGATTCGGGTGACCCGGTTCGCCCTCCCGGCCGATCTCCAGACTCTCCTTGAGATCCGGGGCGGCGTCTCGTAGCTTCTTGACGTCCTCTGGGTCGATCAGCGTCGTGGTCTTCTCGCGTCCAGGGGCCGAGTAGCCACGATTTGCCTCTGGGGTTGTCCAGCAATGCGACATCTTCGTCTCGAGCGGTAGTCTGAAATACTTGGCCGAGGTCTCAAATATATGCTTCCGATACTCCGGGGTGATGGGGAGCCCCTTCAGGTATATGAAACCTGCGGTCTGGAACCCATGGAGAATCGCCTTAGCTGTCTCCTTTCGTTGTTCTGGCGTTCCATTTAAGAAAGTTGAAAAGTCGATGAGCTACCGAGTTGTAAGTCAATGAATGATGTAACGGTATTCAACCCCGCCTAGTATTGAAAGCGTTAACTTACAGGAATGACAAGCCCTTCGCTCTTAACTGCTGCTGACTCCATTTTCGCTTCTGGATGGCGTAATTAGAGATATCAATATACACAGTTAAACGATCCTCAATTCGGAGACAAGGGAATTGAGTCCGTTTTATTCTTCGAGTTGCCTAGAAGCCAGGAGGGGTCAACCTTGCGTTGACTTAAAGCTTACAGTGGTAATTGGCTGCCAATTTTCAGAGTCTTCACTCGTGACCTGCGTTGCAAAACGGGAAAGACAAAAGGCGCCTCAAAAGCCTCGCGATAGGTCACATAGCATCGTTCGATGCACTTATATACTTGACTACAATATGCATGTAATACCCCACAGGAGAGATAAGCGGACTGAGGCGCAAAGGGAGGGGAAGCATCAAGGTGGGGTTGATATAGTCGCCTCGCTTTACCTACCTAGTCTCGGTTCTTCGACCGAGGACTAGAGATAGGAGGCTCCCTCTATGGTAATTACCTGGCCTTACACGGAATTTTCCTCTATCCTTGGCAATTAGTTCATCTGGATGAGGTGAGCGGCCCCCCTGTGAATTGTTGACCACATCCAATTCTTATCACGTGTTAGTTATCTGTTTATACATTAACAAGTTCTTAGTAGTTGGCCGTCCCAGTGCATATCTGATTATTTGGAACTGTATCTGAAGAACGCCTCAGTTTGTGCATTGTGGCGACGTGGTTGATACTCTCCTCTTACATCTTACCAGTCGCGCCGACACGATGAGCGCCTTAGATTCCAAGGTGGTGGATATCCACACCCATATGTACCCCCCAGCCTATGTCGAGCTTCTCGAGTCAAGGAAGACCATACCCTTGATCCGTCGGTTCGCGGGTACCAAGGATCCCCGATACATAATCCTACCAGCGGAGGCAGAGGCATTGGACAAGATAGCATCTTCTGAGTCCGATAAGCTTCCGGCAAATCTACCGGGACGGCCCATAACGACACACTACTCATCGCTAGCGCAAAAGATTCACTTCATGGACACACATGGAATCGATATATCTGTGATATCACTCGCGAACCCATGGCTAGACTTCGTGGCGTCCGAAGTGGCAGGAGAGACCGCTAAATCGATCAACAGCGCATTCAGCGAGATGTGCAGCAGCGTTCCGGGCCGGCTATTCTTCTTCGCCACACTGCCCCTGACCGCGCCGCCTGAGACCCTTCTCGCGGCTATTGGATACATCAAAGGGCTGAAGTACTGCCGCGGCGTGATTCTGGGTACGACGGGCCTGGGCAAGGGTCTCGACGACGCGGCGCTGGTCCCCGTGTTCCGGGCTCTCGCAGCGAACAAGCTGACCATCTTTCTTCACCCACACTACGGCCTTCCCAGCGAGGTCTGGGGTCCCCGCGCTACGGAAGAGTACGGACACGTCCTACCGCTTGCTCTAGGGTTTCCGATGGAGACGACCATCGCCGTGGCCCGGATGTACATGGCGGGCGTCTTCGATGCCGTACCAGACCTGCGCATGCTGCTCGCTCATAGCGGGGGCACGCTTCCGTTCCTGGCTGGCCGTATCGAGAGCTGCATAGTACACGACGGTCACCTCGTGCGCGAGGGGAAAGTTGGTCCTACGCGACGGACGATATGGCAGGTTCTGAAGGAGCAGGTCTATCTCGACGCCGTCATATACTCGGATGTCGGGCTCAAGGCTGCCATCGATGCGAGCGGCGTTGATAGACTTATGTTTGGCACGGATCATCCGTTTTTCCCGCCGTTGAATAGCGATGAGCAGGGCGAGTGGGAGAGCATGACGTGGAATAAGGAGGCCGTTAGTAAAGCTTTAGGAGCCGACAGCGAGGGTGCTAAGGCGGTTATGGGTAGTAATGCTGTTGAGGTATTGAACTTGCGCGAAGAGGCATAAGCGTGTGAGAAGGGTTAATAAAATAGGACTTTCAAGAGAAGACCTGTTATAACTTAAACACCTACGTCTGCCACTTAGTGAATCTTGGCTTATACTTCCAAAGTAAGCGAATGCTGTACGAGGGAGATTTGACATAATCAGGGGTCATTGACTTTCAAATCAAGCTCGGGTACGAGAGAATAAGGAATGAAACGAAGAGTATTCGAGAAGGCATTTTTGACTGTATAGCAGACCTCATGATCATCATAATTCGTATGCCTTGCGTGCGCCTTGGCTCTACTACATGAACGATAACATTCCTTTCGACGTAAGGGAAGCTAAGCCCAGCTCAACGACTACTACTGCGACCAATTACCTTCACTAACTAAAGTCCACACATCATTATTACAATCGTATTTACCCAATTTCTCTGCTGGACTCCCTGTTACACCCATGACTTATTGCCTCACCACGCAAACAAGAACTTTAACGAGGCAAGCCGCTGGTCTTTGTCAAAACGTGTACAGGACGGTCGAGCCCGCGTGCGACTCGCCTGTATCAACCTGTTTAATGGCGCTAGTAGACATATGTTGATTGGTTGGTTGGTTACTGGCTGTGATAAGTATAGTGATACTATGTGTCTCCCTTTCGGAAGCTGACTTAACCAAGAGGAAGTCCGTTTTCATCGGTCCGTGGCCAGATAACCCTTTCAGGGAATTTCAATTCCCAGTCACTTGCGGTCAAGGGTAGCGTTGATTCAGAGTCACACCATACCTGTCAAGACTAGCCAGAGGGGTATCAGACAGATGTCACGATGCTACTAACCGTCCTCCTCGCGACTCTGTGCTGCATTTCTTGTTTGCCAAGTACCCGGGCTACCGAGACACGTAGTCATTCTCGAAAGAGTGTTACTCTCTTCAGTGTACCAATTCGTAATGCCTTCATGGTACTATTATATGTGCTGACGTCGTCACAGGACACAGAAATTTACAGGAGGCAAACTGTATGGTTGTTTTCTCCATCTGGTATTCCATCCCTGTGATCGATGAGATGCATTAATAAAGAGTTACCGACATAGCCTAGATCGTCCTGGAAAATATCCCTCACACTACATCATACTCCACGCAATACAACAACAAGCACCACCCACTGTTCTTCCTTCCAACCTTACAGAAGGCTGGAATAAGCAGGACAGACAACACCAGCAACGCGAGTTACTCTTGGTATCGACCATGGAGCCGTGGACAAGAGTGATGTCCAAACTCACCGGGACCACGACCTACACAATCGAAGACAAAGGCTGCGAATGGTGGCAGTTTCTCGAGCATCACACAATAATGGAAGACACAATATACGGACCGAGGCCCCTGACCGTAGCCTTGGTAGCGCAAGTCAAGCCCGGAGCCCGGAGATATAACCTACAAGCCGGCGGGAAGGACGCTCCTGTGTGGGATCTCATCACGGCCAACATTCCGGAAGAAATGGTGGGTTATGGTATCAAAGGCAAGAGGTTCGAATGGGACAGGATCTCGCTCGCTTGGATCTATTGCAGTAAGGGTTCCCTCTCCGCCCCTGCACCTTACTTTTCTTTCTTTGTTTCCTTCTCCCCTCCCTCCCGCGTGCCCTTATAGAAATAGGACTTGTTAGAGATCACCCTGCTGACGAGCGTGGTCTAGGAAATAATCCAGTACCAACGGCGAAATATATCAGGATTATGGGAGAATTCTAGATATCGATTCTTCAGCGTCAATTCCTGCGGCCCTTTCTATGAGACATACAGCTCGTGATTTGGTGACGAGACTGCTGCTGTGCTTGAGATAAAGAGAGAGCTTGAATACTTAGAGGCGGCGCTAGATTCGTATCAATAGTAATAAGCCGTTTTATTCTGACCTGTAACTCGAGAAGAACTTCCAGCAAATAGTAACTTACAGAATTAGAGCAAGCCATCATCATCTACAACTTCTTTACCCGCAGCACTAGTATCCGCACCAGCCACATGATAGCGCCTCAACGTGGCTCGGGCGATCCACATTAAACACCAACAAAATCTGCCTATTCCACTTCTTGCTCCTTCTTCCTTTTCTCTTTTCTTTCCCTCCAAGGCACTATTCCTTATCATCAAGACATCTCTCCTTTGTTTTTCGTTTTGAAAAATTACGTGGATCCTCCGTATTGTCCTGATCATTTAGACGTGCCGAGAGGGAGACAACGCAGTCTTTTTTCGCTAGCAGTACCTGCAGAATTTCCTACTGGGTCGCTGTTAGATAGATACTGCTGACATATATGTTATAAGAGGTAGATGGATCCATATGTAGTCGCTTCATGAATCTTCATGTGTTTTGTTTTTTGTGGCAGCATCAACGCCCTGTTGATTGAATCTTGGTGACCATCTGCGTCTCTGGCGGCTGCAACGGGCAACAACGACTGCTATGCTCTTCTAACACAGTATTCAGAGCACTGCATAATTGACAACTACGAGTGGAGCTATTGCTAGGCCATGAATATTCGAGTTACTGTATTCTACTAATCGAGCTGGGGTCACGAGCAATGAGTTCAAATAGGTATGCGGGCCCAGAGACCATGATCTGTCATGTCTATCAATGTTTGTAGTACAAAATAGCCAGAAGCCGCTCCCGGAATCGCTATGTGTAACATTGATTAAGTGGTATTGGAGTGGAATGCTGTGAAATCCTTCCCAAGGGGGAATATCTGGCCGAATAAAAAAAAAGCGCTGTCAAGCTCACATTGACATGGCAACCCTATAAGCCATTGCTTGATAACGTCTAAATGGGAGACCTCGTAGCCGTCTAGTCGAAAGGCTGAAAGGCTGAACCTGGATACTGTTAATCGCTAAGCTCCAGCCATGTCGTTGCGCAGCTGGTCCTTCGTCTCATTCCCGAGCTGCCTATCTTCGCTTCCGCCCATATTCCAAGGCGTTGCGGAACCAAGATTCGACATGTATCCTCCATGTCGTTCTGTGAGACTTGTGTCACGTCTGCGCGCCGCCTGGAGGGTCTTCGTCACTATCCTGAGACCCGGTACTACTTTTGCTGGTCTCGGCGCGTAGTGCAGCCCCCTCATTTGATTCCATTTTATGAAGCTTCTCCTTCCTAAGTAAGTCGGCACCCGAAGCTACTTCGAACTCCTCGTCCTCCTCGGACTCGGAATCCTGACTAGGCTTCTGTTCTCCAGCCTTCGTGCGAGTCTGAGTCGGCTGGCGGCCAGATCTCCTGAGTAGATGCGAAGTGTCGAGGGGCTTGATGGTAGGATCATAGGCGGCCGGAAGTCCGACGGCAACGGCAACGCGATGCGCCTCTTCGTCGGCAGTAAGGTGAGGTTCAAGTTCATATATGCTGCTGTTGTCGTTGTCGGCTTCATGCTTTCGACCACCCAGTATATGAATGTAGCTCTGCCGAGAGGGGTCGCCAGCGCGCTTGGCCTTCTTCTTCTCGCGCTTCTCAGTAGGACGCACAACGACAACAGGGACCGGCGAATACTGAAGACAGTATTTGGAGAATGAACTACGGTTTACTAGGAAACCCTGGACACCATCCATACTACGCCCTTTCGTGCCGACAATCAGCATTGACGGCTGGTAAATTTTGATCTTACAGGCAAGTTCAGTTAGATGACCAGGCGAACAAGCAACAAGTTAGACTCATTAATCCCCAGGAAACACTTACTAAATGCTGGAAAGTGTTATGCAATTTCCCAACGGCATATTCCAAAACTAGACTAATAGCACGATTTTGAACATTCTTGGCCTGAATCGATTCCATCAAGGCCTTGGCATCGTCCTGGTATGTCTTATCGGTCAAACGAACTTGAGTTTCGATGACCCTGACGCATACTATCTCATCACCGTCATCGACCAGCTCGTCCAAAAGCCACTGCAAGGCATGATCTGAATATGAGTTGTCGTCGACTCCGACCATGAAAGTGCGATGGCGGCGCCTGAATTGGAAGCCTGCATGTCTGAAATTGAGGGTGAAGGATATCGGATTGTACTCTGTCGCGTCGCCGAGGGGGATGTTGTCGAAGGCTACATGTGACTCGAACCTTTGCGGACGGGACGATTGGGTCAGTGTTTCGGTTGCCATAGAAAGGTACTATCTGCACGATACACGCTCAAGAAAGGGAATTATGACGCAGGGCGAAACAGGTGCAGTAGGAAGAACGTTCGTGGCGGATCTAGCCTCGTCTATTCTGCCATAGCACCGCTCGGCTGCGAAAGGAGGCAGGAGACTGCTGGGTAGGGTGCCGAATCGAGTTCGATTGGGGGGTGGTAGGGTCCAGGGGGGGGGATTCATTGTTCATTATTCATTGGGGAAGAGGAGGAGGAGAGTGGGGGAACAGGTCACAAGCGGGGCATCGTGGAGTGACTAGCGAATGGTGCCCGATGACATTTAACGAGCTCAGCTCATCAGACGTCATGCGACTCGGTCTTGGCGATAACCGAGAGATCTATTCGACTCTTTGGCCCCTTTTGCCATTGGGGGAGAGGCAGAGAGGGGGTCGCTTCCTGGAGGCCTCCCGCCGTTGAATCTTCTACGCCGTGCACACCCGCCGAGACCATTCTTTTCCAAGGCGAATCGCAAAGCTTGTGTTGGATGCCACTAACGCAGCCGAGACGCATTTTGGGCTTAGATACTGTGCTTCGACGGCAATAACGAGCCGGGGTGAAATCCCAGAACAACGGCCTCGTTGGATCGGACTGTGCGCATCGTCTCGGTTTTGAGGAAGCCAGTTGTGACCAGCGAGAGAAAGAGAGCAAAGGGGTAAGGAAGACGACGAGGACAACAACGAAACAAAGAGAATTAGTTGACTCACCTTCGATGAGGCGGTGATGCATGTCTGATACGACTTCCACCGTGCGGCTTCTTGAGCCCCTGCGGGAGCGACGGGTTCTTAGGCGGTCGAAAGGTAACATTACCGAGCGAGCCCTTCCTTGAATTAGGTGCACTACTACCTGAACTAGAGGCCGTCTCGCCGGGCGTCGTTGCGCTGGCATCCCCGGTATTATCCGCCTCTTTTCCTTGGTTCGCGCCATCGAAGGTTACAGGGTGCTTCGTTTGAACGCCCGACACGCATGTGGTCCGCGTCGCCTCGTCGTCAGCCGCGGCGGTAACGGACTCCTGTTTCCTAGCTAGACTGAAGTAATCGCCCTTTACTGTCGGTTGTGATCTGGGCGAGACATCGCTCTCGGGACTCGCGACTTGCTTCGGCGTGTCGCTCGACATGTTGACTGATACTGATGATCTCGAATGGCTGCGTGGAGATAGCGAATGTTGGGAAATAATGTCTTGACCTGACTCACGTTGCCTCAAGTCGAGGGCGGAGGAGGCAAACCCGAATCGAACAGCATTGAGTTGGGAAGGCCAGAGAAGAGTAAGCCTTGTCGTCACAAGGCTCAACTGAAGAAGGTGTGAGGGTTTGGTAATATCGATGTGGATGGAGCGTTGGTTGTTCGATCACATGCAAGGTAAGCGCTGCGCAGACCCCAGAGAGGTGAGAAAGATGTCTTCGGGTAGGTGGTGTCGAGCGGGCCTAGCGGGTCTCCCGGAGTCTTCGTTTACAATACTATAATCGGTCTCCGGTAGTGGCGGAGGTAGACGATTATATCAGCGGGAAGGTAGGTAGGTAGGTTGGCAGGTTGGTAGGCAAGCCGTAGTACAGTACTGCTATATGCGCGCTGGTGATGCGAATGAGCCCGAGATTGCGGATGCGAATGCAAGCATCCAACATCGGCTAGATGGCCGTTGAACCTACGTAGCTATATAAAATGAGCACCTTTCTACACGATTTCACTCGACCAAACTACACAGTTGGTCCATATGCACCAAGCCGTGTACAGGTAACCAAGATGGTTGCACGTATCCTCACCTTGTCGTATGTTCCCGAAGGTTCCTGGGGGGGCCGGGCCGTCCAATAGCGCCGGGACTGCACAAAGGTTGAAGGAGGATAGGCCACGAGTGTCTGAAAGAAGAAGAGGACGGGCAGTGAGGAAGAGGTTATACAAAGTCGTAAGTAAATTGGGCGTGGTAGTTGTGGCAATAAAGTGTGAAGTTTGGGTTAAGCCAAGGGCATGTTTCGATTAAGTTTATAAACAGACTTGACACAGTCTAAGGCTTCCCACTAGTGACTGACATAAGAGGTGTTAGTCTTTGTGAAAAGTGACTAGGCGTAGACCGTAGCACTAACGATAGCCGGGTGGACAATGCCGCTGAGTTTCGGGAGCCCTATTCCTAGGTTGGCTGGGCTAGGCCCGTAGCAAAGGAATTAATTGTTGGAAGACTTGGTCTAAATAGCAGAAGGGATGGAAGACGAGAGGACAGAGGTGGGCTGAGGACCACATCTTGAACATTAATCATATTAATCATCAAACTGACTTGCGTAGCAGCAGGTAGGGCACCCTTGAATATGTCATAATTTAGTTGAAAGAAAAAGAGAAAAAAGCCAAGAAAGCTAGGGCAAGGCAGGATGTATGTTGGTTGGTAGGTCTTGGTTGCGAACTCATAAATCTGCTCTTGGTGTACATCTGTATGCACAACAGTTCTTGTTGTCGATCGCGGCTTTGGGGTGGTTTATTGCGGACACAGCACGTCGGCTAAAGGCTTGGGTGCTGCACTAGAATTGACATATAACATCTGGTACTCGAGAGGTACTCGACCCCACTGGCGCGACCTCAGAGCAATAGCTCAAGGTTGATGTATCAAGATGATTCTGGGTGGGGAGAGGCTAGAAGCGAGGTAGGTATTCTTGGCAAATATGATACCGCTGGAAGACCTTAAGTTACCTGATGTGGGAAAGTGTCCGAATCGCGGAGCACATGTGATTTGCTCCAGTTACCTCAAGTACCTTGAACTTTTTTATGCACTTCTTATTGAGGCAGAGAGAGGCTTGCAATTTGATTGCTCCGCCCAATTTCCAATCGATGCCTTTATCATGGTGGGACAGAGATGCAGATGTCCAGAATCTGTCGACAGCAATATGTTTAGTATGTTTAGCAACCGATTTGGCGTCATGTCTGGCCCTATCAGATCATCGGTTTGTTGGTCGCATGCTCAGCATGTTGAGCTGACATCGTGGTCAACTTTGCTCGAATGTGCGCAGTGTTGTCTGTCCTGAGTCGTCAGGCAATAACTATCGAACGATGACTTTGATTAACCCCCGTTCAATACCTTAAGTCCTTGCCAATGGGTTTCAAAATTTTCCGCTGTCGTCACCCAACTCCTCCAGTATATGTAATTTGGAGGTCATTTCCAAATCCATCGTCCCCGCTCCGTATTGCAGTAGTGTGTCGGGAACGAGAAAGACCTTCAAGGAATCTCCCTACAGGATTGATACACTAAGAGAGAGCCGCAAGCAGCGTCAATCGTCTGGGCTAGCATGCCAATCTCCGATTCCCCTCACACAGCCGTACGCATGTCACCTTCTGCAATCGACGGCCTGTTGCACTGAGGCAGCAGTGTAGTAAGGGATCTCCAATATCTGGATCTCCTCGACTAACAAGCCACGTCGATGAGAAACCCAGAAACATACGAGTCGGACACCCTCCCCCTAATCTTGATGGAAGAACCTCTCCGTCTTCCGCTTACATGCTCACCAGCCCACCCAGCAGGATTCCATTACCAACGAAAAAGATAACGGCTTGGCAATGGGCGCTTCAGCACGCTTCCTCGATGCCGATTACGCCGTACAGCAGCCAGCATCTCGCAGTCGGTCGACATCATCTTCCTTCCTCCAAGAGGTCCCAAGACCCGGGGAAGACGCAGCAGTGATACTACTATGCCCTTGGCACCCTTGGCGCACATTTCAGTCACGTTTGGCCAAGGAGACGGCGATAAAACATCATAGGTGCAGGCGTACGAAGGTCGTCCGACCTTGGGTAGGTAAGTTTTAGTTAGGCATGTATGCCAGCCATATAGAGTACTGCGACAGTGATGCGTGGCGCCGGGTTGGATTGGAGCAACGAACCACCTAAAACAGTCTTAACTTGCTCGCTTATACATCTGTAGAATGCTCGCGTGTCCTCAAGACGGGCACTCCAAGATGTCTAAGAGGCTGGCCTTATCCGGATATCGGCGCGACGGCAAACCGTGCCAATTCTTGTGCTTGCCTGCAATTTTACATGGCTTCACGACGAGCGTAACCACTAGTAGAAGAGCATGGCGGGTGGTGCCGTAAAAGCCGTTTCGTGTCCTCCCCGCCATGCCATCTTCATCTATTTTGTTCTAGGGAGCTTACTCGTAACACTCGAATTGGGTCCCTAGACTAGCTAGATTAGTAACGTGCTGCAGGCCTGGATCACGTTCCAATCGGCACTTTTACATAGTCCTACCTACAGCAGAACGGTGTACCCATTCTCTGGGAACAAGATAATCGGACGGGTAAGTCATGGGCAGGTCGGTCAGTACAACGCGCGTAGGCAGGCAGACAGGCAGGCAGGCCATTTCTCACCAGTCACCAACACCGAGAGACACCTACCGGCCTTGACCGCCTCCAAACACGGATTACTCGTTACAAGGGGAGTGCAACGACGCCGCCATGGGCAGATTCGGCTTGCGCCAAACAAATCGTTCAAACGCGGCACGCGCCCCCCCGAGACCTATCGCTTGATAAGCCGGGGGTAGCTACACCAATTCTTTGGCACCCCAAAGCAGGAAGATGCAATTTCTTGGCGTCGCCTCTGCCTTGCTGCAGCCTCACCAGACGGGCGGTGACTACCATGCCATCATTGCACAAACTGCGTCGTCACCTAGACTAGACCAGATGGATAGAACCTATTCCGTAGCGAGTCACTTTGCACAGACATCTCGCTCCCGCTTATCCCGCGTCCTTCTCTCCTGTCCTTCCATTCGATCGCCCTCAACGGAAAACATGTGACTTTACGTCGATGTCGTTGGCCCAGCGGCCAGTCCCCTCCATCCCGTATCCCACACAAACTGCCGGGCTCCCTGCGGGTTGCCGCACATCTATTTTCGTTACCGGCATGCAAATTGGAGTAAAAAGTAGGTATACTTAAAAGTGTCCTTTCATTTCTGATCCCCACGATCTCCAATACGACGGCATATAAATCAAAAACGCACTAGGTTAGGTACATATACACGTGCACCCGTTATCGTCCGTCCCCTTTTGAAGAGATCCTGTTGACCGCCTCTTACCATGACAAGTAGGTATCGAATCTTCAGATGCTCAATTCGTATCGGCCCGTAGGCTTCTATATACCATGTAGTCATCAATAAATAATTGGTATTCCCGTAGACTATTAGTTCGTGCTACGTAACCAGCTCAAAATGTAAGTCTCTGGCGGGTATAACGATGCGGTGAAACGTCAGCCTTCGAACCGTAGATAATAGGCCTCTTAAGCAGCCATGGGGACGCGCGGAAGGTTTCGAGCGATTGGCAGAGGCTTACTATTCCTTGCTTCACCATGTAGCGTCGTACTGCTCTATATATCGACAAATACGATGATACATCCTGCTGGCGCCCGTCACTTAATTCTACTCCAGCACGTATCGGAGGCCGAGCATGCATTAAACATCTTTTTTCATTATCTATTGGTGGCAAACCTGATAAAGTGAAGCGAGCCTGCATGTAGCGTAATCCTCTAGCTGAAATATTCCACCATTTTTCAGTCGCGTTTCCCCAGCCAACCAACCATTTAGTCAGCCACCCTACTCGTCCTCCAACTTAGCCTGAGCTCGTTGGGGCGAGAGCGATCTGTAACGTAACCCATGACGCCTGTGCAATGCAAATCGACGAGGAACCCATTGCGTTAAATCATACCCCGACGTACAATGTCTCCATCAACCCCTCCTTTTGTGCCATAGTGCGTGCCGAGACAAAGATACCTAATATCCTTCATGAGGTCTCAGTTGTATGTCCGCGACAAGTTACGCAGATACCAATCGACTAGTTTGCGTCCCACCTTGGCCTCTGAGATATGAATCAAATCCTGCGGATCCTCGGTTAGCACGGTGGTACTCTGAAAAGCTTGTTGTTCACACAGAAAAGCTTGTCAAGCTTGGCCAAGCTAGCGGTGGAGATGGGGTTGCACTTACTCCTTGGAGGGCATAGTCCAAATCGCTGACGTTTACCCATTCGCCATCCAACAACCCCTGGTCGGCCCAGCGAAGTTGTTTGGTCCTCTGCTTGTTGACCAAGAGCAAGGACCGCAGCTCCTCTGGCTGTACCTCTAGGAAACCAGCGAGCTTCTTAAGATCCATGGTTGTATAGAGGCGAAGGTAGGATTTGACGGTAGGGCTCCACATATTCGTCTTAACCTCATCCATAAAGATAGAGAGGTGGTGGTCGATCGGGTCGATGTTAGCCTCGGGGTTATCGAAATCTGGGGGAACCGGCGAGATGAACTTGGGGCAGGCGGCCCTAAACAGTTCCTCGAAGATAGGGAGAGACTCGGGGCCACCACGCTGCAGCTTGAGGAGCTGGTCGCCATACTTCTCTCTGAGAGCCGTGTGGATGGTGTCGTCCAAGCGGGTGGGGTGGAATGCGACGCAGATAGCAATCAGGGCATACATCTGGTCATTCTTCTTGGTGATTGAATCATATTGAGCATTCTTCTGGAAGTTCTTGGTCCGCGATACGTAGACAAGAATGTGGCTGAACATGCGGATGGCATCGGCGTATCGGTGCATCATCATGTAGGAAAAGCCCACGTAGTAGTACGTAGTAAAATGGGCGGCCATGACGCGGGCGAACATAGCCTTCTTGTTGAGCTCGATGTCATCGAGTGTCTTGAGAGCAAGGCTGAAGTCACCTAGCAAGCAGTGGACTCGTAGGAGACCAATGATGGAGAAGTATCCAAGCATTCGGTAGAGCGTCTTGGAGCCGTACTCGCCAGCAACAGCAGCAGGGTCCTCGTTCCGCTTCATAGCGGCCAGCTGCTCGGATATCTGCGACCGCTGGATGAGGGAGTACAGGACGTTCAGTACACTGTAGCAGCCCCAAGTGTTTGGGTTGTCGCGCAAAATCTGTCTCTCCTCCTCGTTGTCTCGTGCTTGGCGCGCGATCCGGAGCCGATACGAAGAGAATGAGTTAAATTGGTAGATAAACTCATCGATCACATCCCACGCCCAATAGTGCTAAGTAAGATCTACGTCAGCATTGAACCTCGATGGGCCAGTGAAAAGACAGAGCAAGCAAACTAACCGAGGGTGGTTCCAGATCGACGGGGCCTTCCGAGTTGAGGATGAAGTGGAAGAGGTTGCAATAGGAATCGTAGCTCTGGAACTTGACCTCCAGAGGAGCAGAGAAGTCGAGGGGTTGAGCGGCAGCAGCGAGCCTCGACTGGATATCGTCGGTCTGCTGGGCCATGGTCAGGGAGCTGACGCGCTCCAGCTCCTCCATGCCGTCTTCATACTGGACCTGCTCCTTGTAGTCGGCGACAAGGGCTTCTTCCTCGACATCGCTATCGTCTTCCATGGTGCGCACGGGCGCCGCACCGTTTCGGAGGCCGCTCATCGTCAAAGGATGGTTTGAGGCAGAGCTGGTCAGCGGCGGTGGTGGTGGTGGAGAGGGCGGATAGTTCAAGGCGCTTCGCTATTCTCTCTCGCTCAGTCGCAGTCGGCGGGGCGGGGCACGTTCGATAATTTTTCGATGGTTGGATATGAAAACAGACACGCCGCAAACAACCGAAGTTTTAGCGGACTGTTAGGGTTGTATCTTCAGGTATCGAACTTTGAGCCACACTAGAGCTGTAATTGCATTGGCCGGATATGAGATGAGCCAATCAACGCTTAGAATTTCCTCCGTTATGACCGTTGATTGGCTCATTTATCATATGGCCATCGCTATTAGTTAGGTGGGAGGGGTGATTACGTAGCTTATCACCCTATCGGCTTTCTTATCGATTGTGGTGCCAGGTAGGCGGGGTGGCGGGGTAAAATGTATTCTTGTCAAAAGATGCTTTTTTCTGCCCCGCCATTTAGTTTCTCAATATAGAAACAATATGTATGTTTACGTAGAAGTAAAGCAATTAAATACTCGTCGCAATAGCAAAATCTTTGGCGAAAGTGAGCATTACTCTCATCATCGATTCCAATCGCCAGTGTGTATATCCTAGTCATATTATACGTGGCAAAGCTTGCGCGGTGTATAAAAGCGCGACACACGTCTGAGCCACTTTGAATCATCCATTGTCACGTATTAGTCACTCAGCGGCCAGGAATATCCATCCACTCATACTACCTTCATCCTAAGAGACTTCAGAGCCATTTTAGAGCCTTATTCGTTCACGATTTCATGAGGCCTGTTCTCATTAGATTTACACACCCACCATCCAAAACTTATAGCCAACAAAATGCCTGTAGTCACGCCAGAGAAATTGGCTAGCCTGCAGCAGCATGCAGATGATGTGCGCAATGTGAGCATCTCTCTTCCCTCCGGCCTGAAGGCAAATATGAGAAACTTACACGACGCAAGATTTGCATATTAGCTCACGTCGATCATGGCAAGACCTCACTCACAGATGCCTTGCTTGCCACAAATGGCATCATCTCACCTAAACTCGCCGGCAAGATCCGGTATCTTGATTCAAGGTCGGACGAGCAAATCAGGGGCATCACTATGGAGTCCTCCGCTATCTCTTTGTACTTCTCTATGCTTCGGAGAACTGCACCGGATGCCACACCGGTGCCCAAGGAATATCTCGTAAACCTTATTGACTCTCCTGGTCACATCGATTTCAGCAGTGAGGTGTCGACTGCTTCACGATTGTGCGATGGCGCAGTCGTCCTGGTTGATGTTGTTGAAGGCGTTTGCAGCCAGACAGTTACTGTGCTTCGACAAACATGGGTCGAAAAATTAAAACCCCTATTAGTTTTTAACAAGATCGACCGTCTTGTGACGGAGCTAAAGATGACGCCAGGCGAGGCTTATATCCACCTTAGCAAGCTTCTGGAGCAGGTCAACGCCGTTTTAGGAAGCTTCTTCCAAGGAGAGCGTATGGAGGAGGACTTGAATTGGAGAGAACGTATGGACGAGCGAGTGGCCGCGACAGCAGCGAAGGAATCAAAAGTCGGCGATGCAGAAAGTGAAGCCGGCGAGCTACAATTCGAAGAGCGTGATGACGAGGAGCTATATTTTGCCCCAGAGAAGAATAATGTCATATTTAGCAGCGCTGTCGATGGTTGGGCCTTTACTGTCCGGCAATTTGCAAGCCTATACGAGAAGAAGCTCGGGATAAAACGGAATATTATGGAAAAGGTCCTATGGGGCGACTTTTACCTCGACCCTAAAACCAAGAAGGTCCTTGGACGGAAACACTTAAGGGGTCGGAATCTAAAGCCTATGTTTGTGCAGCTTGTGCTTGACCAAGTATGGGCCGTATATCAAGCGACAATGGGTGGTGATAATGGAAAGGGGTAAGTCAATACATCTGCATAAGCTATGTACACCTTACTAACCTACCGTTTTCAGTGATCCCGTTATGCTCGAGAAGATCACAAAATCCTTAAATATCACAATATCGCCTCACATTGCTCGAGCCCGAGATCCCCGGTTATTAATGACGACTGTATTCTCATCTTGGTTACCTCTTTCTACTGCACTGCTTGTTTCAGTCATCGAGTCACTGCCATCTCCTAAAGCAGCACAGGCGGAGCGTCTACCAGATCTATTAGCAGACTCTCCAGGCGCAGACCACATTGACCCTCTTGTCAAAGACGCCATGGTCAATTTTAAATCGTCCAAATCTGATCCGGTAGTCGCATATGTTAGCAAGATGGTCTCAATTCCCGAAAGCGAATTACCTGAGAATAAAAGGCGACCTGGTCAACTCAGTGCTGACGAGGCTAGGGAACTCGCAAGGAGAAAGCGAGCTGAATTCGCACGGGCGCAGCAAGCGGAGTCAGACGGGATGAATGATGTGGGCACCGCGCTCGATAACATATCGTTAGACGATTTCGTGCGACCGGTAGAAGAGAAACAAGCCGAGGTCGAACACCTGATAGGATTCGCAAGAATTTACTCAGGTACTCTCTCGGTTGGCGACACACTTTATGTCCTAGCGCCGAAATTCTCGCCTGCCGACCCTCACGCAGCCCCAGAGCCACAGAAAGTGACAGTAACGTCCCTCTATATGCTCATGGGTCGGAACTTGGAGTCTCTAAATTCAGTGCCCGCGGGCGTTGTATTTGGTGTTGGTGGTCTGGAGGGGCATATCCTAAAGTCGGGCACTTTGTGTAGTCAGTTGGAAGGATCCGTCAATCTGGCTGGAGTGAACATGGCGGGCAAGCCGATCGTTCGTGTTGCCCTCGAACCCGTGAACCCCGCAGATTTAGACAAAATGATCGAGGGCTTGAAGCTTCTCGTGCAGAGCGACCCATGCGCCGAGTACGAACAGTTCCAAAGTGGCGAGCATGTCCTATTGACAGCTGGAGAACTGCATCTCGAACGATGCTTGACGGACCTGAAGGAACGATTTGCAAGGTGTGACATCCAAGCAGGCGCGCCAATTGTGCCATACCGAGAGACGATCGTACGAGCCGAAGAGATGCGTCCCCCAGCCAATAAAGACCTAGGAAGAGGAGCCGTTATTGGTGTCACGAGTTCGAAGCAAGTGAGCATCACATTGCGGGTTAGACCTCTACCACAGAACGTCACCGAATTCCTTTTGAAGAATGCAGCATCGATAAAACGTGTATATTCCGAGCAACACGGCATAGAAGATGAAAGCAATAAGGACGAGTTCCAGGGCGAGCAGAATGTGGAGATTGACGAAGGCGTCGTCGAGAGTAAGGCTTTATCCATTGAGGAGCTAAAAGGGCAGCTTAGAGAGGCATTAGAAAGCGGGAAAGGTCGTGAGGCATGGAAGGGCATCATCGACAATATTGTCGCTTTCGGACCTCGACGCACGGGCCCAAATCTCCTTATCGATGCAACGAAAGACGGACTGTTCCCCAAAGTCTTCTCTGGAGACAAGATCGAGGGTGATGCGCCAAAGGCTGACGAGGCTCTCCAAGCTGCACACTTATGTGATAAAGTCACGTATGCGTTTCAGCTCGCTACTAATCAGGGGCCATTGTGCAATGAACCTGTTCAGGGGGTCGGTGTCATTATCGAAGACGTGGCAGTCACGTCCACGGAAGAAGACGCCTCAGCTCGTGATCGACTAGGCAGATTGACTGGAGAGGTCATCAAGACAGTACAGCAGTCAATTCGACAGGGCTTTTTGGACTGGTCCCCACGGCTTATGCTCGCTATGTATTCTTGCGAGATCCAGGCCAGCAGTATGTCACCTTCCTTTTTCTCCCCCTAACATGAGACAGCAAGCTAACCGCACACACCATCACAGCCGAAGTCCTAGGCCGCGTATACGATGTACTAACACGTCGCCGAGGGCGCGTATTATCCGAGCAGATGAAAGAAGGCACACCCTTCTTCACAATCCAGTCCCTTCTCCCCGTAGCCGAATCGTTTGGTTTCGCAGACGACATGCGGAAGCGGACGTCCGGCGCCGCGCAGCCACAGCTCATCTTCGCCGGCTTCGAGGTGCTGGACGAGGATCCGTTCTGGGTGCCCTTCACCGAAGACGACCTCGAAGACCTGGGCGAGCTGGCGGACAAGGAGAACGTGGCCAAGCGCTACATGGATGGCGTGCGTCGCAAAAAGGGTCTGCTCGTAGAGGGACGCCAACAGCGTGTGGCGGCTGAGAAGCAGAAGACGTTGAAGCGGTAATGAGATGTAATGTATATCTAAGTCTGGTTCTTTGGGTATACTGTTGTGGGTGGAAAAGAAGATCCGCAAGCGAACTTCAGGTCTATAGAGAGGATATATTTAGAAGTAATTATGCGGACTACAAACTATTAGGATAGGAACAAGGGCGAAAGCAGTCCCGGAAGTGAAATAACAATAGAGCACTATGAATAAATTCTGCAGACCAATATTCGCTGTCACCTAGCAAGAAAAGAATTGTGCTACCACTTAGAAACGGCATATTGCAAGTCAGCTAACTAGTGATCCACGAAATGTGAGTGGTGCAGTTGATCGTTGATATCTAACGACTATGTATCCTCTACATCCTTCGCTTTCTATCTGCAAAGGTGAACAAACAGTCGCAACCATATTACAAGTTTACACACGGTATATTTACATGTCGCCTCTCACCCTCTAATGCTGATGCTTTATAGTATCCTCGTCCAGCCGCCGACGAAGCCAATCAGGCACGAACGCTTTAACTTTAACGGTCTCTCTATCACCGGTCTCGGCTACGTCCTCCCCTTCCACGTCTTTAGTAGGTTGTATCACGAACTCAGCCGCCGGATCGAATTCCAGCGTGGCCGTATCATTAGGCACCACGAGATCCGACATGAGCTGGACGCGGCACAGCGCAAGCCCTATATTCCCCGTGCCAGCGAGGAATGTGCCGGTGCTGCGTCCCTTCTTGCCATGTCGTCCGATAGTGAGGCCATGGAGATCTCCTCCATCCCCCACCACGGACGGAACTGCATCGGGCCTGTATTCGAGAGATGTAGGCACAGCTTCGTCCTCACCGTAGAGCATGCATGGTAAGATGCGCTTGCGCACGACCCCGCGATGACGCGTGCGAATCGTCAATTCTTGGCCTACGTAGCAACCTTTCCGGAAGTCGATGCCGCCCATGAGGTCCATATTCGACTCTTGCGGCAGCGCTTGCGCAGGGATAATCTCGGCGCTACCTTCCGGTACGCCGCGCAAGTACCGGCGCACGCGATACGCACCTTCGTCCGTCTTCTCGTCCGCAGAAGACTGAAGCTCCGAGGGCAGGTCCAGAGCCTGTACGTTCAAATCCGCCCCGACGGTGAGAACCCGGTAGCCCATACCCGGGGCTCTCAAGTCGGGTATCATGATGGATCGCCCGTCGTTCCGCGCGAGGCCCCCCGCATCTTGCGTCGTCGCCCCGACGTCGCTCCAGATCTGCCACACGCTCATCTCGTCCTCCTCGATGGCGCGCAGAAAGATCTTGCTCCGCAGCTTGTAGCGCTTCAGGTGTTTCAGCAGCGTCGTCAGCTGGGCGGCGTCGACTTCGATCATGAAGTGGGGGTCCCCTCCCGATCCGGCCGGAACAGGGTAGACGAAGACATCGTGCAGCACGCGCCCCAGCGCATTGAGGAAGCCGCAGTAGAACCAGGGAGGAGTCTGCGTTGCTGGTTGAATGGTGCCGTTGAGATGGGCGGCGTTATTCCCCTCGATCGATGTCGTGATGAGACCTTGCAGGAAATGCGGCGCATCGATGCCGGATATCGAGATTAGACGTCGTGTTCGGAGGCGGGCGTGTCCCGACGACGGGGGAGGCGATGGTATTGGAGGACTGATCTGGGTGTTCTCACGGAGAGTGGCGCTGCTGGATGCAAAGCTTCGCCGTTGTCGTCTGGATGGGACATTGGCCTGTTGGTGTTGTAGGAGTCGACACGATGCGCAAACGAAGGTAGTGCGGGAACTTAGAGGCACCGATGACAGGCCTCTTCTGAGGGACCATCTCGAGGCGCTGCGTGGTACAGCCTGCATTGTACCACACTGCTAATATCGAACCTCGGTCGCGAGACTATAGAAATCTGACGGACAATTCGTCTTCAAGCCTGTTCTCTATTGGATGAGTAACGGTCGAGGTTAGCAACAACTTTTTTGAGGATGATGTAATAACTAAGTACCCGCAGCTAACGCCGATAGAAGACATGGTGGTCATAGCTCCCTCTACCTACTATATCTTCATACTTTCAGGCCACTCAATCACGTGGGTCATAATCACGAATTGATATCCTGATGATGGTGCTATATCGGGCTAGGTATACTAAACAAACCCGTACGGTGGGGAAGAAACAATCTAATTTTATGAGATGAAGAGGGTGGTGAAATAGGAAGCTTAGAAATCGTGACGATAGTCCTGGGCTATCGTAGCTCTTCTAGGAAAGAATTGTTGGTGTACTCTTTCTAGTAGGGCTTCCTTGATCGCTTTCCCCTTTGTAAAATTGTCAGGATCTTCACATCTCTGTCCTTTCCACTACGAAAGACGAATAGCTTCATTTATACGTTTGCTAGCATAAGTATGTCACAGAAAATATGAAGAGCCAATAAACTTTAAAGGCATTGGAAACTGTTTCTTCCGGCATATGTACTAAGTGTACCAAGATGTTGCTATTAATTTAATATACGAATTTTTAATGGCTAAAACTTCCTCTAGTTGACTGCAAGTAATGCCAATTGACCTGCATTTGCTTAACTTAAACAAGTCACGTTATTAAGCCTCTTAAACATCTAAAGTAGATCCGTGCAGAGAGCTAGCTTTGTTATACTATTTATACATGTAATCATGCAGTATACATTTAGTATATCCCAAGTCATTGTCATATTGCTGTCCTTTATGCTAACTATATAGCTAGATCACATGTTTAAGAGCAATTAGCTTGAAGAATCAAGTTTCGATCAAGCTAAACTCCACAAAGTCTCAACCTACGGAAGTCGCTTTTATGTGATGACCATCAGACGACTTAAAAGATTGACGTAATATAAAATGCCGTAACCGCCCCTTATAATGCATTGTACCTCCTATAAACTCCACAGGCTATCGACTCGTCATACGGGCAGGTACCTGTTTAAAGATACACACGGCCACATAATACACATTAGGAGCAAGTGGTCTTCAACCAACAACCCCCGGCTATGATACCAGGTTTCGATCGAGCTAACGGGTTGGATCTACTCACAGCAAACCGATTTCACCGCAGTCTTTGCTGTGGACGGGGGGTTGTCTGTCTGTTCCCCCCCCCCCCCTTGATTTACGTTCAAGAAGGACATCGTGAAGGGCTACAATTTGGAGCCCGATCATCGCGATACCAACAAGTTCCCAGCATCCTGGGGCCAAAAGATGATGATGGAAACGTTCAGCGACAAATGCAAAGACGAGATTTCCAAACGGCCTCCTACAATGACTGAGAGATCCATGGACGAATGGGCTATCGTTATGGTGCCAGACCTACCAAACGATCCTATTAGACATGATCAAGTTTGTCAACTCTTTGAGCACACAGGGGAGGGAAATATATGTCGATATTGCCATTTGTAGGCTAACGTCTGACAGTACCCTGACGCCTCTTCGATTATTATCTCGAGATCCTGAATGTATGACACCTTACAGTGCGAGCGGACTCTCCCATATCGACCTAGACATGCTCGATTATCGCACTCCAGTTGTCCTCGGGACACCAAACGTTGAGGCGATCCCCCGAATACTAGCCAAGTACGCTCATAAATTTGAGTGGAAAAGCATTATCAAAATTCGAGCATTCAGAGATGAAAAGGGCCATGTAGAAAAGGACTTTGTGTATCATATACGTATTGAAGGATGCCCCAATATCTCCAAGTAAGCCTCATAATCAACGTTTAGGTATTTCTCAAGTTAATTAGGCACTTACATTAATCCTAGATGAACTCCTCGCAGACAGCCGTAATACCCTAACACGGATTAAACCTGGAGAGATAGCGGACCCTTGGGGCGAGACGGCGCGAAGCCGTGTCGCTAGCGTACTACACAATCCTACGGTTGCAAGACTCCAACTCTGCTGAAGTGGTTCGCGATCGAATCTGGCCGTTCTACACAAATCGGTTACATGGAGATATAGGGCCATGTTCTCGCACAGTCGAGTTAAAGAGAACTTATTATCGGCATCCTCTGAAATTCTCCCACACCGGGTTGGTTTGAGGACTTGGCCGCCAATCCGAATATCGAAATCCCTACGCACCACTAAAGTCTCGCTTTTGCTCGCGATTGAATGGCGTTATATTCTCTAGCCCTAACGCTGGCCTACAAGGGCCGATAGGTGTCTCTTGCATCCTCGAATCAGCACCTGGGCAGGTACCTCTTACAGGGGAGGATAATGACCTCAACAAGGAGCCTTTCCATGCGAAGGAGGTAGCAGGCCATGTGCTAAGTTTTGAGCGTGAACATGTTGACTCTCATCTTTTTGACCGACACTGTGAGAAAGGTTGCTGGAAACTTGTGCCTCGTGCAGTCGCGGTAAGAAATGCAATGAGCTGCTTGCGAGTCAATCACTTTTAACACTCGGCTAGTACACATCAACTAGCCATCCTAGATGTACCATGATGGAATTACAGTTGAGTCCAGAGTAACAGAAGATCCACGATAATGAAAGGAGTGGATAGGCAGCCATACGCACTGAAAGAGAGCGCGAAAAGTTCCTCAGATGCTTGGGTTTCACGGGTTGTTCCCGAACTTAATGGGATATCTTTTAGGATGATGGTGGTGTCTCTAGTCTATAATCCACGCCTTAATCTCGCAATAAATAAGAAGTCAGAATAAATAAAATCCAGTTAACCGTATTTTAATCACCACATAACAAGCCGCTCATGCTTATTACGTTTTGTTATACTATATATATTAGGGCTACAACTACATATTCTGAACTGGCCAGTACTTTCACAAAAGAGTACTCATACAACTAAGGAATATATCTTCGGCTACTGCTAACAAAGCCGTAGTATTCACAATTATAATAACAACACTGTATATTTATCCCTTACTGTTGTCACAAAACACTTGAAATTCTGCGATTCTGTCTATTATAGCCTTCCTAACCTTCCCACGCCGGTTACCAGCTCTATCCATCCCTAAATACACCACATAAATAGACATCATCTAAGCAATCTACGACTGTTGATATGCAGCAAGATCTATGGTGATGGGAAGTTGCATCAGCACCCAAAATGAAGGGTTAGGCAGAGGCATTCAGCGCCCCCGTGAAGACACCAGGGGCGTCCCGACTGGGCACGACTGGCTCGCGAAAGATATAGTCCTGCATTTGCTGAACACATTGAGGACTTGAGATCACTGTTGGACGAGAACTTCATTTTTGTGCACAATCGCGTTCGTGATTCATCGCGAATTACAGTCTATGTGAGGCACTGATATCTACCATCGTTACAGAGGGCGTAGATCAATTATTCTTAGAAACCTCACTAGACGTTGAGGTACCGAACACTTTTAGACGAGTCGGGGATTGTATGATTAGATATAGCTATGTGCTAGTTGAATGAAAGAAAGATGCCTCCGTAGAGAACATATGAAGATACTCGGCGTCGGCGTATTCGTAAGACTGTATGGCAATAGGTCGTTTTTGTTGAGTGTGATTGACCAAGTCTTAGTGCTCTGTCGACGCCCTTACAATCCAACGCGTATGAACCATTAGAGTAATCTGAATAATGATGTAACAATTTCCTAGGGACAATGTTAATTCAAACACATTCCTATTAAGAACGTGATGCTGTAGCACCGTTTGTTGCGCATTTAGTACCTCGGATTGACTTCTTAATAGCTTTACATGTATCAGAATACGCCACTCAGCCCTATACAATATCGTCATATAGAAGTACTACCTCAGTTAACACTTCGATGCCTCGGGACAACCGCCCCCGTGGCTTGAGTAATGTGTTTCTGTTTAATAGAGTTCTGTAGGGCGGAGTGGTGAACACATAGTAATCATGCGCGCTGTTTACTCATACAATTACTCCGCCGGACAACCGACACGTTGATTGACCCGACGGCCTCTAATCCACCCGCACCACTACAGCAGCTAATCTTATAATCAACGTCCCGCATTCTTAAGCTCTATCATTCCTCATAGATTCCATAACCAACGGGTTTACTGTACCCATGTGCCGCAAGTGCCGCACGTGCCGCACGGGCGCGCGGAGTATGATGAATGATGCCCAAGAATGGTCGTTACGCTTCTGCTGATGTTCGCAACTAACATGTCCTTTACTAATGTGACCCGGAAGGTCCGTAACCAAAGCGGGCTTCGGTTTCGCGACGGAGGAAAAACGCACCGGACACCCACCTGGTAAATGTCGTGCATGCTGATCCCTTTTTCTCGATGTAAGATATCGATCCGAGGTGTCCATTCCGGTGGTAATTGATCCGGCGGAACGCCTATGTCTCCTTTCCGATGCCAGGGTCCCCATGTCCTGAACACTCTATTGGGATCAAAGTGGACAAAGTACCTTGCATGATCGCGGGGGCTTTCCGTACTTTACTCCGTTGCAGTACTACCCTTCCCCGGATTGGTTACACCAAGTAAACTTGATTGAACGTCGTTGAGCATGTTCGCGCTCAACAATACAGAGGTACACTATTTGGGAGCATGTACGAAAGTGACTACTAATACTACTTCAAGCCGCCTCGCTTCCACCGAGTCTCATCCGGCAGGCGATGGTATATGCCATGTTGGATCTCATGTGATCTGTACATGACCATTAGAAGTCCATTCCCTACCTGGCTCTGCTAAACGTCACGCGCGATTCGCCAAGGGTGAGGCACAAGACGAGGATCAATCCTGGAATTATTAGAAACAGGATGGTTGGTGTTGATTTCAGCAGCGTATATTGTTCTACAGGTGCCGCATGGGCACTTGGTTGACCATAGCATCAAGGGAACGATCCTTACGGGATTTCCGTTTTCAATGTTGACAAAATGCCTCATAAATAGCGGAGTCTAACGCGTCTAATTCGATATCTATGCAAGATGTTGGAATGTAAAATAAACGAGGAAGCGTCGTAAGTTATGACAGTCACATTTCTTATTGTTGCTGGTATCCTTCTTTAGATTAGTTCTCTTCTCCGGTTACATAAAGACCGTCCAACGAACGAGAATGAGACGGAGAGATCAATTAAGAAACAGATGAGGCACGTCTCGCGGATAATCGTGTATACATGAGACTTAATTAAGATATTGCTTGTTGAGAACACCGACGATTAGAACTACAGCAGAGATACCCAGCTAGCAATATCGTGATAATTCACTTATTCATGCCTGTAAAAGCTATCATCTACAAAGCTGCTCCGTTTTCTGGCCAGCTATGATAAAAGACCCATACGCCTCTCATGTTGTTTAACCTAGAGTGAGGCCATTTCATATTCAGGGGTCGCCGAGCTCATATCTTACACGGATATCCGGTTCTGCCAACTGGTGTATCATAAAACACATGAAAGATTCTTTGACTGAGATACGGGTAAGGACTCAACCGCTTCTTACGGCGACTCAGAAACTCACGATACACATCACAGCATAGCCCTGTGCCACTTGTGAATCATTGGCCCTCACTCTCTTCGGAAGTCCATCAATGATTCCAAAGATTTCCGTTGTCATACCCCAAAAACGGTACTGCATTCCAATCCGCCATGCGAACAGCGCATATTGCTAATTTGCCAACCGTGCTCCTTCCGAGATGATGTACGACAGTATCCGGCCCCTCGACAACACACGTACTAGCAATGTTTAACAGACGCAGCCACACACACATAAAGAAAAGTAAATTTCCGAGCCGCCATATCGTCGCGAAACGACGTACTTCCTATTCCGTGAGCTATTCTGCGAGCAAGTAGCATGACTGAAGAAGCTAGCGTTGAACAAATCACGGGACACAAACAATGTGCTACCAAGCACCTATCCGTAGTCCGCCTCATGCATCTGGCTGTGCGTAACCACTGTCGTATATACAGACATATCGCGGGAAGCGTCTCAGGTACACTGCTCGATTTCGTGCGACGTGAATGCAACGTTCTCTTTCCCGGGTAACAAGATGACGCTCTTCCCACCTACCCGCGGATCTAAGTACCCATGCTCCGTTACTCAACAGCAGCCGTCGTACGGAACGCGTGAGAACGGTGAGGAAGTGAGTAGGCAGTAGGCAGGCTGAATAGGCAACCCACGTTTGGTGGCCCTTACATAAACCCCCTCAACACGGCTGCGCTGCGCTACCCCAGCCAAGCGGGAGCCTGCAGATACATCCTTCGTTTGTGTTCCAAATCTCCGCCTGAAAACAAGATCATATTCCGCCTTGTTGGTCGTACGCGCATGTATGACAGCGTTGACAAATACTGTCTACCAGCAACCTGTATGTAACACTGATATTATACGTACAACCGAGATAAGCGTGCCTGAATTGCAGGATCAAAGGAATGCTTCGTTTATGTCGATATAATTCTAGGAGAGTAATTGAATGCGAGAGTCAATCTGGGTGCACTTATCGGGATCTGTAGGTTTTTGTTCAGTATAAATCAGGCATTTGCTTATGCATAATTGGAGTCGACCAAGCCAGATCTGTCCATTTGCAATCGATTGTCGAGCAGGTGGAAGCGATGAAACCTCAACGTGATAGGCTGGGCGGGAATGAAGCGGCGTCTGCAAAACGTCGAGATTCCTGCCGACCGTTCGATGGATCGAATGTTAGTCATACAACGAATGCAAGTCGATGTTGAAAAGAATCAACCCCATTCGATGCATTGTCGCGTTTCCTTCGCAACGCATGCTGAATTGGACCGAGCGTACAACCATAGTGTTGCGGTGCGCCTGTGTAACGAGTTAGCAAATCATCACATGCCAAATCCGTCCATGTTACTGTTACCCTTCATCGATGCGAGTGAGATCCCACCATCCCCTCATCCCACCCATCGTTCGCCCACACTGAGCGATACGTGCATATACCTAGGGGACCTACCTCCGCCGTTTCGGGATTTGAAACATTTATTGGCCTGGATCTTCATGTATGCCCACCTTCTTCGCAGGACACATACCGCAGTAACGTGTATAGTAGGTAGTAGAAGGGGCACAGGCGGACGCCATTCTGTATCAAAAAGAAGGGGGCGGTGGCTTATGGATCTACAGCGGGAGGCAGAAAAACGCCACGAAGGCGGGGAAAGCTCTGGTTCGTCTTTCATTCTGAATCATCAGACATAGTCATTCGGTGAGCCATCATAGGTTAGGAAGGCTGCGATCGCACGAATCATCTGTCTACGCTACTGCGGCCCCTTGGCGGGGACGTGTCTCGCCAGGAGGAAATGGGCCTTGGCAGATGTGATCATTAGGCGGTAATGATTTCGTGCATTACTTCATCTTCCTTCAGGTCGGCATGGCTAGGCGGTGACAGAGTGAGTGGTTGGCAGGCTGACCGCATGGGATGCGCGGGTTGAGCTGGATCCAGGGGGGCCTTTTATTGTAGCGTTTTAAGTGTGCTGGAGTGAAAGGGGATGATAGGCTATCCTGGGGGTTGCCGGTATGTGCTGGCCCGTACCCGTGATGATGTGTGGTGACACGACAACACCACTCTGTCGGGTCGGTGTGGATCATGGGTGTGAGTGATCTCAACACGCCATGGACTAAGAAATACCTAGTGAGGAATTATGGCCTCGTAGTAGGTAGCGCGGGCGACTGCTGTAACCGGCCTCGCAACTTCATACAACAGAAACAGAATGAATGTGAAGGATTCAGAGTTGGAGTCGCTACCTGCGCTGGCAGGGCAGTCGCATAAGGACCATGCATGCATTCCCACCCAACTCAACACCCTGCATAGGTGAAAATGGCAGATGGTGAATGTAGGTACCCATCTCCATCTTCCTTACCTCCATGTTGTCTAGGCTATCCCCATCAACGTAGCGCTAGCTACGAGATACCTAGGACTCAAATGCTCTGTTTATTGTCGCGGACTTACTCATAACGTGAACGCGATAAATGTCCTTGCGCCTAACACGCGGTTTTGTTTACTTAAGTAGAAGGACCGTGAACCCCCGCTATGCTGTAGGGCTGGGTTTTCCCTGGTAACGCCTATTTCGGGTTTCACTCACTCGCCGACGCAATGGTTCAGATGGAGTGTTAGAATACTGTACACCGCGACAGCTTGGTAAGGCTGCCCCGCAGCGAGAGACAAAAACTCGTACGTGAACCAGTCGGCGATCGTGAAGTAATACCGGTCCGTCGGTAGATGTGAAGCTAGTGGCGCCAAGCTTTCCACCGTGTTGATGTCACTGTGAAGATATCAGACCTAACGAAAATTAATGGGGAAGATTGAGACAAATGGTTTTGATGGGAAATTGAAGGTATCGTATGTATATACGGGTGATGTACGCAATTACTTAAGTGAGACATGCCCCAGGTGACCCTAGCCAGAGGCCCTGGTCCCCTAATGATCGATACCACATGGCGGGGAGGGTCCACCCGATGAGACAAAAGCCTGAAAAGTGGAGGCCGAGGCCAGTTTGGCGGGCTCGTCCTGGCAATATCATTGGATGAATGCGATCAATTTCCGGCAAGAAAGCGGCACCTGGTCTCAATCAATTCATAAGCTTGCCGAGAGACCTATCTATCATTTGACGTGCTCTTGCGTTTGAGAAAGGGCCTCGGGATGAGGCGGAGTGACCAGTAGCTATGCTGCGTATTGTGAAGCCTAAATTGTGGCTTTGAATTGAGGTATTCTCACCGAGCACCTACATGTAGGCAGCTGTGTTTTGATATTACTACTGTATGTAGTAAGTTTTTTCCTGACTGGGATTGTGACGGGACCGAGCCGGGGAGCTCTAACCCCGAAAGTCTCAAGGAGTTAAGGGATGCCTTGTGGGGAAAAGCGCACCAGGCAGCACTATTAGAGTTGATATCTGCAGCAACAAAGTTCAACTACTGTATGTCTGAGGGAAGGGCAAAGAAAATAAGCGTCGGGTGGAGCGGTTTATCGTTTTCCGCGGATCCAAACAGCTGGGAAAACTGGCGTTCAGTGAACCTGGTTTAATTGCACTATTTACTTTCGGTAGTGTTGAGGCCACTTTCGCCGTTGACTGGGTACCTACCCAATATTACAAGCATTGACGCAAATCACGATACTGGGTTGAGCCTTGCGACGATTGATGATCACCCGGTAACTAGCTACCTGTTGAAGCAATTTCCTGGGGGATGATGTGCCCTAGGTACGCAACTAGGCGGCTATGTACCTTGTCAATGACGCTTCCATCTCAACGTATTTCCTCGCGTTCCCGCTTCACCTTGGACATGTGCCTGCAGCAGTGCGTGCGTGCGTGCGCGCGCAGTTACATACAGCAACGGAGAGGAGAGATAAACTTATCTCCGACCTGCAGGGGGACAGAACATGATCGAGTTCCCACACACGTAATTGCCCACGCAAGAGCCTACAAGGTAGCAATATTAGCGGTATTATCAATCACCGTGATACCTGCCTAATCAACATTTCTACAAACAGGCCTCAGCGCTTCAGGCTTAGACATCTGAACGATCAGGCGACACATTTTAATAAATTGATGCGGCAGATAGCCGTGCATTGCCAATGTCTCGCCGTGACACCGAAGATGACATGGGGCATGTGCGCCGTCGCGCGACAAACCAACTGATACTGACGTCAAAGGAAGACGCGTGCATGACGATTTAACAGCGAGCGATGCGAAATACGGTTGCTCTCTCTTTGATTGAAGAATGCGATTCATGATGGTGGTATACTTGTACCTACTCGTTCTCGGTATCGCGGAGATCGGGCGAGTGCTACCCTATTTTTTGGACAGGAGTCATGGAGCCCCCCGAACTTGTTCGGAGAAAGCGGGACAGGGCATTTTCACAAACCCGAAACCCGAAAGCGACCAGATTATTTGGTCTGAGTAATTGACAGGAAAAATAACAGAGAGGAGTGTTTGTAATGCGCATTTGATCGTGGGGGTAAGTTCACATGGGGGCTATCTTTTCTTATTGATCAGGGTTCACGGAGATCTTTGAGTGCAAGAATGACTAAGTCAGATAGATGTATGAAACCCTCTTTGCAGGTCCCTACCTACTGATGATATTGGAAAGTTGGTTGCATCGCAATCAATTTCCTTGGGACTCTTATCGTAACAATTTTGTCGCCTTGCTTTTTTTTTCTCGGTCTTTGTGATAAGCGCACTATCTACTAAATTGGGTTGCCAATTCATTATGTCGGTGAAAGAGTTGTTTCGTTTTCATGAAACAGCGTTTGTCAGCGATTGTCCAGACTCAAAGGGGTTTTTTATTCCTTGTTGAATTAGCGGTCAAAATGCTGCCGAGGGCAATGAGGGTTAAGTGCTCTTATCTAGTCCGAGTCTGGATAGCTTGCTTGCATGTCTATGGAATCCGGCTTTGAATGCCGCGCGTGCCCGGTTGCGGATAATATTTGCCAACTGGCGAGGAGGACGGATAGGGTCACGCGCAACTAACCAACTACTTACGAGCCTTAGCAAATTGATAATGCTATGATGGGGGCCGAAGAAGCGATGGTGGTGTTGCTGCATGGGGTCTGAATCGGTGAAGTTGACAGACAGGGCGTAATACGTAATCCATTAATTGAACAACTGGCTGTGATCACGAATGCTGACTCGACTGGGTTGATTACTGAATGAACAAGCGAGCACTTTGTTTGGGCCGAACTTTCCCATTCTCCTGGTTAGTAAACCGCCGATGTCGCGAAGAGCGAGCAGCAAATGACCTCGTCTCCCTGCTTCTGTATGTGGTATGCCACCTCCCAACCTGCCATAGGTTTTCACGTGCCATTGTACCGTTGCTTTTTGAGCCAATGATGCGATTTAGGAGAGCTCGTGGGTCAACCATCTGGCCGGTCTATCACGAACTCACAAACAAAAATGATGACGAAGATATCACAGTAGCGCACTGCATGAGACACTTGAAGAATTGATTAATTACTTGTTTTGAATTGTGTATGAACTACCTGATAGGTTTCTATTGACCTTCTATATTCAGGTAATCGGATTTCATTTCAGAACCCTTTAATTCCACTCGACCTTTGAGCCTCCGCAGATGTGCGGAGCGCTAGGGAGCGGAACCAACCCCGCCAAAACAGGGTATAAGTGGTTGCCCGATACAGTAATCTTCCCCCAATCCTGATACTCGCTGAGTGGTGACCTTTCGAATTCCCTTCATCCCAGCCACTGGGAAGAATAACCTAGCACGTGTCCATGATCGCCATCAGGTACCTGTTCCTGATTGCTGACTCCAAGTGAAGCTTCCCCCGTAGTGGGATGTGGTGAATGCGTGATAAACAAATGAGATAAATAAATCCATGTCGCTTGTAACGTTGTAGAATAATGCCATGCCGCTATTTGGTATTTTTTGAAACGCCGCCCATATGCAGATGATGAATGCACTTTTTCGTAGTGACCCAAACCAAAGTATTACATAAGTAGAAGAGAGGAAGAGAGCTGTCTAGTAGACTGATATTGTCGAGATTAGTCGGTTGGAATTCCGCGGCGGCAGGTAGAATCCTTCGTTATAGAAATCCGACTTGTCCTCTTCCTCTTCTTCTTCCTGTATTGAGTCGTAGTACTTGGCTGTTATTGTGCTTTCACTCTGCTTCTCTGAGAACGTGGGTATGCTCGCAGTGGGCGGCGAGGGGGGCATCGACTCATCTTCCGAAGACTCGGAGTCGTGCTCGAGCTCGGGTGGTGATGCTGAATGTGATTGTGACCGTGTAAGACCTAGGTGTGCATAGTCCTCGTCATCCTCCTCGAAATCCTCCTCTTCTACTTCCAATGTGTGTAACTTGGGTGAAGGTGGTACCATGATGTTGGATGGTATGCGAGAGAGAGGGGCGGCGTCGAACATCTCGATATCCTCATCGTCGTCCAGATCACTGTCATCTGAGTCTGAAGAGTCGGCTTCCCAGTCCTCTTCCTCAGCAACGGCATCCGCCCATTGTATGTGCCGCTCTTCAGTCTTGGGTGCGGCACCTCGGACGGACTGGTTGAACCAGTTCTCTTGTTCCCGCTCGGCATCGAGAATGTCGAGCATCAGGGAGTCAAGGAGGTTAGCATGGCCGACGAGTAGACGGAGGTTGTGATCGGGACGGGCAGCCTCGGAGGAGAGCTTAGCCCGTGCCTTGTGGGCCAGGAAGTAAGTTTGTGTGATAGTCATCTTCTGCTTCTGTTGTTGTTGTAGATATGATGTGGGTGAGTGGAAGGGCGACGGTGAGAAGGCTGTGGAAACCATTTTGAATGTTTGTAATTGTTGATATCCGCACGGACGTATTGTTATAATGTTGTGTGTGTGTGTGTATACTAGTGTTATTATGTCGTGTTTTGTTGTGATAGTTGTGTGAGTCAGGCACCGATGTAGGCAGCAAAGACAGAGAGAGGAGCTTGTTTCCTTTTGTATTAAGTTTCTGTGATGGCTCAACTGGTGCAGGGATCTCGGGTCCGTCCAGGTTGTGCGGTGTGCGGGATGTTCTCGGATACTTTGGTACTTGTGTACTTGGGTACTTCGGTACTGGATCAGGCACGACGGATCCGACTGCTGGGTGGGCGTTTTGTTGGCGTTGCTGGCTGGGATCTCGACTGGGGACCCTGGGATACAAAGGTACGAAGGTACGGGGGTACGGGGGTACAGCTGTACGAGGGATCGGGGCTGTAAATTGCTGCTGTTTCGCTCGCTGCGATACGCACTATTACCGTATCGGGTAATAAGGTTGTCTCTGATATGTTGATCTGGGCCCTGCCACGAAAGCTGAGGCTATTGCACTGTGACGATTGCTTGTTTTGTTGTCTGGGAAATACGATACTGTATTTGCTCGTTGGCAATAAGTTATGGACAAGTCCGAGATTGTTTTGTGTGAGTTGGCTGTGTAAGGGATAAATAAGAGACTGGGCTGGATTCGAGGGGGGAATGGGAGTTATGATTCTTTTGTAATGGGGTCAATGGATACTCGATGATGGATTAAAAATGTGTCTGCTGACTATTCCACGACTGCGAGTCAAGTGGGATGGGATTATGTTATGGACTTTATCGGAAGCCCGCGCTGTTGGTACCGTTGGTCCCGTTGGAGCTCGGTTTTAACGGACGGGCTGTCGGGGTCGCTCAACTTCAATTCGTAATCGGGCTCGCTCGCGTTCTGCTGGCAATTCTGTAGCAACTAACTCACTGACTTGTGGACGATCTACTGCCCTAACGCCTACTAGTGCATGTGTATGTAGGTACTTCTGTACGTACGTACTACAAAATATGGCCCCTACAGAGTCCCTACATACTTACTTACAGTAACTGATCGCAACCGGCGGGAATTAAATGGGCCTTATGGGCCTCGCTGCAGGCTGTATAATAAATGCGCCCGAAGATGCGAGCTTGGTGCGAAGACTCTCACCGCCGTCATGGCTCCCCGGCCGCTGGGAGAACACCGCCAACTGGTCCAACTGGGTAACATGCTTAAGTCATAAGGCGGTCGCAACTCCGCGCCCAGAGAAAGTGGAGGGTCATCGGAGCTAGGTAATAACCGTCGGTTGTTGTCATACTGGACAATAAGAATGTCGGATTTTTCCTGCTGACCGTCACAGTCACGGTGGCTTCGTCAATCCCGCTACTGCACCATACATACAGCACTTACATCTCTGATGACTACCCTAATGTACCTAGCTCGAGTGAGTATAGAGTAGGCGTACTTGGGACAACCTACGCATCCTGACCAACGGCGTTGCGTCTTTCCACTCTCTTTATTGCCGGCCGAGTGGCTTAGCGACTTGCCTACCTCCAGGCTACGGCTCTGCTACGGCAGTAAATACCTACCCTAAGTAGTAACCTCACGCTTCTCCAACACCATTTATTTCTTATTTATTTTTTTCTTCTCTCTCGGGCCATGTCAACAGTTTGCGAGTGCCAACTTCACTATAGTCCAAATTGGTGCATTATCTACGTGGTGCCAAGCAAATCACCATTTGGCTCAATCACCGACCGGAGACATTGATATCAAAGTCTCTGTCGACTATCGTTCGACTTGTTTCTATCTACTTCACACCTGAAGGATTGGATTGGTTTGCATCATCGATGCATCGAATTGACAAGTCCCATATTGGTCTCATGTTTAATTATTATGCCGCTCTGGGCTTGGTTGTGACTCTTCTCGGTGTTGGTGCTGATGAATCATAACTGGGATTGCTCAGCACAGCAAAAAAGGTCGAGGATTAATAATTCGCCCCACTCCGCCAAGGTCCCCGGCCTCAGTCCAAGTTATCTCCTACAAGGCGCAACTTAGCTCCGAGTTCGATAGACTAAGTGATTCTACGACATTCGTGTCGATCGTCAATTGACAATGTCAATTTTCGGTACTGTATGACTCTCCCGCCCTTAACTTGACAGCAGCAATGCCAATAGTATTAGTATATTCGGCCTGAGCGAGGCCTGGCTGGTAAGCCACACTAAAAAGTCATACACGTCTCTCCAAAATGAAACAATACCGAATTGGGATTGGTGGAGCGAGTGATTATCGAATTTTGTGCCGGCGATTGTGTTGAAAGCACAAATCGTCCAACAGATAAACCCTATTGTTTAGTTTAGTTATGCAAATTGACCCAAGGCACAGTACTACTAGCCTGCATTATATCGACGGGATACATCCAAATTCGGTGAAAGGCTCCTACTTCGGGTCCGTTAATGAACAGAGCGTGTGACTCGGTAGGCTGGACTATTCAGTTGGAGCGAAAGTCCGCGAACCCCGTCCGTCACTCCGTCCCGCGCCTTATTGGAATGAACAATGTCAGTAGTAGGTAGTATACACGTATACAACAACGCCCAGGCTACAGCTATGCTAGGTATGCGACAGGCAGCGAAATTACCACGGTTATGCTGTGGTCAATCAATCCTCTCCAATGCACTGCATCCAACTGTCAATGCCACCTTGCTTGCGTCTTATTCTTTGAATATGAAATTGAAATTAAGTAATGTGAGCGCAACCAACGCTGTCGCCTACCGGATCCAGAGAAAGCAAGCGAGCACGAGGCCTAGGCCTGCATAGCTGGCTGTACTTTTGGCGAAACACGCCATTGTCCCCTCATGAATGAATACAATAGCCTATACGGCCAACCTACTAGTTGAAACAAAGCCGAGCCCTGGACAGATACTCAGCTGGATAGGGAATTGTCGAGATCAACCAAGTCAGACGTTGCATATTGGCGACATAGTAACCACTAATCCATTGACTCAGTTGCTACAAACACCAGGCTTGGATGGATAATTGTCTGCTTGGCTTCTCGTTCTCGGCAATCGGGTTCATTCGTGTTCGCCGGTCCATGGGTTAGCGTGAAGCCCGCTGATTCGATTGTCTTAAGCGAAAGCGAGGAGGAATAGGCAAAGCTCAAAAAAAAAAAAAACCACCTAAAAAACTACAAGCGTACTTCGTAGAAAAGGGCCAATTGTCTCTCGAGGTACCTCATTCGCCTAATTAGGCAGACGAGGTACTTAGTCAAACGTAGGGCTGAGACAGGCGGGTTTTATCTGGCCTCATTTCATAGCAACGAACCCCGTAAACAATCCTGGGAACTTTCTCACCTTTAGCACCAACTTATCTACATCAGGCAAGAGTCGGAATCCCGCCCTGAGCTGGGACCTCTGAGATCTGCTCAGCCACAAGGCCTGGCGTGATGGCTCTGATTACTCTCTGGTGATTCTCCATGATTCATGCGGTGATTATACAGCACAGTAGTTTTAATCAGGGCAGCACGTCGCGACACCGTGTTTCACGATCCCCAGTTCAGGGTCCGTGTTCCATCGTCAGCCAAGTGTCAATCTAGTCTACATACAACCCCAAGGGCCCTTTGCGCGTCGGTCATCTCCTTTAGCAGAAATGCTGCGGGACGCCTCACCTGCCTATAGCCGCCTTATCGACTAATAACCGACGGTAGTTGGAGGCGATCTGGCGGTGACGGCCATCTGCCCATAAGCCGGTAACGTAGCAACGTAATAGCAGCACCGCCTCACACGTCGAATCGCATCCAATCGCCCTTCTTGCGTAGACAGGGAACGAGATTATGATGGAGCAGCCTCCCCATAGTGGCCTTACCCGAGGCCTTACCACCGTTCATCGTCGGCATGGAGCCGCATACCTCGCGATGATTCGATTAATCGCCCAATTAATTGTATGCAATCGCACTATGCGCAGTTATGTAGCTTTTGGTAGGTTAGTCTGTACCTACCACTGAATCAGTTAACACGCAAGATGATGCCCTGCTTCCCGGAGAAAGCATGCACTGGAACCAAATGCGCGTTAATCTGTCTTGATCGTCTTGTTTTCGGGGTTCGCTCTCGTGGGAGCAAAGTGGCCTTGCATGATAATTATCGGCCTCTTCGCGCCCGAGTTTGCTCCGATATCTGGTTGAAGGTCACAGCGAGATACGGAGCCGTCGTAACCGCTCCGCGGTTTCTCCGTCATGATGACTTTTGGTAACAAAAATGACCGGAGATGCTCAGACGATATCGGCTACCCCTGTTCATCGCATTTCTAGTGCTATTGTGGTATTAGACTACGTAAGTCCCTTAAAATTCGAAATAGCGACGATTCGATGCTTTGACAGTAGTTAGAGTCCACTGTAATCAATTCTTTTTACCAGCTGCTTCGTATCGCTTCCCGTCCAGGGGTTGCTGGGGTAGGTTACAATGACGGAGAAGCTGACGGCTTTCCAGAAGTTTTCGCTGCATGGACCATACGTTTTGTATCTGCATGTCTTGCTGACCATGCATATTTTCAGCTCACGCGCAATGCAACCCTTATGTAAAAATCTAGTGGCTGCTCTCTCAAAGGAAGATTGAGCGAAGCCACCTGGCAATTTCGAATGAGTTTTGTTCATGCGGCAAGCTCGATTAGTGATGCGCGTGACATTTGACTGTTCGAAAACCGATGCGATCAATGCTTTGTCGCATAGACTTGCAGCACAAGCTGAGGCCTCATTCTTGGCATATCTATCATACATAACTTTATGCTATATGCTATTCATATCCTATCGAAGGATTTGGGGATTTGCAGTGTGGTAGGTGATAGGGGCATGAAAACGAGTATAGGTTTCTCACTCGCGTTTGTGCAATCACGTTGTAGAATTATGATCTCCTGTCATCATCTTCAAACCTTGAAGCTCACATCACTCTTCCCCCTTATCAGTAAGAACCATATATGTGCTATTGATAGATAGGTCACCGCTTGGCAACCCTGGAGCACTCGTGTTCAGGAGGAAATAGGCTATCAGAATTAACCAGTACAGTTGTTGATTTCAGTTACGAATTAGAGATAGTCTAACTACCCGTGCTAAAGGTTAAATTCAGCTCTCAAAGGACTTCTCTAGTGACCTCTCTAGTGACCCCTGATGCATAATTGTCACGCATGGTACTTGACGTTATCCCTTTAGTTGACCAGCCAATGCAGCCCAGCCTTGATTTTCAGCTGCTATGAAATATCCACACGGGTGATACCTTGACAATATGCAGATAAGTCCCCGATAATCTCCGCCGGGGATCTCAGCTCTAGATATCAGATATCAGCCTCAATTCACTCATTGCATAGGGATTTACATGGCACTAATGCTCCCGGAAGAGAATAAAGTTTGGGCCAGCTGAGACACTTAGCTTATAGTACTTTGATAGCCGTTTGGGCCAGACCATTGAGTCGCCGTCCTAATTACATATATATGTGTGTACTTAATCAATCTGGTACAAATGTAACCGGCGCTACATGTATATTCCAGTTCGCCGTTTCAATCTCAAGAAGTAATTATAGTTTAGGGATACATAGACGTGCAAGGTAATGATAAACACTATAATCGCAAATACATAGTTATAATGTTACCGTTCGTCCAAAATTCATCATTTCCTCAATAATCTAGACTAGGGCCACATCTCATGTCGAGTAGCGTATTCCATTTCCGATAATGTATATACCTGGTATAACTACATGACAGCTGTACGTGGATCAAATGCAGGAACAGATCGTGAAGTCCTAGACCCGTAAGGCCTGTCAATCTCATGCCACGTTGATCACTCCCAAGCAGTCGGATACACGTCCTAGAGGATTCAGCCTAGGTGTGGGGAGGTGCTACTTTGTTGGGCACTGGAAGATTGGTGATGTGGCACGGAGTTGGAAGGAACTTTTCGTCTTGCTCGGCAATGGACCAGTCAGAACGGCTCCTGGACATGACCCTTGACTAGGACAGGGCGGCCGACCTCGTGGTTTGGGTGATATTATCTCACGCACCTGGTTCGGATTTCTGGGGCATTCCCCCACTCTTAATGAAACATGGCTGGGTACGTAGTAGATGGGGAAAGGTATGAGCCGTTATGATTGTTGTCGCGGTGATGTTCTCTCGTGAGACTTCATCTGACCCGCCTATCACAATATCCCCTTTCTGACACTATGTCATCGCCGCCCATACAATAATCCGGGCAATGCGATGATCGCTGGAGATTCATCACAGACACGAGAAGACACTTATTGTTTCCCGTATTCTGCCCGTATCGAGTAGTGTGTACTGTACGCGACCCATGAAGTTAGAACTTTCTTTTGTCCTAGCCTAGCATTGCTATTCTTCCTGTCAGCAAAACCGCCTAATCTCGTCTATAAGCTATGATGATTCCATCTCATATTATTTCCATACCAAGGTATATGCCAGACGACCCGTTCCTAGGCTGAAGGAATTGGGCTGATCCTATTGTGGGTTCTTAGGGCTGATGCATGATCGTTCATCATGAGATGGGGCCCCTCAGGTACGTACTTAACGCGACAAGTGCGTGGCTACCTCCTTTAACTTTATCACCCCTGCACCCTTTTCCCTTCCATCAGCCCCAAAATTCCAGTGTCAGCTGTGGCGTGGCTGGACTCCCTTAACCAGGGTCTCAGTAACTCGCGTTCCGACCCCATGGGTCGGGTTTTGCCAAGAAGACCCCAGACTGTTTTTGGGTTTCAGTACCAGTTCCTCGGTCATACCCGTCGTAAGACATTGAGACCGATCTTGTGGCTGATTTAGGATGTCTGAGTTCGGAGCGTCGAGGTCATCCTAATATGTCTTGACTTCTAACCACAATAGCCAGTTTTCTACTGTAGTAGGCTTCGGAACACTGTCTTCACGTCTTGCTTCGTATAAGCGTTCCCAGGATTTACGATGGACGCGTAGGTTATGGGTCTCATATCCTGCCTTGCGGGAGCTAGCGGCGTGGAAAGCAACACAGGCCTCGACTTGTTTAGAATTCTAGGAAGGAATACAACTAAAACCACCACTATAGTTGCTGTGCCTGGCGTTCCTTAGTGCAGCGGATTTTCTAGCATGGCGGAAATCCGTCCCCGGATAGAAGACGTGGTATACTTTAAGGCTGCATGGATGAAGGTATCAGAATGTTATGTTTTTGGGATTGTGATTTATGCAACAAGGTATTATTAAGCAGTTAATTTCATGCCTATCTCCAACCAGGCGGGCTGGCGGGTATCTATGCTTTAAACTAGTGTCCGGCAATGATATGATTATGTGGAATCAAATATCTACTACTACGTATACTATACCAATATTATTAATCAAGGGGATTCGGTTACTCCCAGGATGCCGATGATGCGCTTGTAATTACCGTTAGGGCTAGTGATGCTCTCAAGAAGTACGTAGTGCGCCTACTTAGTGCACGGTATACAGCATATACGAGTTAAATGGATCATAAATCAAAGCGTAACTACTCCTGGACTAGTCGATGAGATGAGTATGCTGATGAACAATCTCGGGTACTTCTCATGACCAGTTCCGAAAACGGTATTTTGGCTTACCTCACTCATACCCTATCATAGGCTGGGCGTAATTTCCTTTCTTCTTCCTTTTTCTCTTCCTTTTTCCCCCGGGAATGGCGGGACTTGGTTTGACCCAAACTATTGGGACAATGGCGTGATATAACCCCGTTCGCTTATATGTATATGCCGATCACTTCCAATGTTACGCTAGTTGAGAACCCGATAGTCGGGACTGACATGTCTCGTGCCCCGTGACGCCTTTTGCGAACTACATGTTAGTTAGGTTACCGACGGCTTGGGCACGCCTCCCACCCGTTTGGTCCCTAACCATGGCCTTGGGCTTGTGGCTGCCGGATATCGTTGCTTTTGATCCGAGCCATTGCTGCCCAAGATATAGTTAGCTCCGCTATGTATCAATATGTCCTTTTGTATCCAATACAGCTAGCTGTCTTTACTCCGTGATAATAACCTGATTTCGTTCAATATCACTTCAGTTGTCTCTCTCCGCATCGAGAGTTAGTCTCTGTCGGAAAAGAGCTGATACGAACTGGAAATCGTGACGTGTATTTAGCATATCCAGAGAAAGCCTTGGGACCTGACTATCCTGCCCTCGCGCTATAAAGTATACGTAATGCCTCATAGGCTGGGTACCAACGTGACCACGGGTGAGTGATTGGTGAACATGTGAGTTATCACAGATTATAGTATACAATACAATAGTCACAGATCTAGTTAGCTGTTCTTTCTATTAATGAAACCCCAGACTGCTATAGCGACTATATTAGCGTCTTGAGATACGAGTAACATTTGAACAATGAAATATTAACCGAATAGAGTTTCGAAGTCGACTGATTCTGAAACACGGGAACGGCGCCCAGAGCCTAGAACTTTCGATTATATCCGAGACTCAGGCCACCGGGCTGGAAGAGGCTATGAATGTCCCGGGAGCCTGGAACCACCTGGCGTCTTGTGGCTTGTAGGCGGGCATGCGGCTTTCAGACCCGGTCTCGCGATTGTGCTTCGCCAGCAGGTATCACATTCCTAGTCTAATCTAGGAAATCCGGGGAATCCCGGGAATGAAGCCACGCAAGGCTCGCCAAACTATTAGTTGTGAAGAAGAATTGTATTAAGCTTTATCGAATTGAGCGCGGCACAGCTGATTGCCTCTAAGTCTTCAAATTTTCCAGGCACAAGGTTAGTGTTGTTATTGTAACCGTAGCTTGGTCTTCTTCCTCTTGCCACCGACCTCCCTATGCTCCTCGATATTCAGAAGGGCCTCCCGTTTCTTCTCGCTGACTGCCTTCATATGGTCACGGATGAACCGCGTCTCCAAATTCACACCCTCTTCCTTCCACTCTTCCATCTGCTTTCCGCCGACCCTTTCTTCTATATTATGAATTCGCTCGACATCTCGTTGTCCCACGAACGAAACACAGTCACCTTTGCGACCAGCTCGTGCTGTTCGACCAACCCTATGAATATAGTCGACTGCTTCTTGTGGAATGTCATAATTGACAACTAAGGATACTTCAGGTATATCCAAACCACGACTTGCTACATCTGTGGCCACGAGTATGCGAGCCGCCTTGGCTCTGAATCGCTCCAGGTTTGACGTCCTTTCCCGTTGAGGAAGCTTTGAGTGAAGAGAAGTAACACGATGATCCAATAGCCGTAGTAAATGGTGAAGATCTAAAGTGAACGTATTAGCATTGTGTTTACTTTGTAGAAGGTTGGGTCAATGAGGTTGAGAGATCACGTACATTGAGCCGTTGACGCCCGATTGCAAAAAATGATGAGCGACTTGTCAACATTTGCATCGGTAAGAAGGAACGCGTGAAGATAGTATTCCTTATGAGTGACATTGACTTGCAAGTACATCTGCCGTAATGTATCTGGAACCGCAAGTTCTTCTACGTCTACTTCACACACATAGGCCCCTTTCTTTCCGGGTTTGGCTGGCATATCCTTTAAAGCCCTAACCTCAGGGGTAATGGTGGCTGTATAGAGGAGTGTTTCTGTTGAATATGATTAGAAAACACTGCCTATAACTCTCGACGTAAACAATAGGTACACGCGCCCTATATTGTGACTAGGACGTCGAGTAAGAGAAGGGAATATCAGCATTACTTACGCCTTTGAGATGAAGGAGGCAGTATTCCGAGGACGACCTCTAGATCTGGCAGCATACTCCCAGGCCCATTTGCGGCAAGTATTCGATCTGCTTCATCGAGTACAACGAACTTTGTTCGCTTCAGACCAGCAATTGTATCCTCTCCAGACGATTTAATGTGATCAGCTAAGCGGCCAGGAGTCGCTATTACAATGTGCGGACGCTGAGCGAGTTCAATTGCTTGCTGACGCATGTCTGCTCCTCCAGTGACGAGAAGTGTCTTGAGAGATCTCACTGCACCTATGGCTTTAACTTGTTGTTGGATTTGCAGAGCGAGTTCTCTTGTGGCAGTGAGAACCACCGCGTATATTGAGCTTGGGTCTTGTGACCACAGCTGAAGAATTGGGGCCATGAAAGCCACTGTCCTTGTGTTAGACGGGATCATCATCACGGCTATTCGGGGTTATATCTAGACGAACCTGTTTTACCAGAACCCGTCCTGGATGAGCCAATTACGTTACGGCCTTCAAGGATAGCAGGTATAGTGAGCTGTTGAATACGGGTAGGGCGGTGTATAGCCATATTTTTGAGGCTCTGGGTCAGCCATAGCTTCAGGTTCAAGTCTTGGAAAGACGAAGGCGCATGTCCATTTCCAGCAATTTGAGTCTCGGCAACAGTCACGGGCGTAGGAACGGCTTGTGAAGGTTGAGCCGCAGCATTTCTTGGCTTTACTCTTGAAGGCACGTTTACCGAAAATGAAACAACATCTTCTCTCGATGCAGAGTCACTAGAAAGCTTCCGCCGCTTGCGAGAAGCAACATTGTCAAGCGAGTCAGACTCGGAATCGGACTCAGAGCTGTGTTGGCTCACGACGGCATGTTCCGAGTCACTTTCGGAAGCCGCAGATGATGGCATTGCAGGGTTCGTTATATATGAAGCGAGCTAGGCTCAGTCAGATGATATTGACGGAATGCGGGTTGTGGATGCACCTCAGGTACGCTGCATTTGTGGCCGTGAAGCAACGGACTCCTTGGAAAAAGACAATTTTTTGATAACGATAACGATGCGTTGTAACGAAATGTGGGGTAGTGACCGTAAAATTTAGACCAATGATTCACGAAATAGTGACCCCACCTTTTTCTGTAAGCGCGCGTCTCGCCTCGTCTTCTCGAATAAATGCTCTTCAAGAGAGCAAGCGTTTGAGGCTTGATCCACAAGATCTGCTCGTGTCAAACATCTGTTAGCTGCAACTTGTTTACGCATTGCAGCATGCATGCATAGGCAATTGGAATTATGGCTCATACAATTAATTGTATTGTTAAAGTTAGCTCATGGTGTAGTAGTAGCCAGTCGCTGTCCGCCGAGGTAACAGGTAAATCTTAATCTCACAGCCAAGTCTTTGCTTCTTCCCATTGATAGATACATTGATACCTACATTGATACTGCAACAAGCAGAAATTTGTAAGATTTCTCACCCCTGCGATATCTACAGGTATGGATTTGCAACGCGCATAGCTTCCAAACCATCGCTTACTTTACGAAGCGCGAGGTAACACACAACTCTTCATTACTCTTTTTGGTTGCATCTCTCCCGTGCACGAGAATCCCTCGGACCCCAAAGCTGAGGTCATCCTCCAACTTAACGCTCTTACATTAATCATTACAACGTGGTTGCTTGGGGGCGATTTGTTTCATACTGCATGTCAGCATTCGAGAGTCGCCCTGCTCTCGATGAGAGGTGGTGTGGTGGCATATTTTCTCGCCTCTCATTCCCTAAAAAGTGAAAAGGGCACGCGACATGGAGCGGTTTCATTTGCCAAGCAGATGCATTGCATGGCCGCTAGCAGCAAAGCAATGCGTGGCATATATCAAAGAACGACGCCTCAGCTTGCCTGGGATCATATACCAGTGAACCATCTCTGCGCAAAGAAAAAAAAAAAAAGGAGAAATCATGTACCTTGTTCTTATTGGTATTAGCCTGTAGTTCCTGGTGATTATCGCGGATGTCGAAAGCCGCCGACACCGACGTTGTGGTAAAGTATGCTCGCAGTCTTTGTTAAATACTTTATTTGATGTTTATCTCGGATAGGTAGCTGTGATCCACTGGTGGCAGTTAGTTAGTCCCACAAGTAGTCTAATATACTAGCTCTTCGGGTCCGGGCACGTATGGAGATAGTTTGCAAGGGGCTGATTCGGCCACGGCGGGATATTGTCTTGTGACGAGTCTTGGATCGACCCCGTCAATCCGAATCAATGGGCGAATCTGGTATCTCTTCTGGCCCCAACAAGGTGTGAATCGTTCCCCTAGCGCAATAGAATCGCCGCCGTGACGCCTGATATTGTTTGTTCCATAGAGAGTGTATATGTACGGCGATCCTTGCGGGACTTGGGACGTGAAGCCGGCCAGGACTGGGCCTATCAGGATAGCCGTTTAATGGTTGACGTTGCCCTGCTGGAGATTACTGGCTTTGCTGCTGCAGCGCTCAGTACAATCTACAATCTACAGCAATGGGCGGGCGCTTGGAGCCGTTTATGCTTTATCTCTGTTTTGGTATTGTACGTAATGACTATACGGGGTGCGTCGCGGTCAGCTTATTAGAGTCTTGGTTAGCCGCCGGGGACTGTCTCATCTTGTCATCCGAAACAGAGGGCCAGATTCCACATGCACACACAGATAGGTATGTTGTCGTTGTCGGTGCGGCCGAAGCGTCTCTGCACCTCTTCTCTGCACAGCTGTGGGATCGGTGCTAGCTGGCCCCAGGGTAGAAGACGCCACCATGATACTCTGCCTGCTCATTAGCTACACTACGACACGCCCGCATATCCATCCAACAGGTACGGTATATGTCCCGAAACGCAACGCAACGCTACCTGCTGTATAGTAGACGGTACCTGATGAAGCTACCGAGGTAAGCTAAGCTGCCGACTACATCATACATCACCGACCTAAACACCATAAGTGTTCAGACCATGTGCAAGTGAGACATCCAGTCTCTCGTCGACCCGACCATATGTCGAGAAGTATGTACTGTGCTAGGTAGCTAGAGAACGGGTAGACTACCTAGGTACCTAAATACTGTTCCACCTGTGCTCTCCATAGCTTAAGTAGGTACATACATGTAGCTTGTTGTTAGTGTAAATAGGTACATTCCTTAGGCTGCCCCAGCCTGCATAACGAGCCGTAACCTACGCCCATCGGTCCATCTTGGGGGCAAGGGGCCCCTGTCGCCGCCCCCCCAAAAAGAAGCGTGAGCGACATACCTACCGCCCCTAGGAGCCTTAGGAGGGGAACCTCGTCACCATCGAGAACAATCACACGAATATCTTATTTCTTCTCATAACTATCTATTACTACAACACCAACAGCACCACCAGCTTTCTTCTTTTGTGTATCTCCCTCAAGCCCGCCCTGTGTCTGTAATCTTTCAGCTTCCATTGTATAGCTAGCTAGTGGGACCCAGCCGAAACCAACCACCTGGGCCCGAAACATCCATCATCCCCTCTTCTCCAGCTGTGTAGATCGAAACTGGTCGCCCATCGTCGTGCGCCGCCCGTGTTGCGCAGCAACTCTTGACACTTGACATCACAGAAATCGGCTCGGCCCGTTTTTTGGCTTTGCGTTTGACTTTGCATTTCGACCCGCCCTACCGCGCCGTGGGCGGTAGTACTTGCATATCCGCGTACAGCTAAGCTGTGCAGCAGCCAGCAAGCAACAAGCAACAAGCAACGAGCAACGACCTCATAATGCCTGAGCACAGCACTACAGCCCAGGCTCCCGAGTCTGTGGCGCACAATGTAATCGGCCTGCTTTCCTTTTTCTCTTGTCCCAACCACCTCTCTCTTTCCTCTCTTTCCTCTCTCTCCTCCCTCCTTTGTCTTGAGAGCCACCAGAAGAAGGATCCTCCGCATTGTCGCGCAATGCTAACCTCGCACTCTACCCAAGGCCTCGACCGCTTCTGTCACACCGATTGGAGGCACTCCACAAACGTCAACTCCCATACCCATGATGTCGTCTTCTCCTGCGCCGCTGCGACCTGCGCTCGGCGGCCGCCCTGGTGGTGCTCGAACTCCAAGACTAGGCCTGGCTATCCCCCCATCGCCCAATGTTAAGCCAGTTGGCACAGCTATAGGTGGTGGCCCGGCCCGACCTCAGCTCACTGTTCATGTCGCAACTCCCATGGGTAGCACCGTTGCTCCCTATGAGCAGACTCGAACATCTGTCCAGCCGGGACAGTCAGCAAGTGGTGGCAGTGAGAGCAGTGCGGCTCATTCAAGATCTGGCAGCTTTGGACCACTTGATGGGAGAGCGAGCAATCCCACATCCGCAGGCTCTCAGTTCTCAGCACTCTCTTTTGCGTCACAATATGGTATCGGATCACGGCCACAGGGTACTCCCGACCCAATATCTGCGGTCGGATCTATCTACTCAGAGAGAAGCGAGGGAGGCGTCGGAATGGAGCGTGACGGAAGCATGCACGGCCTGGAGACCAGCTTCGACAAACTGGCGCTAGACAAAGCTAGGAACGCCGATGTTGATGAGCTGGATGATGATGAATGCTGGAGAATCGCTAGCACGGAGGGCCGTATCATCGAGCTCGGTGGGCTTGGTGAAGGCGCTGGAGGCGCAGTCACGCGATGTCAGCTCAAAGGAGGGAAGACAATATTTGCGTTGAAAGTCAGTTCTCTTCACCACCCCACATTGCCTATTTTGAATCCTAATGCTGACGTGTGTCAAGGTGATCACTACCAACCCTAATCCGGATGTGAAGAAGCAAATCATGCGAGAGATCAACTTCAACAAGGAGTGTGCATCGGAGCACATCTGCCGTTATTACGGAGCTTTTGTCGACCCTGCAACTGCTACAATCTCAATTGCTATGGAGTTTTGTGAAGGTGGATCTCTCGACAGCATCTATAAAGAGGTCAAGAAGCTCGGCGGGCGGACAGGAGAGAAAGTTCTCGGCAAGATCGCGGAGGGTGTATTAGGTGGTCTCACCTATTTAAACGAAAAGAAAATTATACACCGCGACATTAAGCCCTCAAATATTCTACTATGTCGCAGCGGCGAGGTGAAGCTTTGCGACTTTGGTGTATCCGGTGATTTTGGAACCAAGGGTGAGGCCAATACCTTCATTGGCACCAGTTACTACATGGCCCCAGAGCGGATCACAGGTCAAAGCTATACTATCACATCTGACGTCTGGTCCACTGGAGTCACACTTCTCGAAGTGGCACAGCATCGATTCCCGTTCCCTGCCGACGGAACAGAAATGCAACCTAAAGCTGGTCTCATAGATCTTTTGACGTATATCGTGCGGCAGCCAGTACCAAAACTGAAGGACGAGCCGGACGCAAACATCTTCTGGACTGATAGCTTCAAATACTTCATAGAGTGCTGGTGAGTCATATCTGATCAACTTTCAATATTTCATATGAGAGGAAAAGAGCTAACAAACATAATAGTCTCGAGAAAGAACCGCTTCGCCGGGCCTCTCCATGGCGAATGCTTGACCATCCCTGGATGGTTGAAATGCGCAGCAAACGAGTCAATATGCAGAAGTATCTGTCGCAAGTATGGGGATGGGATGAAACCGAACCAAAATCATGAACCACCTCCAACCAGATATCTGGACTATACCAGACGCTTACGCGACAAGATGTCTTGGATTATGGATCATATGACTTTTAGAAGAATGACGGCCCACCGATTTGACGTAATCCCACTAAGCAGGCATTGATTACTTTGGCTCAATATAGATATACCCTCATATCAATAACCCACGGTATAGGAGTGGGCCCAGCACAGCGCAAACAGCACAGGTTGGATAGGAAAATCAACTAGGGAGACTGGGGACAGGACTTCTTAAATCAGTACGGAGTCATATACCACTCATATATGCATCAAACTTCGAATATTTACATCACAGCGTTGGAAATCAATGAGCTTCAAGCGGCGTACTAGCGATTGAGTTTCAAGGGGAAAGTGTCGCATGGGGATGAGTCCATGGAGACTGAGAGAAGTTCCTGGGGATGCTTTTCGGAACGTACTGGAAATTCCAGGCGGATGAAAGGGAGTATTGACTATTTTATCTGTAAACTGATCAGTTGGAATATGAGAAATAATTTTAGATACCAAATAGTTATGCATCAGTTTTTATCAAACCTCACAGGCCCTTATCTTTCTCGCCTTCCAACACATGTTAAGCTGATAGTCCATACTTGGTTAAGAGACAATTAGACGGTCATCACGTGAAACGTATCTGGGGTATCATATTGTAGGTCTATCGTGGGTATCATGGTATTATCCTTTAACCTGTATTTGCATTCTAATCATTTTCCATCCCTTCTTCCTCTGCTTTTCATTTACTGGTTACGTGCCATCTGACGCCACCGCGGCGGCGGCCTCGGCTTTCTTGCGCTCTTTCTCCCTCTGCGCGGCGCGCAGCTTGGCCATCGTCGAAGAGAAATCCCCAGGTGCGGTGTTTGATGCAGGGAGGTGTGTTGTAGTGGGTATAGGGCGAGGTTGAGACGGCGGTTTTTCGGTAGTGCTTAACGGTGGTGTTGTTGTTGTTGTTGTGGATTTAGAATCTTCGGAAATCTCGTCTGTTCGGGATTTGGCATGGCTGTTCTTCTTCCTCTCCGCTTTCCGCGCCGCCTTGTCAGCCTTGCGCTCCCGCAGCCTACGCTCGAGATCGGCTATTCGCTCGTCGTATTCGTCCGTCGCCTGCGGTGGTGGTGGTGATGGTGGTGGCAGGTGCGCATATTTATCATCCTCCCCATTCGCATCAGCAGGATTAGGCTGTGACGACGGTCGTTTCTCCGCTTCCCTTCCATCTCCCTCCACAGCCGCACGTGCGCGTTCCCTCGCCTCAGCCTCCTCTCTCATGCGCCTTCGTTTCTCAAGGTGTTCTCTCCCCTTCTCCATAAGGACCCTCTTCTCGTTCTCCGTCATCGTATTTTTCTCCCCGTCAGCCTTGCGCTTGACGCCTCGCTCCCTAGCTTCAAGATCATCAATCATAGCCCTGCGCTTGGCGTCGAGTGCCGCGCGCGCCTTCTGCGCCTGCACGGCGGCAGCGCGGGCGGAATCGTACGCGGCGCGGGCCTCGGACGACGACAGCACGTCGCGCGCGCGCTCGAACAGCTGCCATATCTCCGGGTCGAAGTTCTTGGCCTTGTCTGGGTGGTGCTTTAGCGACGCCTTGCGCCACGCGCGGTGCACCTCGGGCTGCGCGGCCTCGGGCGATACGGATAGGAGCTCGTATAGGTCCTTGCCCGACGTCGCGTACTCGCGTGCATATTGTAGAAGTTCGGACTTCTTGTCTTCCATCTTCTATTTGCCTATCCTTGTTGCCTGCGGAGTCGAGAGTGTGTGCGTGGGATGTGCGTGGACCGATTGGTCGCGAGGAGGCGTAGAGGATCTATCTGGGATATGGATCGTGTCGAGGCCTCGTAGGTGGCAAAAGCATTCGGCTTGGTCATTCACCTCATTAGAATCCTGAGGGTACTACCACTGCTAGTACTTCTAGAAGATGCGTCCATGTCTAGATGATATGAAAGTTTGAGTTTAAGAATGCGTAAGTAAACAGCTGAGACAGGGACGTCTTCGCCCTGTGGTGGCCAGCTGGTGTCGGGCCGATGGTTATTGTCCTTGTCGCATGAATAAGTACGTCAGTTACAAAATGTCACATTTTGTAAACTAGCAACGGTTGAGGGGCTGGGGGTTATGTGCTTTGGAAACTTTCAAATAAACTGTCTCCAATAATTGTTGTTGTCCTTATCATCCTCATACTACACGCTGTCTACCTGAGTAGTTATACATGCTTCCACTATCGGCTATATCTGACCAGCCCGTATAGGCAACCCTGGCTTATTCTATTGAAAAGACCCATTCCGGTAGTATGCATAATCCTATCCGTCCATAGTTTACATGTGTGAAGAGCACTCAGACCAGAACCAGAATACCATGACATATGCGCCAAGAACACCGCGGGATGAAGCATCAATGCAGTGAGAGTAAAACAAACCAGCCCGACCCGGGGTATCTCAATATCCGATCGTGGATGTGGGCAGCTGAATGAAAGCCCTTACGCTTGTAGAACGCCACGAAATGCCCTGTTCAAGCACGCGCCATTCCCATGCTTCATACAAAAAGTAGTGGCATTACGCCTTGATATCTGCGACAGCTTGCGCAACCTCTTTGGTGGCAATCTTCTCAAACCGAACTCGAGCTTGGTCGTCGAGCTCCAGTTCCGACACTTCTTTATAAAGCCTATGGCTTAGATCACGATTAATGCTGGCGTATTGATCTGCTGTGAGTTGTCCGGATTTCCAATGCGGCTTCAGCGCGTTCTTAACGATGCCGCTAATGCTCTCCTTCATCTCAAACGGCAGATTAGGGCGCGTCGGCGAGGCATCAGGCGAGTGTACAAGATTACTGCTGATATCGGCGGACCTATGTCGCCGTGGTCTTGGTTGTCGTATTTCGAGAGTGATGCTTGTACCATTACTTTGTTGATGCTGCTGCTGGCGTGAGCGCGACTCTGAATCACTGTGCTCTCCGTCTCTAGAAGCGATATAATTCGCTGGCGGGTAGATCGGTTCTATCCGTGAGCTAAGTGAGAGTGGTGACCCAGGTCGATCATTGATTCCACGGGGTGGCGGCGTCATGGAGAGTGCTCGTGGGCTACTGTAGCCTGATGGCGAAGGTGATGCTGCAGGGGAATGCGGTTCTGTATTAGACTTGGCCGTAGCAAAAAGTGCACGGATATTCTCATCATCCGACGATGTGCTCATCTCGACTTCCTTCAGTAAAGAAGAGAGAAACGAGGGACCCTCCGGATTGTGTACGGGTGAATGCGCTCTACCATTTGATAATGGCCCAACGGGTGCAGATTCCACATTTTGCGCCGGGGTTTGATTAGACGAAGATGCTTCGGATTGAGTGGGGACTCGCCTCGTTCTTGGACGTTTGAGCTTCCGCTCAGGCGGCGGAGGTTCAATAGGAGATGCCGTCACAGAACGGGATTTACGTTTTCGATGATTTGTTGGACTGGATGGGATCGGAGCCTCCGCCTCCATGGCCTTCTCCAGTGCCCCCCACGCTTGCCTCTCCTCGCGAGTTTCCCGAGGAGGTGGTAGTTGTGGCGGGGGTTGCCTTGCCACTTGCTGGGGGAGGCCGATAGGAAGATTCTCGGCGAAGACATCGTGGGCGCCAAGACGACTTGCTATGTTGAGACGTTGCTGCCATCTCTGATATTCTCGTCGCTCTCTCTCGCTGCGCTGTTGTGATCGGCGGTAGTCATGTAATGCCTCATCATCCTCATGGTTGTCGAGATCAATATTCAGGGCATCCCACACGCGCCCCGTTATTTGACCCCATGCCCCTTGCCATTCATCCGAGCGAGCTCGTTGTCTTGCCCGTCGCATGGTGGCTTGTGTACGAGGCAAGTAATCAGAATGACGGTCAGAAAGGCCAGCGAGGCCAACGGCCCCCATGTCTGGATCATCTAGCTCAGCCGCCAGTAGTTCAGCAGCCGCCTCTGAGCATTCAAGGCAAAACCAGTGGCCGCGAGGAACAGTATCCAAGCCAACACAGTATGTATGGTATGGTGCATCGCAGCTGTCGCAAAGGAGGAGGACGTCTTCGTGGTCGGCATTGTTACAGATCGGGCACGGCCGCACGTCCTCCTCTTCTGGGTTCTCGTCGAGCCATGCCTGCGGGTCAAACTCGGCGACTTGCTTCTTGTCCTCGACCTTGTATGTAGAGTGCAGGGTACCTAAAGATTTGTAATTGTAATTAGCTTCGTTTTACCGAATGTATGCAAGCAAAGCGACTTACCTCCAACTTTATCGTAGACATGCACCAAATGAAAAGCTTGACGACATATAGGACAGCTATTGGCTTTCCCCGTCCATTCCCTTAAACAAGAATCGTGGAGGACATGCCCACAAACTTGGATGACAGCAATTTTATTATCATCATGAGGCCTGGGCGATTTAGCGGGAAAGACAATGGTGTTATTGCTACCATTGCTGTCGTCGGTGTGACTCGGGGATGGTGACACCACTCCATCACAAGCGGTGGTGGGGGTAGGTTTAGAAGACGAAGCTTCCAAAGCGCGAGGATTATGCCGGGGGGTTTCAGGGGGTGGTGTTTGTGGAGGTGGCGATGGGTGTGCCACGTCTAGATTGTCTAGACAGACAATACATTGATCAGCCATCGGGGCAGAATTTCATGAGTCTGTGAATCTGGAATTTCGACATATAAAAGACCCTGTAAAGTCTTTTATAGATGATTGCTAGCAGTAGGCAGCAAGGCGCAATAGAGCAAGCAATCAATGGTTGTACCAGATAAGGAGGATAGGCGATCTTCGGTTGCGGGAACGGCGACGGATGGTGTGCAGTGGACCAATAGTACGCCGAGGGGCAGTTACGTGGTGGCTCGCTGTGCAAGTTCCTCAGTGCAGACGAATGAATGCGTGGATGATGCGTATGAGTATGCGTTTTCAAACGTACAGCTATTATTGTCTGACTGAATGAAAAAAAAAAAAAAGACTACTAGCTAGTAGCCTTTTGAATGAACAATGATTAAGAAAAGGCTACTAGAAGTGGCCAAACTTATTTGCATATGCAGTGCAGATGGCTGACTGTTCTATGAATCAGAGTGTTGTGAGAGAAAGGGTAGGTAGGTAAGTAGTTGTTTTGGATTCGGTGGTTATTTTTTATTTTGAATTGGGTCTGAGCGTCAGTTGACGAGGGACGAGTGGAGGTTGATGATGGGTGATGGGTAGAATGGGATGGTACGGGACCTGATCAAAGAAAGACCAGCCAGGTGCAGTTGGCAGTTGGGGGGGAGAATATATGGGAAACTGTAATTGGGATAAGAACGACTCATACAACCCTGGTCCAGTACATAACCAGTAGTTAACCGCTCAGGGACAAACGAAGTCTGGTCCGCCCTGCGACTTTGGGACAGCGGGGAACAGAAAATAGCTTAGCAGGTGAAGTGACAAGGACAGAGACAGCGGACAGCGGAAAGGAAAGGAAAGGAAGGATAACTAGAAAGAGGCTTGACGATTGTTCGCCCCCTCCTAGAAAGCAGTAGCTCGACTAATGCGTGCACGGGACCAAGCAGGAACCAAGCAAGCCACCGACAACAAACTGGAGACGGGGAACTATGAGTCCACGGGGTGCGAATTGTAGTTGTGCTACAATTCGATACTAGAGCAGAACATTTGGAGTCTGAAGCAGGTCATAGGAATGCTTAATGTAGAGGCAGGTATCGTTGTATGGATGGTCTTGTATAATCTCCGTTTGGTGGTTAATGGCTAACAAGTACGAGGTAAGCGGCAGGGGAGTCCGGATGGATGGACCGTGACAGCTCCGACGTACTGTACGCAATCGAGGGTATAATAATTAACGTAGGTACAAGGTGAGTAAAGTAGATATGTATGTGAGAGGTAACGAATATGTAGGTACCACGGGCAAATCGATACCTAAGTACGAGCACTGTGTGCGCAGAAAACCAAAGTGCTACAGTAAGTACAATATCTGGATTGTGGATTCTGAATGAGTAGAAGATGCAGGTGATGATTGATGAGAAGGAAAGTTGGGTCTACTTTGAAGGTCAGGTTAGGCAGAGACGACGGCCCGTTCTGTCTGTCATCAGTTCTGCAGCCAGCAGGGTTGGACTGGCTCTAGCCACGGGAGTGTTCCACCCCGCCTCCTAGCTGCACAGACCAAGTCCATACCTGTACGCTATGGACCTCTCCAAGCATTGTTAAGCACCTGTGGCAAGATAATTCTACTATGTAATTTACTATGACGAAGATAATTACTTGTCGGAAGTAAAAAGTGAGGTTCATTACCTACATGTATGTAGAAATGTGTATGTCCAGGCATCAAAACCGCCTGTCCTGTGAGTCAATAGTAGGTTAATACGTCTTACCAGGCACACGTGGGTTATGAAAGTGGTCTAATCACCGCCGCGGCACCGCTTGCCGAGTAAGTAGCTATATTTGGCCATTTACTTATTACTAAGTAACGACATGTCTTACCTCATTGGAATGTTATGTGGCTGCATGTGAGGAGCGTAACACGCCTGATAAAGATACAGGTTGGGAACTATCGTGATCAGGTGAAGAAGTCACTCAAGGTCGAACGCAAGGGAGCGGATGTGGTCGAGCTACCTACCTACTTGGTTTAGCTTGCACCAACAGGAGCAGGTTCGATTGTTACCCAAGGAAACTTGAAGGGTGCTATGCTGACGTCTGGATTGTGCTCCTCAATACTTCTTGAAAATCACGTTTCGAAGAGAAACACTTACGCCTCCAACCGTCGACGGAACGTTGTTATGCTACTATACCTAAAGTACTGTGTAAATCAACCTGGGCGCCGGTAACACTACCCCACTCGACTTATGTATAGAAGTATTGATGTATTACTTCGGATTATCTAATGTTATTAACTCTAACCTTAGAAGATAGAAACAGCTGTATCTAGTATATTTGTCTACAGCATATGAATGTCTCCTTTCCTGTATGATAGTGCAGGGCATCCAATGGCCACCTGCACAATTGTCATTGAGCCTTTACAGATCTACCAGGTTCTTAAGAGTGCGGATCCAAACTGAGAAATATGATTGGCTGTTCTCAAGTGCGGCATTACTGTGAGACTTAAGTGCCTTCATATACTACGTAGACCCAAGGTAGAGAGACGATGTTCTCCTACGCCTATTGCCGGGGAAGGTGAGCTTTCAAGTCCCGGTATCAGAATTCTAATAACCAGGCTACCTAATGTGCTCAAACACCGCAGCATAAGTGAGCACTTCAATTCATGTATATAAGTATAGAAGTAAAGAATAAGTTCCAGATACAGGCATGCCAACTACAGGTAAATCTACCCCGGTTCCTTTGATTAGAACAGCAGGACTTAGGTCATCGTCGAGTGTAGCTCGGAGAGTTCGCTGCCGGGTATGTAGTGTCGCACATTTGATAGGCGATACGCTATCCCATAACATGATACGGACGTATAGCTAGGCCAGCTTCTCTCCACAGCGTTATACCTAGATAGTTCACCAAATAGAATTTGGAGTAGGTTCTTGCTTCTCAATAATTCCTCTCTTGATTAGCATCTTGAAAAATCATAAAATCGCACAGGACTCCTTGGCATGTCGGGTCAACATAAAATGCGATACAATATGTGTATAGACTAGGTAGGCAACCCCTATAAAAGACATATATATCCCTCTCCGCTGCTTCCGCAGCATTAGAATAAAACGTTGCATGGAAATACACATAGTATGAAAACTATCAGTTGTCATCAATAGTCGATTAAAAGCTCGAATATTGATTTGCATCATGTGACTATCCAGTGCATTGGAGCTCTCGCCTAGTGTGAGCGGGTAGGATAGTACAGATAATGCATTAATCGTTATTTTCCGATTAGGGAGATTCTCGGGACGAGCTAATCTGATCGATTAACACCACCTTATCGGTGCTAATTATCTTATACAGACTACAGCACAGCTATGCGGAGGTAGCACAACATCCGCCGGAGCTCCCTATTGGTCCTCCAAGAGGGTTTTTGGCTGGGTTGTTGGTTTCAAACGTTGGAAAGTGACTAGAGGCGGTGCGGGTGCGCCAGAGTCTCGAGATCATCCCTACGCCACCCCCCCGGAACCCTGCGCCGCTTCAGTAATCCATCCGGCACGCCTTACTACTTTAGTCATTACCGCCCGAGGCTCACCAGTATGTGGCATGCGCTTTAACCTAACATCGGATCTTTTCTTGCTATTACAGATGGCTCGCCGAGGCATGGACGGGGCATGGGCGGCGATAATTCCTTACGTGGCTAAATGCCATATTGATTTCCACGACGGAGTGCCGAACGGTACATACATATATATGTATCGGTCAAGGTAAGATCTCGTCAGTTATATGGCGGAAGGAAGCCTTACTTAATAAGCTTGACGATCTTCAGCAAAGCTTGTCGTGAGCTACAGAAGAAATAAAATAAACTTTCAACTTTGTTTCACATATTCTCGCTTGTCTGCGTCATTACTTTTCATGAGTGTGGAGCAACATCAATCTTTTTTGTCACAACCTACAGCTCTCTCTCATCACTTTTGACGGCGCTTGTCATTCGTCGTGATGCCGTTCAAAAAACACTCTCGCCAGTACGACGTAGTTGTCTATGGTGCAACAGGCACGCTCCCTCCAAGCTACTAGTCGACTATGATGGTAAAGCACCGACTAATTGATGTTAGGCTACACCGGGTTGCTGACCGCCGAATTCATCGCCAGCCACTTCCCCACAGACACAAAATGGGCAGTAGCTGGTCGGTCTGCACAGAAGCTGGAAAACGTCGTGAAGAAGTGTCAAAGCCTGAATCCTGATCGCAAGCCTCCTCAGATAGAAGTCTGTGGCCTCAATGATGCAGATCTAGCTGCGTTGGCTAAGAAAACCTTCACATTCATCGCAACCGTAGGCCCCTACGCTAAATACGGCGAATATGCTTTTAAAGCGTGCGCCGAGGCTGGCACTCACTACGTTGATTGCACTGGCGAGGCCGTTTGGCATGCAGTAATGCTTAATAAATACGAAAAGGCCGCCAAGGCCAGCGGTGCCTGTAGTAAGTCCTATCCTCGCTGTTTTAAAAGTACGAGGCCTCTCATTTTGGCCATCTATACATACCGTTCATGCATTGAACAAACATATTCATGCTTTTGGAATTCTGATCACATCCATGATGGGATGCTGACCCCGACCGTTACAGTGTTTCCTCAATCCGCAGTTGAATCTGCGCCCTCGGATCTAGTTACATTTGCGTTGGCGTCTCGGATTAAGTCGGAGCTGTCAGCACAAGTTGGCGATGTCGTGGTCTCTCTACATGAGATTCGGTATGTCTGATCCCGACCTGTACGAGCTTTACCTTAACAACAACATATAGTTCCGCACCTTCGGGAGGCACATTAGCTACGGTCATCGGCCTGTTTGAGACTTTCAGCTTCAAAGAAGTGGCAGCATCTCATGAACCATATGCCATGTCACCTTTACACAACCCAAAGATTATGCCTAAGGAATCGATACAATCAAAACTTACAGGAGGTCATTACATACCTAATCTTGGACTCCAGACTTCTAGCATCACAGCAGGGACTGATACCGCTGTCGTGCACCGCACCTGGGGCTTATTCCAACAAGATCCAGCATTAAGGACACACGCTTATGGACCCAACTTCACCTACCGAGAGTTCGCGAAGACGAGAAACATAGTGACTGCTATAATCTCACACTATGCCTTACTAATTGGGGGGGCGCTCCTAGCTTTCTGCCCTCCATTCCGGAATATTGTACGAAGATTCATCTACCAACCAGGCGAGGGTCCAAGTCGAGAAGATGCAGCCAGAGACTACATGGAATTCCGAGGAGTCGCAACGCCAGACATACGGCCGGCCTCGGGGAAACAAGCCATTTGCCGTGCCTGGTATCATGGCGGCATGTACCTGTGTAAGTACCCCCTAACCCAGTATTTGTCAGTAGGCTCAAACTCACATGGGCACAGTTACGGCAGCATGCTTGTCACACGCGGCTCGGACGCTGCTTGAAGATGATACAGGACTGACTGGGGGTATCTACACCCCCGCTTGCCTCGGCCAAGGATACATAGACCGCCTAGACGAGGCCGGCTTCAAGATAGAGACAAAGATCATCGATAACTAAGCAAAGCTATGTTTTTATACATTTATTGTCTGACTAACAAATGAAGTCGATCTTAGGTGCTTGCACCCCTCCTTGATATGTCTTAAAAATTTCCAGGGACCCCTGTCTGATACCTTGGCGTGAACTAGGTTAGTCAGATTGACCGAATACGATCCCAACATTGCCTTGAGTAAAATGTAAATTACTCACTTATAAACTGTTAAAAGTAAACTAACTCAAATCCAAACAGTAGGTGTCTGAAAATGTTATATATGCACACCTACCTTTGTACTGTACCTATCTAAGAATACCTAAGAACAAAACGCAAAATGTGGCTGGAGGTTTATTTCTATTGAGCTAGCGCCACAGTCGCTCAGTTTTGTAGTGGCTGAGGTAAGTGCCATTTTGGGAAGAGCTCAACGTCATTACCATGTACGCCAGGCAATAAACCTGGTAACTTATAGCAGTGTAACCTTAGCTCAGTAAATTGGTTCTTACTGTCAATTGACTTAGTTCTAGCTGCCAATGTTATTTGGCGCTTGATTTTCCATTGAACAACCACAGCCCGCCGCCAAATTGCGATTCACGATTCACTGCTTTCCTGACGCCGTTGCTCGTCGCATTGGATCGTCGCCACAATTAAAAGTGCCGTGGAACGGCGTGCCGGATAGTGGCGCACCCCGTCCCGCTTCGCTCGGCCGTTTGAAGAACTCGGTAATATAGCTTTTTTTTTCGCGGCTCTTCATCGCCATGGCTTCCTCGCCGAAAGCCTCAGTGAGCTCTGGAAGTTCGGCCTCAGAGCGGACGCCTCTCATCCGGCAAGACACCAGTCGCCCTCGAACAGCCCGTAACGTCACATTCAATGCGAACCCCGTCTCAAGAACCATAGACCCTGAACCGGCGTCCAGGAGCTCCTCGCCAGGTTCTACATCCGCCCTCAGCCATGCGCGAGCTACGGGTTCCGCAGTCTCAGGAACCTCTCCAAGTGGCGCACCGCCGATGCTTTCAGCCCTCAACAACCGATTGCGCCGACGGAACAGCCATGGGTCTGTCTTCACTGCGCTTCCCCCCACGATTCTACCAAAGATGGGCCCGCAGCGGAGCTCTAAGACTGCTCAGAAGCTGAAGCTACTTCCAAACCCCGAGCTCGATGAGGCAGATCAAGATGAGGAGAGTGGCAGAGATGTGTACTCACAATACACGCGCATCAAAGACCCCACGGCCAGGCGTGATGCCGCCAGGTTAGGCAAGGCCGATCGCGATAGGCTCCCACGGGTGACGGCGTATTGTACGGCCAACAAATACCAGATGGAGGGCTTAATGCGATTCCTCAAAGGCCGGGGCAAGTTAAAGGGCGCGAATCCTAAACTAATCGATGAGTGCATCTACACGCCGTATAACTACGCGGGAGGGAACACCGCCAGCAGGGTCGAAGCGTTTGAGGAGCCCAGACCCAGAGATCGGCCTGTATACACACACGAAAGACGGCATTCTACCGGCGAGCTAGAGGTGGAAGAGCACTCCAGCGCATACCAGCGTGAGTCTCTGATGGATTTTCAAAATGATCAACAACCACAACATGGCCACGAACAGGAACACTCCTTCAACGCTGGCCGCGACGCCAACAACAACTTAGCTTACCCCGACGAAAGCGCGTTGGACAATACATCCTCACATACGGCAGACGCCGATTTTGATACCCAAGTACATACACCCGAGGTCTTCCTCTTTGATTACGGCGTTGTAGTAATATGGGGAATGTCGCTCGCGCATGAGCAACGCTTTCTAAAAGATATCACCAAGTTTGAGCTCGAGAAGCTTGATCCAGATGACGTGGAGACGGAATGTTTTAACTTTTACTACACACGCGATTATCAAGCCCGCATATACAACGATTTCATCACACTGCGGGATAAAGGGAACTACATGACTAAACTGGCGATATCACATGCGCTTGCGCAGAGTGTCAAGGTACGCACAAACGTTTCTAGGTGTCGCTCTGCGTCCACTTACTAACGGCTCACACAAAACGCAGACCTCGCTGTTCGAGGAGTTAATAGCATCGACAATAGACGCATGCAAGGATATCCCAACCCAGATAGCGTTGGCAGGCAAAATAGCTCTGTCGCAGACGCAAATCAACATGCAGATAGGCGAACTGTTTATTCTGCGCATCAACATTCATCTGAACGGCAGCGTCCTGGACACACCCGAGTTCTTCTGGGTTGAGCCACACCTCGAGCCCGTCTACCAGGCCGTCCGCAGCTATCTGGAGATGGACCAACGCGTCGGCCTACTAACGGAACGTCTCGACGTGATCGCCGATCTGCTCGCCGTGCTCAAGGACCAGCTAAGTCACGGGCATGGCGAGATGCTTGAGTGGATTGGTGAGTTGTCTCCTTTCCTACGCCTATACCACACACCATGGACAGCGAATCGGACAGCAAACGTCCACTATGAGATAAAACAGCTGCTGACCAAGTACAAATAGTCATTGTTCTTATCGCGGCCGAGATCCTTGTCGCTGCTATTAACATCGTCGTCGACCTCTACGCAGGTGTTGATTAGGACGTCAACACCAAATCGCTCGTAAAAGGGAGCACGACGGCGCCTCACTGTCTTGCCTGTACATTTCTACCTTTATGCATACAGCGTTTCATCACGGTCATGGTGTTGGGTTTGGTTGGCATACGGCGCTCTGGCTTATCTTCGTATGGGCAATAATTGCTTGCTTGTTTGCTTGCTTGCGTTCGCTTTTTCATGTATCGCTCAATTGCATACCTTAGGTACCTACCTACCTCGGCAATCAGCGCCCATCTCTGTAATATGACGTAGACAGGCAACGAAAGCTTCACAGCACCACCAAAAGGGGAGAGTTTAAGTACACAAAAGGGAAAAAAATAAAACATCGAGTGTGTGTATTACGTTCGATGCCTTTCATGCAAGCGTACTCTTGAGACCCTAATGTCTACAGCGACCATATCGTCTTCGTTTAGGCTTGTCTGTCTGTCTTTCAGTGATGATGGTGCAGTCTTCCATCCCTCCGTTGCCGGATATCCGACGTGAAAAAAGTCCATCAGTCAATCCCGAGGCCGTGCCTAATGTTCCTAACGCCTTTTCATCATGACCTTTGTAATACTAGGAAAAATGCAAATTAAACACCGTTTTCTAGGGCAGATGCCACAATCGTCTTGACCAATTTAACTCATCCTTGAAGTTCCACGAAGCTGTCGTATCCATCCTCGTCTCGTATATTACGTGCGCTGCAACTTCTACCACCGAACGGGTAAATCTAAGAGGCCTGACGTAACGGCTGCGCGGTTCAACTAGTCTGCGCCATCGTTCTCGTCCACCTCAGTCTCGGGGTCCGTGTCCTGGTCAGCGCCGGGCTCGGGCTCCGCCTCGCCCATCTCCACGTCTTGGTCGTCGTCGGCATCATCATCGTCTTGGGCCTCATCGAATCGGCCTCGGCCACCACGGCTAGTCCGATTCTCACGAGCGCGTGATCGCTCTCGTGCAGCGGCATTCTTAACGCCCTGCTTGAAGCTCTCCCGCGCCTCCTTCCACTGAGTCAGCTCTCGCTCGTAACGCGCTTGAAATTCCTCCTTCTCCTTCTCGGGCAGGTCCTTCCAGCCCCGCGCGAGCTCCTCCTCGAGTCGAAACTCGCCGGCCGCGATCGCATCCTTATGTTGTGCCTGGAGCAGGGGTCGAGTATCGTTACAGTAGATCTCGAACGCGTTACTCGGCCGCTTGGGTGGCTTGGCCGTCCCATTGGTAGCGCGGCCTTGTTCCTTGTGTGATTCTAATTGCGAGTGTGAGAAACCATCTGAGCTGGGCGACAGGTTTGTGAGGTGTTTGCTGCTGATCAACGTTGCACCCAATGTATTTCCGCCATCGTTGCTGGGTAAAAGAGATGGCTTACGATGACCCCGTTTCGTCCGAAGCGGTTTATCCTGGGGCTAGACAATTGTTCAGTACAAGGACTTTCATTTTCCCAGTAACCGTTTTGCATTGCTACGTACAGTCGGTGGGGGGCTTGGGCTGCCTTCTGAATCCTCCACGTTGGTACTTGTACGCTTCGAGATCTGGTCTAAGATGAGAGCTCGCTCAAGGCGCAACTTCTGAATTTGACGCTTGAGTCTGGATAGTCGTAGCCGATACGCGTCGTTCTCGTCCTCGATTTCTTTGGATCGCTCTTTTAGCTGTATACATTTCCGTCGATAGGCTTCCTCGACCGTCGGAGGTAGCGAGGGAGGATGTGCTATAGGGCGAGGTAAAGTGTTAGCTTCTAAATCATTAAGCCAAGATTAGTGCGGATGATTCTGCTGCTAGCTTCTGTGAACACAACCCAATTCCACAGGATCGTTACCGGTTCGAATAGTTGAGCTTCTGGACCTCATGAATATGTCGTCATTCCTATTCAGCGTGCCTTGTGAGCGACAATATCACAGCCATAGAATTGTTTGTAATCCGAGGCGATCGACGCGCATCACATACATAGCAAGCAGGCTTGTTCGACGCGCCCTATCCAAAGTTATAGATTGCCGACTCAGCTATACTTGATGGAAGTCGCGTAATCCATGTAAGCTCAATAACGCATGTGCGCAATTACACCCGCGTGTTAGACCTTTCGTAAGTGTTACCTCGTCGGTAGCTTGCTTCCATGGCGTATATGGCGCTGTGCAATCTTTCATACAGCAAAATACGGTGGTCGGGCGTAGTGACGTATCAAGTAGAAGCGACAGTTCGGCTAGCTCTACAGATTTGAAGTAGTCAACTTACAATTTTGCGGCGCCATCTTGGCTTACGAAGGCGGGTACAGGCTCAGAAGACGTGGGTATCAAATGGAAAGATGGCCTCGCGAATTCGATATGTGGTTGGGGATGTTGGCGAGTAGCAGTTCCCGTATCCGCTGGCGATGAGAAAGAACGGTGTCGGCGACAACAATGACGATGCTGGTGGATGGTGGTTGGCGAATGGTGATGTTGGGGGTGGTTAAGATTGCAACAGAGAAGAGACACGCACTGGGGGCATAGCCAAGGGAGGAGAAGGAGATGAGATGGGACGCAGTAGTGCGCAGCAAAAGCGCGAGAAGCGCGAGATCCGTGAAAACAAGGCTGGATTGATTTACTGAGTACCAGGTAGTCTACAGATCAAGATTGACAACGCTCAGATCAAGGGTCGAGCAGTACAGTACCTAAGACGTACATACCTGGTAGCCAGCTGCTTGTACTATAGCTAGCTTGTGGATGGTGCATGGTAGTGGTGTAGGTTGTACCCTCATCTAGTCTTATCGATATAGAATAATGTCCCCTGATTGAGTGCGATGCCTAAATCGGCCCCTTGCTATTTCTACTACAGGGGGAACAGAGCTCGCCCAAGTACCTACAACAGCCCCACTGAATTTTTCCAACACAAGAGGGACAAACCTATTTCCATATCGCTGCCCGCTCCATAACAATCTGCCGGGCATAGGGCAGCCAGAACTACAGCGCAACACGACAAGCTCAACACTCCAAACGAGCAGATCGGTCGGTCCTAGCAAGAGGAGTTCCGTCACCATGTCTCTCAACATCCCCAATGCCCCCAATGCCGGGCTGTTCAAGCAAGGCTACAACAAGTATGTTTACAACCCCACCATCTGGAACCGCACTCGAGAGAAACAGACACCTGACCGCCGCCCAGCTACGACTCAGAGGATGGCGCCGTCTTACGGAATATCGATGCTTGCCGGGCCATCTCCTCCACCGTCCAGACCTCCCTAGGCCCCTATGGCCGTAACAAGATCGTCATCAACCACTTACAGAAGATGATCCTGACCTCCGACGCCGCCACCATCCTGAAAGAGCTCGACGTTGTCCACCCCGCTGCTAAGCTCCTTGTCATGGCGAGTCAGCAGCAAGAGGCAGAGATGGGCGATGCCACCAACCTAGTTATCGTCCTTGCCGGCGAGCTTCTCAAGAAAGCCGAGGACCTACTACGCATGGGCCTCAAAACCGCTGATATCGTTACCGGCTACGAACGCGCTCAGACTTTTGCGCTAGAAGCTCTAGAGGATATGGCTGTAGACAAAGTCGGAGATATCCGGAATCAGGAAGAACTAAGCAAGGCGATCCGGACCGTCGTGGCAAGCAAGCAGAATGGAAACGAGGAAGTACTGGCCAACCTCGTTGCTGAGGCTGTTTTAGCTGTCATGCCCAAAAACCCCGTCAACTTCAACGTAGACAACGTTCGAGTCGTCAAGATTATGGGTGGGAGTCTGGAGCAGAGTCGGGTAGTAAAGGGTATGGTTTTCCCCAAGGAGCCTGATGGATCCATCAAGAAGGCGAAGAAGGCCAAAGTCGGTGTCTATTCTTGCCCCATCGACATTAGCCAGACTGAGACAAAAGGAACCGTCTTACTACACAATGCTAAAGAGATGATGGAATTCTCGAAGGGTGAGGAGGAGCAACTTGAGACGGCCATCAAGGAGTTACACGACGCTGGGATAAGAGTCGTCGTTGCTGGCTCGACTGTAGGAGAGCTTGCTTTGCACTACCTTAACCGTTACGATATCCTCGTCATCAAGATTCTTAGCAAATTTGAGCTACGGAGAATCTGCCGCGTAGTTGGCGCCACTCCTCTAGCAAGACTTGGTGCACCGATGCCAGACGAGATGGGATCAGTCGATATCGTTGAGACACTCGAGATCGGTGGTGATCGCGTTACTGTTTTCAGACAAGAAAACGAGGTGACCAGGACAGCTACCCTGGTCCTGAGAGGCGCCACTCAAAACTTCCTAGACGATGTGGAACGCGCAGTCGACGACGGCGTGAACGTTGTTAAGGCCATAACCCGCGACTCACGGTTAGTGCCTGGTGCTGGTGCAACAGAGCTCCAGTTAGTTGGGCGTATTCAAGCGTTTGGCGACAAGACTTCTGGTCTGCCGCAATACTCCATTCGGAAATACGGTGAAGCATTTGAAGTTGTCCCGCGAACATTAGCAGAAAGTGCAGGCCTTGACGCTACAGAAGTACTAAGCAGACTATACACAGCGCATCATAAAAAGGATGACTGGACTACCGGCGTTGATATTGAAGTGAGTTCTATTCTTCGTCATGTACAATTTCTCAACTAACATCCATTAGAACGACGACGGCACTGGCACTCTTGATGCTAAGGAGGAGGGCATATTAGATCTTATGATCAGCAAGTCGTGGGCAATCAAGCTGGCAACTGAAGCAGCTCGGACTGTCCTCTCGGTAGACCAGATTATAGTCGCAAGACAAGCAGGCGGTCCTAAGCCCCCAGGGCCCAATCCCAACTGGGACGAGGATTAGAGAAAAGTTATGCTCATTGAGGGACTCCATCTGTCCTTTGAGCATGGACCTATTGTTTTAGAAAGTCCAATAAATACCAAATATTTGATAATCATCAACTCATCACCTCTATTGCAAACTTTACACTGCTAGCCTAAGTAACCAGAAGAGCCGACGGTCTGTCATCCCTTTAATAGATTTATTCAATGGGCCAATGCGTGCGGACATCCAACAATAAGTATTAATAAAGCTCGTTGTAAACGCTCAGGACAGCAACCCGCCTCCCGATTACACATGCCCTTGTTGCTATCTCTCCTAAGCCACGAGCACCTCGCTCCCATTTCAAGATTGCTGCTATGAGGACAAGGTCATCCCACCGATATCGTCAAGACCTATTATTTACCCGAAAACTCATAGCGACAACTTAGTAACGTAATAACAATCATATTCCACGATTTAGTTTTCTAGCTGACAGCGACACCTTCTCTGTCACAGGATTAGAGAGAGCATTCCTCTAAACATGAATCAACGACTTCTTCGGACAATGAATCGAGTATCTCTCTTCTTCCTAGTATCGTAGTACTTCCTCGTCTAATTATCTACTACCATCGGTCGGATGGACTTAAGGCACGTTTTCCCTCCATGAGTCTTCAAGCGGATTATGAGCCGCATCCGGGCCCCGTTCAAGTATCATTTCAGAAGCTGAAATCAATTACCAGACTCTATTGCCGCTAGCCGCGCCGCCCTTCTGAGATGCTGTAGGAATGTGGCACAGGTTGTCATGTTCGTTTCTAGTTTTTAGGTGGCTTTTTATCATGTTTCTATACGAGAGTCCTGAGTATACAGAATCGAAATGTGAAACTCAACACTGCAAGGCTGTGACACATATGTGGATTGTAGTGTTATTTGGAAGCCCCGAATCGGACGTTTAGACGCCTTGTATATGACATGATTCGTAGAGTCACTTACTACATGAAGAATGGACAAGCTTCCTACTCGCCTATTATTATCAGTTTGAAGAATGGCGACACAACAAGTGAGATGTCACATGAGGATTGAGACTCCATTTTGTTAGACCTCGGAATAGTGCTACCCTCCTGATCATGAGGCTCTATATACACCGTCTCAAGTACCACGGATGTCTTTGGGTCAAACTTGAGGGTCCATTTCGTTTTTCGCTCTCTCAGCCTCACTAAATACCTGGCTTAATATCATAATTGCGGCAGGTTCATTCTTATCTTATACAAAATGGCGCTTTATACTTGTGCCCTCTACCGAGGGCTTGATTTCGTAGTGAAGGCATGAGTAAGAATACATAGGCATTTATAGCTATGAAATCGCACTTATGAATATGACAACTACATCTCACACACCTTTCCCCCCATATTCGAATTGAGCTACCCTAGAGAAGCTATTAGACATAGAACGGGCAATTTCTACAACAATATTTAGGCTAACTTATGCGGAAGCATTGTTTCACACAATTGTGGCGAGGGTTGTAGTGAGGCGTGCTAGTCTGCCAACTTGCAATCCTACCTCGCAGGTCGTTGTGATCGCATCTGTAGCATCGATGCTACTAAATATACGCACGTACATACAGCCTAGCTTTGAGGAACAGGAAGCTCTACTAGGTGACAGCGCCTCGAAGATAGCAAAACAACTCCCAGCTTTTCATTCGCATTCCGAATGAAATATGATCACCATTCATATAAAGTACTACTATACCTTCCGCGCTTGAAATATTTACATCGCAGTGATAAGCACGGATAAGATTTCCGCCTTTCTTGGTAGGATGCAGCAGGTGTCACTAGATTCAGCAAAGCCACACCGTTACAGATTGCGAAAACCCCCACTGAGCCTACTCAATAGAATCAAGTGATTAACGCCGTATCTTGAGATTTCCAAGAAGAAAGGAGCCGCGCGAGCGAGGCACTCATGCAGTCCAGACGCAAACCATGCGCCGCAGGGATATGTGCGTGCGGGATGCCCCCTCACTACAGACTCGAGAGAGCGAGAGCGGGTTCACCCCTTGAAGGATGAGAAGGGCCGTACATTAGGCATGGTCAGTGATAGGCAGACAAATAGATAGTTATCTAGGTAGGTACCCGTTGCTGCAAGTTCCTCAGTCCAAGAGCATCCTTCGCGGCACGTACATGATAGTATATCGGCGCCTGTGGATGTATGTACGTACGTACTATGGTATATGTGATCTGGGTCGATTTGGGGTAAGTGCATGGGTAGGTAGGCTCTCGACGCAACATGCGCTGTGCCGTTCTCTTACCTAGGTGGGACGGGATGTGACATGCAGGCAAAATAACATTTCGGGACGTATTTGCTCGTATTGAACACCCATACGTAGTACAAGGCTATATACTAGTTCGTCTGCTTACGATGCCGGAGCGTATCAACTTACAATGATGTGATGCGTGCGAACCTAACAAGTCCTGTTTGGTCTGCCCTTCATGATTGGGTTGACAGGCGACTACCACACCCCGGGCAGACATCATTTCATCTGCGCTTCTGTAAGGTGTGGTGAAAATATCACTCAGTGCTTCCTAGAGGATTTTCTCCAAGCTGCACACTGAATCCCGCAAACTGTCGAATGCGACTGCAACACATTTCCTCGAACCTTTTCTATGAGTTTCTATTGGTCGTGTTGGACATTTCTCCCAACGCCACCGTCGGATCAGCGCCATTCGTAATCCGGGAAGGCAATTCAAGGTGTGGCAGGCAGTCAGCTGGCTCCATTGTCCCTAGGTATTATGACGGATATTAGTTGCGGTGGTGTGGTGGTAAAGGGTTTGATATGCCTTGCTCATCGACCAAGGCATTTATGCGTCGACGACACCTCATTGGATCTCGGCCAATTTGCCCTTTGTTACGGAATGCCATGTAACGACTGGCTGACTTGGCATCTGGTTCAGCTGAAAGCGGGAGCCCGGAATATGCAGCGGAGATGCAGCCTATCCCCTCATAAAGCCAATGGCCATTCACGTCTTTTGCTGCACTTCTAGCTCGGCGTAATGCGATCATGAGAATTAATTCGATTACATCCAATGAACGAGTCCTCGTACCTATCTTGACACGTCAATTACCTAAGATAAGATGCATATCTGCCTGCTCTATGGTCATCTAAAAGCCCGTAATAGGTACTCGTTTTACTAGGCATTCTCTTAAGAGACATACTATGGTTTGCCACGTGCTCGTCCGAAGGATTCTTAAATGCAAGTGTTCTCAAAAACGTGCTATAGAAGAGTAGTTAAATACGTGGATAAGCGTGATCGAAAGGGGCATTGAGGGATCGACAGCCTATTGCAAGTGCCGAGTGAGAGCCGTCCGTCTCGAGGCTAGTCTAGCTGAATCTCTCAAAGCACCTGCTTGAATGGGATTGAATCCTTCTGTCTTTATGCTCTTGGTATGGTTAGAGCTCGTGGTGCTTGCTGCATACATAGTACGTGTGCAGCGTACTGTGCCAATTATATCGAGAAACGGGGACGATTGATAATGAATTGTCTGCATATATCACCTCGATGGCACATCCCACGTGATTCTCATTTCCCTCTAGCTTCCAGCAATACCGATAGATGAACGAGGAGGCCTATACTAGCTCAGGAAGCTATAGGCGCGCCCAGTTAAGGTAACTATAGGCGTAGAGAACCCGGAATCTAGATGGGGTTCCAGCCCGGGAAGTATCGCCTGATTCAGATACTAAAGAAGCAGGACGGATGAGTGAGGTCTTGACCTCTATACCTATAGTAGTTATTTCAGCGGATCCCGAATGCAGGAACGAATGAGATATCTGGTATAACGACGACAATTATGAACTATCGTTACCTGGGCCTCAGAATTCCAGTCCATAAGTACAGTAGGTACTGGCGGTGAGCGAGGTTACAGTGATATGCCGACTCGTCCGCGATTGGCGCGCGCAGGATAACCATAAATGTAACGGTATATCTGCAGGCCGTTATATGGTCTCGATGCATTCCAACCTGGATAGTTCGGTATACTACCTACTCCGTAAACAAGGAGTAATTTACGACCAAAGGTTGGAGAGCGTGACCCGCGACCACGGAGCCCGGATTCACGCAGAGCGATGATGAGTGCGCATACATGCAATCCCAAGCCATATAACAAGCTCTCGAGTTCATGCTATAGACTGACAAGAAGTTGGTGGCTTTCTATGTGTCTGGCCTTCGAAACAGCCAATCGCCATCGGGACGATCAGGGGAATAGGAAAAGGAACGGGGATGTTTGGTAGAGGGGCATGAGGGGTTGCTTTTTTTCTCCTTACAGTAGGTATGTACCATTTATTTGTCTGCGGTATCTATACTACCAGCCCCCTTGTCTGGCCTCAACGAGGATATCACATTGACCCCCGTGTCCTGCTTGTTCGGTACTCGTTATCAATAATGTACAAGCGAACTTGTATCTGTAAAATCGACGCTGTAGCATACCCGTTATTGTGACCTAGGTAACGATGATTGCCAAGAGTCTACATGTGCGCCACCAGGGTCCCCCACAATCAACTCTCCGAGATAACCGTTGTTAACGTTTTTTATTCTTCATAGTGTTTTAGCGTACCGCAGAACTGACGGCGCTAGCCGGCTTGTTCTGCCTGAGGTTAGACAAAAAATGCGGCATCCGTTTAGGGTGATTTTATGAGGCAGGTCGATGTCACATGGTTGATAGTGGCTGCGGAGACAAGACGTTGACCTCTACACAGTACTTAGATACGCATGTCTTACGCGTCTTGAGGACTAGATTCCGGTCCATAGCGAGAGCCGAGTAGAAGCCTAGATCATCGCTCTGATCCATTCGGGATTATTGACTACAGAATGACAAAGCTGGGGAAATACAGATTACATGTTGGTTAGTTCCGTTTGATCTAAAGCTTGGTGGCGTTTTTCTTACTGTAATGTCAAAAGCCACTGCTAAAACAAGACGCCACTATACGTTTAATATGTCCGCATGACTTTTCAAAGTAGTCTACTGTTTCTGAGTATTTGTGATACAGTAAGATCTGATATTGTTGTCACGTCTGATGAACATATTAGTTTGGGACAAGAACAGGGGGGTTTCCCAAATATTCATCAATACCTTCATTGTACATATCATGACGATATTTAAGTATGCTGCTACTTACATTGTTCGGCACCGATGCGGAGTATTATAAAGACGGGCGTGGTAGACTAGAGGATATGTTTCAGGAACTGCGACCCCGTACTGTACATACTACCGGGATTGGATGAGGAAATGTTGATCGCTCTCGCGTGGCGAGGTTCCTGCAGTAGCTCACTTGCTTGACTTGGGCGCACTGATAACCCCAGTTACGAGCTACTCTGTTTTTGACAGGGCTCATCTCATTAAGCAACGGTCTACAACCTAGAAAAGTCGAACAATTTGTAAGTGGACTAGTGCAAGTACAGCATACGGAGATAGGCCGGTGCCCCGGACCGGGGTATCTAGGCCGGTAGACTAGAGCGTTGAGCCGGCTAGCGACGAAGGCCGTTGAGACATCGACCGACTTAGACCCATAGGTTCGTCTTGTGTTATTGAATTCCTTCCCTCCAATAAGCAACGTGGGTTCATTGTTAGGTCCGTGGGCGAGGTTACATAGCGGAAAACAGAATTTTAATCCCCCAACTACAAACGAGCGGACTGTGGGACGGTCTTGTCTCTTTTCAAGCGGTATTTGTCTGTGCATGCCATACTGCCGAAGACTGTAAATAATCCCTTGCACTCATGCTCTTTTGGTGTGCATGGTTGCTTCAAATTTGAATGAGAAACGGACGTTGAAGGCGGAGCGGAAAGCTCTAGATCGTGGGGGGCTCCAGTGGGGTGAAAAATTCGGTCGTACGGTACAGACTACGTGACATGAGATCCTGATGCCGTGTAGCAACTATGATCAGCTAAAGAACGCCGCGCTTGTCTAAGGCAATTTTGAGCTAGACGCCGCCCTAGGTACCTATGTATGTCTCCGCTTGTAGTGTTTATCCTAAGCTTAGTGCTACGACTTGGAGATTGTTACTATATCCCCACGCTAGGGCCTCAACTACGCTTTTGGAGCATTCTGCATAAGTAACAGTGATGAATCCCGGGGCATTTTCGAAGAACACGGGCTATACATCGTGTATACGGTAGGTAGGGACTGGGGTCGTGGCTAGCCAGGGCGAAGGTCTCGATCATGAGGCTTGCATTTACTAGGTAACCTGATTGCTATATACTACATACGCAGGGGCCATGACATGGTGCGTTTCCGAGTGGTTGAGAGGGGGGCTTTTCTGCCATGTGGTGTCGTCGCATGCCAAGATCTCGGCGATACCTAGGTGGGCAGGTGTTTCGCTGTGAGGAAACATGTTTCAGTCAGGTTTTGGTCGGAGCATTTATGATCGCGATAGCTATTTTCGTATAGCATTTGACGGAGCCTGCAGGCTGTAACTCATACTGAGTATTAGAAACGCCACCAAACGATCCTATCATTTGTCTTTGGAATGCGGCTGGTAGAATGACAGTGACTAACCAGCTGACGTCTACTCACTCTTTTTCCATAGACGAGTTATTGCGAAGCGGCAACTTCCTGGGCGGGGTCTATTACCAACCGTACCTTGAGAGCACGCAATATAGCACAATCAATTGTGATGGCTTGGAGAGGCCATTCACGCAACTGGATTGGTAATTGACGACATTGATACCGGAAATAATGGATCAGTAGCTATAGTTTAGTATCAACTCAAAGATTAGGTAGAAGACTCACAGAATACACAGTTTTTAATTATAACATCGAGCCGATATTGGAATCCTATATACTTAATAATTTAGCTGCTGTCCATGATGAGCCTGACTTGTAGTTCTCAGAGTCTCGAAGTGGACCGAAAGCCGATTAACAGCGTCGCTGTGATCGGCGCAGGCATCAGCGGGGTAGTATCAGCTGCTCACCTCATTAAAGAGGGCTTCGAGGTAGCAGTTTTTGAAAGAACGGGCGCAATAGGTGGCGTCTGGTGTTACGATGAGCGAGTTGATCGGGACCCGCCGTTTCCGAACACTGTTCCTCCGACACAAGATTGGAAAGACGTCGAGACGGAAGGCCTGACGGCCGCGGAAGTCCTAATTTTACACGGGCCTCCAGGTCCCTGTTACGCGGGCTTGAAAAATAACGTTCCGACGTCGCTCATGAAGAGCAGTCTTCTCCCTTGGCCGGAGGGAACGGAGGAGTTCATCGACCAACATCGCATTGTTCATTACTTGCAGGATATAGCCAGGCTGCACCACGTTACAGAGCATGTACAATTTCATACGCGAGTGGCAAGCGTGACGAAGCCGGCGGGTGATACGCGGTGGACGGTTGAAACAAGTACGCTCCGAGTGGAAGGAAACACGTTCTCGGTCTTGAAAAAAAGCGAAAGCTTTGACGCCGTTGTGGTAGCTAATGGCCACTATCATATTCCTTTCGTCCCAGATGTTCCGGGATTAGCAGCTTGGAAAGACCGCTTTCCAGACCGTGTTATGCATTCCAAGAATTATCGCACACCGGAGCCTTTTAGGGGCAAAACCATTCTACTCGTAGGTGCGGGTGCTTCATCCTTGGATATTGCTCGAGAGGTTGATAACCTGGGCGGCAAAGTATATCAAAGTAGACGCGAGTCGAAGTATGATCTCACAGCAAGTCGCCTCCCGGAGGCGGTCAAGAGGGTTGCGATGGTTGCCAAGTTCATCGTAAATGATGAAAATGACGTGTCGCAACCGGCACGCAACGGGGCGAATACTGGTGCGATACCGGGGAAGATTGTGTTGGAAGATGAAACAATACTGGAGAACATAGATTATGTGGTGATTGCAACAGGATACATTACGTCATACCCATTTTTGGGGGAGCTCGAGCGGCCAGAGGTGGCATGGGAAGATGCAAACGAGACGACAGTCATCACCGCCGACGGACACACGACACACAACTTGCACAAAGACATCTTTTATATTCCCGACCCCACCTTGGTCTTCATCGGTGTCTCGCAGTTAATTTCGACTTTTTCGCTGTTTGACTTCCAGGCCAAGGTGATGGCGAAAGTGCTCGCTGGTCACGTCCGCTTACCGGCTGAATCCATCATGAAAGCAGAGCAGCGGGAACGCAAGGCTCGTTTCCAGCCTGGAGACAGGTTCCACGCCCTTCTGCTAGGAGAACAGGCCTACATTGCCGAAGTCCTGGCGTGGGTGAATGCCGATCTGACGAAAGCTGGTTTGGCCCCCATGGAAGGTATGGATGCTAAGTGGCTGATGGCGTATGACGATTTTAGGGCCAATGGACGCCGTTGACAAAAACCACTTTGGACCTAGGGTGGCGAAGTGAGTCCCGTTGTGAACGATAGCTGAGAGGATTGTTCAGCGTGAGAGATATTAATAGACCGAGACATCGAGACCCGGCGAGGTCCAACGCTGCAGAGCGAGTTTGGCAGGTCGGTATTAAGAAGTGTCGATCGGATTTCAGTTGTAGAGGCGGGTGGACTAAGTGATGCGCCTCCCGCATTGTACAGATGTAGTTCGGTAGGATTTTTGATCCTACGGACATAGGTACTAGCTAGCTATACAATTCTGAATCAATAGAGAATCGAACGGGCTTGGCAGCGTTGACAAGAGCTTAAGAATCAGGTACTCGCTTGGCATATACATTTTTCTGCAGCGGAGTCCATCCCATCACATTTGCTGGAATACCGGCGTCGTCAAGAAATTGGTTGGCTGAGGGGGCATTACTTACCGTGGTCTAGCCGGATATTCGTTAGTGGGTGACATCAGATGCATGGTCCTTCGTTTCTCTTTTTTCCTTTTTCTTTCCTCTCCATTGCTCTCAGGTTGTTTCCGTGTTTGGCGTATGTAGTATATAAAAAAAGATCCAAGAAAGTTCCACTATGGAGGCTATGTGAGGCATTTGCATATGCTGTACAGAGCTTAGCTGCCTACTTAACTGTCACTCGGTAATTTCAAGATGTGCCAAAGGCTGAATACCTCCTAAGTCCCGCTGACAAGAATGCATAAGATTATAGTGCCAGCGCTGAATGAGATGGAGATCTCGATAAGTCAGCCGGCTCCTCAGTTTGCGTAACAAACTAACAGAATTAGAGTTAGCAGGTATTTGTACTGTATGCTGTAATAGAATAAACGCTTCAACTTGTCAGCTTCTTAGCTCTCTTTGTTTCAAGATTCAATCTCCCCGTTGGGCCTCAATTACAATTTCCCAATTTCCCCTCATCCGTAGCCCTGGGTTGTCCCGGGTCTATGGTTTTTCTCCGGTTGGCTGAATTAACACCATCGAGCCTCGTGCAACCAGACTGGTAGTAAAACTTCTTAAAGTTGCTCTCCCTAGCTCAAACATACTACGATACTCGGTTATTAAGTATGCAACCTCACGTCCCTGCGGCTTTTTACATCATATATAGGCAGTATACTGTATATTAGGGAGATTGATACAGTAGTGTAGAACCTGCTCGGTAACGCAGTGATGAAAATTTTCGGTATGGCATTGCCTATAAGTATACCTAGGTAGTCATGGGCGTAACATGTCCTCGCTTAGCTCGTTATAGATATAGGTACTTACTGTACTAAAGCGCTAGTTACGTTTTTCTTGATAAAAGTGAGAGAGAAATTGGTTCAGACTCTCTACCCACTACATTGCATATATCCCTGCCAACCACGCCATGGTCCCTCAGAAACGGGTCCGTGCGAGGTAGCCGGGGGCATGGTTAGGGGTCGCGAACCTCTAGCCCTATCCGTCAGCCATACATATATGGCCAGCCGCGACCTCATTATGCTTGTAGTATATTTAATAAATAGATTACTTATGCTATGTGCCTTCTCCCGACTCATAGGAGACCGCTCGGATCAGTGAAGAGGCGATTGGAATGCTAGTTTGACCATCATGATGAAAAGGGTCCTGAGAAGTATATAGTTGAAGTTATATAGTATCTAGGATGCGGCCTGTTGTATCCCAAGCCTAGACTAGACCAATAATTACCAATTTTACTAGCGTATCGATCTCGACAACGTACATTTAGGTATCTATTTCCGACGTACTGTACCTACGGTTACTACTCCATTTACCCGAGTAGTGTATGTGCAAATAGGTATAGTTACTGTTCTACATAAGTGAGTAAAACGTCGCGCACGATCCTACCTAAGAAGGGTGTAATTTGGCAGTGGGCACGATCGTTTTTGGCAGAGAGGGGTTGGGTCTTACACTAAATGGGCTTGAGCAGTAGGTCTTACCTAGTCTATCATTGAATCTGGTAACTTTTTAAGCTTCTGTCTATTACCGGTTAGGTATACATACCACCGGTAATGTAGCGTCTACCTAGTGTACAACAGCAGTGGATAATCTAAGATACATGTATGTTCTGTACCTAGCAAGATTAAACTATCCACATCGGGTACCTTATCTGGTATTTGTGGAAGACAAGCGAATGCCTTTTATTCAACATTTCAGAAGTACGGCTGGAGAGTACTGAGTGTTCTCACTCACTCGCTCGCTCACTCACTTATACATGTCTTTGTCTATTTCTCCATTATCTCGGCTCTTTGAGTCAGCAGCAGCACCAACACCACATCCGTCTCTGTGTAAGTATGGTAGAAGGGATAAGGGAGAAGGGAGAGAAGTAAGTATTTATTAGCCTGCCTTATTATAACTGGATCTTGCTCCACGTCGAGAGACCATTCACACCCTGACGGATCCTACCCAAGGCAGGCCAGGACGACAGGGCGGTGCATGTCCACTTTCTCGCCGCTGACTGGGGGGTCGGACGAACAAAGACCAGGGCAGCGTGCGCCCAGCGCCAGCGCCAGTAGCAGCCGAAGAACCGTAGAGAAGACGGCCTCTCCCTTTTCTGGGGTTCTCGACCCGAAAATCCATCCCGATTGAAACGGTCTCTTTTCCCTTTCTTGATCAGATACAACGCCGCCGACAGAAATCCAACCAACCTGTTTTGTTCATCCATCGTTTGTGCGCGCGCATAGAGCTTGTGCTTCGAGCAAGCCCACCCGCTCACTCATGCGATTCATCACCCAAGCGCCATCACCATCCCTTGGTCTGTCTGAGTGATTGATACCTTATCCTAAAGCGTTACCCGAGGCCGCCGTCACATCATCGCCATTCCGCGGCCACTGCCGACCCGACTAACACACACACATACATACATGCATACACATACAATCGCACATACCTAGAGTATAGCAGCATCCTTCGCTTCGAAGCCACGCCATCCTCCCAACTACTAATTGTATTGTATTGCGACATTCTTGTTTCCAGGACATGCGCTATCGTCCTTCGCTAGTCTTTCTGTTACAGCATTGAGAATCCCACCCTTTGAAACAGCCTTCCAGGGGGACGCCCGACGAGGTGTGACATAGTCCCTACCGCGCATCCTTATACCTACCAGCCGGGACGACCCCACGCATTCTGGGTGCCTCATTTATTCCTCTTTTCCCTTTCTTGCCATACTAGCAGTACACCTCATACCTTGTTAACATCTATCGCCACATGTTTGGGAGTCGATCCTCGTCTAAGGAGCACCGGTTTCTTGAGGGACAGGTTTCGGCGCTGCGGGAACTCAACCTATTTAACCCCTCCGACTCACGTTCGCTGCGCTCTATTCCCAAGAAACAAGAAGACCGGAGCAGTACCAACAGCGGGCCATCTTATACAGAAAGGAGTAAGCGAGCATTGTATTCACATCGCATCGGGCTTTTATTGCTGCTAGGCGCTTTGGACCTTCTAAGACACACCTATCTGTAGCCGCGCATTGCTGACTTCCTTCGCTCCTTCAGGCCACTTTCTCGAGGCACCTTATCGCCAGTCGCCTCATCGCGCGCCGTCCCATCGGTCTTCTGCCTCTCGAGGCTCGGCAACTTCGAGGGACACTGTACGCCAGAATCCCACAATGTCTGGCATGATGAACGCAGATAGGAGTCGTAACAGGCGAGAAAGAACCTTCGTTGGAAGCGAATGCGCTGTCTGTGAGGAGCCGTTAGAGCATACACTACGTGGGGAGCGAATACTCCAGTTTTCATGCTCGCATGTGTCTCACGAAGCTTGCTTCTATGAGTTCATCAAAGAGTTCGACTCTCAATATTGCCCGTCATGCAATGCGCCTTTACACTTAGACACCAGTCGTGGGGGCAATGTATTGGATATTGGTAAGTGATATGATACTCTCGTCACAGAGTGGTAATAAGGAGCTAACAATCATAAAGAGAAAATCACGAGCATGGTGCGCTCCACATCTATAAGCGACAACAGATCAATGACTACTCCGACGCCTGCGACCTGGGAGAGTCAGCCTGGACGGCCACCGAGTGGGGAGTCGAATCCGCGGTCTTTGCAAAGTAATGGTCGCGAGAGTGTGGCACGAAGCCATATTCGAGAAGGGCGAGATGGATATGGCGCCGGCCGAGGTCACGGTCGTAGCGATAGTGAAGCCACAGGAGTTGCGTCTTCTGGTGGCTATCCAGAAACCACACAGAGCGGACCACCTCCCCGCCGTCATGACTACGATTTGCAGGCCATGGAGACGACACCAGGCAGCCCGAGAGCCATAACACGTAATCCGATCCCAGCACCATCCGTCGTAGTACGATCAGAATTCCCAACCATAAATCGCTCGCGGCAACAGCAGACCCTTACATGTCTTATAACGGTGGAGGTCGCGGACAATAAATGGAGACCAGATCCCGAGGATCTTGGAGTATTAAATCCGGCACCACAGATGCGGGTTGAGGAAGTGTTCAATCCACCAAGGCCCCCATCCCCTGCTCGACCTACTCAGCCACGTTTCTACCCTTATGAGGCACCGGGAGTTCTGGAGGAGATGACCGAAACTCTACGAAACAAGGTGGATCATTGGCATGGTCTAGAATTTAACCGGTTAGCTTTTGATATATACATTTTCCAACATTGGTATAAGGGCGTGGCTAATGAGAATTAGGTTTGGCAAGCTTCGGCTCTACGGCACTCTGCGGGTCGGAAAGGACAAAGTCTCATGGCAGGAACTGGAGTGTTACCTATTTGCCGAAATGCTTATATGTGTAAAGGAAAAGAAAATCCCGCCCAGCGCCCAGCAGTGGGACGAGAATGGAGTCCCGCGAAAGACAACGCGGTGTACTTTGAAGGGCTCTATTCTTATCAAGAAACATCTCAATGAGGTGACAGAAACAGGCATGGGTAAGATGTTTTTCACTTTGCTAACTGCTACAATATCTAACGGCTTATGCAGTTGATGAGAATATCCTGACGCTTAGTCTTTCTGTTGCCGAGCTTCCACAATTTCACTTGCGCTTTGATAACCGTAATCAGTTGAAGCTTTGGCAACAGGCCCTTCTTGATCTGAATGCAGTAGAAGGATCACCTGTCAGAAGCCCGGAGTTTGAACGTGACCGAGCTGAAGCATCAGAGACGGATGATGAAGATTGGGCCCGAGGCACTCGTCCTCAACGGGTTTCGTCACTCGCTTCGTCGTCATGGGGTGGTCCCAAGTCTGTCACTACAGCCCCGACCGAATATACGACCTTCGCTAGGAACACGCTATCCTCCTTCCACGTACCGATTGATGTGGTTGTTGTGGTGCCAATCTCATCTTCTATGCAAGGTGTGAAAATCAATCTCGTGCGAGATGCATTGAAGTTTATGGTCAACGCACTCGGCGAACGTGACCGAATGGGCTTGGTTACTTTCGGATCAGGTGGAGGTGGTGTCCCTATTGTTGGAATGACGACGAAAGCATGGCAAGGCTGGAACAATGTTCTCAGTTCGATCAAGCCAGTCGGACAGAAGAGCCACCGCGCAGATGTTGTGGAAGGGGCCAATGTTGCGATGGATCTGCTAATGCAACGTAAATACAATAACCCGATCGCGACCATCATGCTTATCAGCGATGCATCAACATCCGATGCTGACAGCGTCGACTTCGTTGTCTCACGTGCTGAAGCCGCTAAGTAAGACAGCATCTCTACCGTTCCCGAGGCCTATCGCTAACTAGAGACAGGATTACTATACACTCGTTCGGGCTAGGGATGACACACAAACCGGACACAATGATTGAGTTGTCTACTCGAACCAAGGCGTCGTACACCTATGTGAAAGACTGGATGATGCTCCGAGAGTGCCTGGCTGGCTGCCTTGGTTCCATACAGTCACTATCACACCAGAATGTGAAACTCAAGCTTAAGCTGCCAGAAGGCTCGCCAGCAAGATTTCACAAAATTAGCGGTGCGCTGCAGATTACCAAACGTGCCACGGGTCGGGATGCAGAGGCTTCGCTAGGTGACTTGCGATTCGGCGACAAGCGAGATATTCTGGTGCAATTGGTCATCGTACCTGACACATCATCCCAAGAACAGCTTCCTCAAGACCCTTGGGAAACTATTGTGTCTGGACTGGAGGCGCTGGGTGGGCCAATGGAGCATGACGACCAAAGGGCAATTTCGGTAGAGGAAGTGCCTTTAATCCAAGCCGATCTAGTCTGGGGCGATATCTTGCGCGATGGCACAATGATGCATCTGCCTAGGCCATCTTTGCTGGCCATTACAATTCTCCCTGCTCTTGGTAATTCGAAGAAGGCTTCCTGGGCTAATAACCCCCCAATTCCTCCACATCCGCACATAGTTCAGAGGCGCATGGAATTATTGACATCAGACATGCTCACTCGAGCTCTGACGCTCGTTACTAGGGGTCAACATGAGCGCGCCTACACACTACTGAATGAAACACGCTCAATTCTCAAGGGGCTTGGGAAAGGAGGATTACCACCTGTTCCTGCTGGCCCTGTTCCACCGTTACCGGGCAGGCAATCCAACCCTTCCACACCGCACCCTGGCCTGGAACCATCACCAACGGGTACACCTGATCGAAAACATACACCTTCACCGACTGCTTCGGCGCACTCGTCGGGAGGAGCCGCCGGATATGCACCACCACTTCCACGCAGTCGGTCTAATGATGGGTTAGCTTTAACTAACTCGGTCGCAGTAGACCCTATCACTGTTTCGGCTTTAGACGCCGAGCTTGAGGCCAGTCTAGAATGGATCAACCACCCTGCCGTCTTCAGCCGTGACAGCCGTAAGGCCGTTCTTCAAGCTATAGGCGTCATCAGCAGCCAGCGAGCCTTTACATTCCGCACGCCTATCGAGGGCTTGTGGGCTTCGAGGGTTGGCGGTGTGAAGCGTCTGACAGAAAGAAGTCGTGAGTGGAGAGAAGAGGGGGGAGCCGGCGGCGAGGGAATCATCGAAGAATCATGATTATTCATCGCGATTTGTTCCTCGATACTATTTTGCGCATTTATAACGGACTCTTGCGGCGTTTCAACTGGACTAACGATATTACACGGGACTATTTTTGGGACGAAACCCAATCGAATCTTTCTTGACAACTATTTATACCGCCTATTAACCATCCGACCGGCTCTGTTTACATCTGGGCCTCTTTTTTCGTTTCTTTCTATATTTTGATTTTCTGTTCTTTCCCCTTCGGTTTTATATTTAACCTGAGCGAGTCGCTTCTGTATTGCGCCGCGGGGACTTATTTTATATATGTTACAAGATACCATTTTCTGTTCTGTTTCATTCCTGCAATGCACAGGGGGTGCGCAGTCTTCTTGCCATCATAGGATAGCACAGCGTAGCGGTTGGGTTACTGGAAAAGCCTATATATTTATTTCTTTATTGATGGGGGGAATCGTTCGCTTCCACAGCTTTTTGCTTTTTTTTTTTTGTGTGTTTGCGGCTGAAACTGGACTGTAGAGGGAGGTGGTGTGGAAGAAGTTAAGCTGGGGGTGTTTAGGGTCACTGAATATAGGATGATGAGGGATGGAAAGCTGAAGCTTTATGTGATGGGACACATTCACCACATCCACCACATCCTCGATCATGATTTACATAATATGTATGAGTGTACGACTGAAAAACGGCATTTCAAAATGCACATTGCTATATATTTTACCATCTTATCATGTTTAAAGATCCAGAACTTGCGCATTATGTAAAAGCCTTAGGAGTGTGACGATTCGAACATTCTTCCTTGCTGCCAAGCTCTGATTACGTATTTTAATCCTTTAACTTGGCGTCCGTGCAGATATACCTCGTGGACAACATCAAATTCTGTAGTTATTTTCTTACTGAGACAACTCTCATACATTCATACACACACGTGTGTAACTGCAGTTATGATACTACGTTTCGCTAACATCTGCTATCATCCGTGTTGGTTCATACACATATCTAACTGGTGGTGAACTACAATTGATTCCAAGACGGAACAATCAAACTAAGTGGGGATATGGCTTGTCCATACATGTGCAGGTCCGATATTGTAACTCAAATACGTCAAGCCACTTTACGAATGAGACCTTACTGCCTGGGACGATCCTGTCTTGTGTGAATTTCACAAGGATGTTATAGGTAAACTAGGTTTTAATAAATTAATATCTCAATCCAATAAATCTTTGCGTGCCCGAGCGACTCATGCTACATAAGCTATCAGCATGTAGAGTTAACCAACCAAAGTAGACCGCTTGCTTTACAATATCCACCCGGCTTATTTTTTGTTTTTTTCTTGACGGGGGCCTCTCTTACTTGCAAGGCCATATTGAACCAGCGAGCAAGCAATGGAGCACAAAACGACGACCGACGACGTTGTCGACGTCTCCAAGACGCCGAGCAACGGGGTCACGGACGGCTCCGACGCCGCTCCCGACCGCGAAGGACCCGTCTCCGATGGCTCGGGAGAGACCCAAGAAGGCGTCAAGCGGATCGAGGCCATTTCGATGGTCTGGTCGAAATGGGGCCTGATCGCGGCTTACTTCGGCATCTTTCTCATGGCCTTCACGACCTCCCTCGAGGGTCAGACGACGTACTCTGTCGTGGCTTTCGCGACGAGTTCATTTAGTAGTCATTCGCTCATCGCGACTGTCTATGTCATTCAAGGCGTCGTTAATGGTAAGGCTTGATTTTCAATATTTCAGACTCGAGAACAACTGAGAAAGAAAACAAACGCCAACTTCAACTCGTTTGTCCGAAGACAGTCAGTGATTTAACCAGCAGCTGATTTATTCGTGTAGCTGTCATCAAGCCTCCCATGGCCAAAATTGCAGATGTGTTCGGCCGGCTCGAGGCCTTCATGATCTGTATCTTCTTATACGTTCTGGGATATATCCAGATGGCCGCGTCCGGCAATGTTCAGACGTTTGCTGCGGCGCAGATCTTCTACTCGGCCGGGTCTACGGGACTCCAGATCCTACAGCAGGTCTTCATTGCCGATACGAGCAACTTAGAAAACCGAGCCCTCCTTTCCAGCATCCCCGATGTGCCATTTCTCGCGACTGTTTGGATCGGCCCGATCATCGGCGCTGCCTGTAAGTTATTATTATCTCCTTGTTTCTCCTTTTTTTGCCTTGAGATGCAAGGGATCTTTGTGGAGGCAAGATCGTGCCATAATGTGGTCCCAGGATTCCGAAGTGTTCCTTAAGTGTCCTTGAGATAATGAAGACTGACCCGGCATGAAGTCATCGCCACTTCGACATGGCGATGGGCTTATGGCATTTGGGCCATCATCCTCCCCGTGGTATTCCTGCCTCTCGCACTGACCTTGTTCTTGAACGGCCGCCGTGCAAAGAGACTGGCGCCACCACCCGAGAAGCAAATCGCCGAAGGCGGGCCCCTCACTGCCGTGAAAAAGGTGGTCGCGAATATCTGGTACAGCCTCGACATCGGAGGCATTATACTATTAAGCGCGTCCTTTTCTCTCATCCTCATCCCCCTGACGTTAACGAAGACGACACCTGGCGGCTGGCAAAGCCCTACCATCATCGCCCTCATTGTAGTCGGTGGCGTCTTGCTCATCGCGTTCCCGTTCTGGGAGAGCTCGAAGAAGCTCGCGCCGCACCCTCTGATTCCTCTGGAACTGCTCAAGTCGCGCACCTTCTGCGCAGGTTGCGCCATTGGGTTCTTCTATTTCCGTAAGTAGACTTCCTTCATTCATTTCTGATGCTGAAGTCGAGACGACAAATAGAAGCGTCGCATTAACAAGAAGTCATTCAGTGGTTTTCTACCTCTCAGTCCAGCCCTACTTTTACTCGTATCTACTCGTCGTGCAGCATCAATCGGTCCCAGCCGCGGGCCACATCACACAGACATTCTCTTTTACTTCGACCGTGACGTCGATAGTCGTGTCGCTCCTGATCAAATACACGCGACACTATAAATACTTTGTCACGTCAGGCTCTTTGATCTACTTGCTGGGCGTCGGCCTTATGATCCGGTACCGTACAGAAGACACAACTACAGGTTCTTTGGTCGGAACTCAGATCGCCGTCGGTATAGGCGGTGGAATGTTAAACGGTACGTACATTGTATATAATGAGTAAGACCACAGGCATGTTAATCATACAACAGTACCCGCGCAACTTGGTGTGCAAGCATCGGCAAGCCACCAACAAGTCGCCGCCGCGACCGCCGTGTTCCTCACGATTGTCGAGATAGGCGGTGCCGTCGGCGCGGCCATATCAGGAGCCGTCTGGACGCAGAACATACCCTCCAAGCTGTCCGAGTATCTCCCCGCCGACGTCTCGTCGCAGGCGCACACCATCTTCGGCGACGTCACGGTGGCGAGCAACTACACCCTGTACCCGGCTGGGTCGCCCGCGCGCATGGCGATTAACAGGAGTTATCAGGAAACGATGCACACCCTGCTCATTATCGCCATCTCGCTCTGCGCGCCGCTCGTGCTGCTCTCGTTGCTGATGCGGAATTACAAGCTCGACGCTGTTAAGCAGGGCGTCAAGGGGAAGGTCATTGGTGGGAACGTGGGCGAAAACGAGAAAGAATTGGTTGAGGAATCGCAGAGTAGGGGTCCGAGGACCTGGTTCAGGAGAAAGAATACTAGCCCTTCTAATTAATCGCAGCTAGAAACATGCAGATTTAGATAGATTTACATGTTGGCTTATAAGGAGCACTATTAACATTGGTCCTCCCACATAAACAAGTAGTAATGGAAGATCAGCCCTCTTATTATCACATGAGTTTAATAGCGATTGTTGCATCGTCCCATCGGAAATTTGAGTTGACAACTTGCTAATATATCTCTACCGCTTGACAAAGAATCCCCGTTTCTTATTTAATGTGACGCGGGCGCGTCCTCTCCGTAAGAGATCCTCCTTCACTCTACGCGATTCCTTATTCGCTTTCGGGGCGAGGCGCGGATCCCCTTGCCCGGCCAACACCCTATACCGCGTCGAACCCACAACCTCGTCCCGCGGTCCCTTGCCCTCAGCGCCGAGGACTTGTATAGCCGTCTCGAAGTTGATCTTCTGCGGCCGCTTGACCTTCTTCTTCAACGCCGTCTCGTCGTCCTCATTGTCGCTGGAATCCGTCAAAAACTCAGCCGGAAGCATATCGGGTAGTTTCTGCGTCCGTCTTTGACGTTTTGCTATGGTCTTCTGCCCTTCCTCTTCCTCGTCGTCCTCACCCTCGGATGAATTTCCTTCCTTTCCTGATGTACTGGGTTTTGTCCGTTTCCGCTTCTCTGCTTGTTGTTTGAGGAGGTTATCTCGCGCTTGCCGCTTTCTCTTTGTTGAAGCGGCGTATCTGATAATTTTGTTAGTGCTTTTGCTGACAGCGAGATGACGAGTGGAGGGAATACGTACTGCTCTGCAGCTTCTATCGCAGCTCTGGCCGATTTCAATGTTTCTTTCGCAGCCGCTGCCGTCGATACCGCTTCGGGAGCCTCATCATCACTTTCTTCCTGCTCTTCTTTATCGTCGTCGCCGCCGTTGGCCACTGGGACGTCTTTCTCTTTCTCCGCAGCCGCTGCGACAAACTTATCTATGTCGTCGTCGTCCCCGAATACTATGCGCGTAGATTTTGCAGCCTTTGGCCGCGGTGTTTCCTCAGTCTCTGACTCAGCATCTTTTTGCTGTGTCTGCGAAGTTGACGTTGATTTGCTATTGGATTTCTTCCCGGAGCTGGCCCGTGTAGATCTGGCGGCCTTTGGTAATGGTGTCGCTTCGGGACCAGACTCGGACAGCCGTGATTCCGCCGCCAGCTTCTGGGTGGCCTCGTCCTCAAGCTGCTTGGACGCGCTCAGGGGTTCAAAGGTCTGATTGCCGTCGTCGCTAGGGGAGGTGTCTTGGGAGTCGGGAACGGGGCTGGATCGAGGGCGCGGTGTCTTGACAGCGGAGCTGGGTATCAGGACCTCAATCGCCGATGTCGCGTGGACAGGCTCTTCTCTTGTGCGTACCTCGAGCTTCTTGCTCTGCGGTGTGGCTACGTCGGAGTCCTCTTGGGCGGTGTTGGTCGGGGATTTCCGCTTGCTTCGTAGAGCGATGGGTTCTTCGAATAACGTTTCGCCTTTGACTGGGGTATTCGCTGGTGTTTCTCTGGGAGTGGCAGCCTGGGCCCTTGCGGCTCTTCTTGTGAGGGGAGCCATGATGCGCTAAAGATATACTAGGTAATTAAAGAAGCAAAATTGACAATGTTCGGTTGTAGACAGCACGTTCGTTGTCTTGCGCCTACTGGATGAACGTAGTGGGCTGTTTCTCCCAACTTTTTTTGCCGTGTGATAAGATAAGAGCTTCGGTGCAACGGTTTAATGCACAAACTAGTACATGAATACCTTCTACATTGCGTATATAGCACCTTACTCTCTCTACTATGTTAAAACTTAGAATAAAATAATGAAATCATATTCGAGAGCTGTCTGGTTGATTTGTATCTCTAAGCACAGCCTTGTGATTGTGATCGTTGTAATCTAACATGGCGAGATACCTATACCCGTTGTACAACTCAGGGACCATACACAGTCTATGCACCTAGAAGAATGTAAGTTCCCATCAATAATCAAACCTGGGAACATCTAACTACCTACCCAAAACAATAGTTTTTTGTCTATAGATCAAGAGAACTCAATTAGGCTTGAATCTAGTTCATTATGATTTTTACATCATCTTGTAACGACATAGACGAGTGAGAGTCAACTATATTTCATGCGAAATCAAGATAAAACCGAGAATACCTAGTTAGCCATGTCATTTTCAAGATTTACATGCGTACAATGCACAAGACGGCTGAGCCGCCGAGCTAAGCAGCCCTCTAAGTCATCGGCAACACACCACCTGTACAGCACAGCATCCGGTCGACGTGTAGGCCGCGCTGTACAAACCCCCAACGCCTTCGCCAGAGTACGCTTCACCCGCGCCCATGTCCCGCCGCGGGAATTCTGGGACGCGCGAGCCAGGGCACCACTGGTCACAGATCTGAGCGCAGACGAGTGCCTCAAGACAGCACAAGCGTACGCAGACGCCGCATTGAAGAATGCCCCGGGATGGCGTGAACGGCTCATCACCGCAGCTGATCAGTCTCCCGACGGTAGCGGCAGAGACAAAGCCCTCTCGGCGTACACACTACACTATATAGCCGTGATCATCGCACTGAGCGCACGAGGAGATGCCTCGCATATAGCCACACACATCCTCCACACTCTGGCGGGTTTAGACTACGTGCCGAGCATCCTCACGCTAGTGCACATAGGGTTGTCGAGAAAGCTGCTCGACTGGCCGCAGTTCGAGCCCGCGGTCCAGGGGCTCGAGCGCACATTACGGCGCATCGACGACGGCAGCAACTTCGACCTCGCGCCCGACGCTTGCACTTTGCGCGCCCTCATCTACGCGGCGGAGGACACGCGCCAGGGAGACAACGAGGCGCTCCGATGGTTTCGCCGGGCGTACGAGATCGGCGGCAAAGCTTCCACGACGTCGCCAGCAGCCAGCCAGTCAGACTCGGATAGACAGCAGAAAGAGGGAGTAGGCACCAGCAAGGACTCGGGCAAGATTCAAGGCGCGCATTTCGACCCCCACTGGCAGTGGAAAGCGAGCTTTGCTCACGGCGTCGCCGCAATCTCCATAAAGCGCGGCGAGCTGGAGAAGGCCAAGGCCGTATATGCGATGGTGTCGTCCGAGCTCGACAATCCGACGATATACCTGGAGATGGCAAATGTGCTGGAGAAGATGGGCAAGGCGGACAGTGAGGAGTATGTCGAGGCCCTCGAGAAGGCAGCCAGCAGTGGGAACAAAAAGGCGGCGCAGAAGATGGGCACGAGGGAGTGGGCTAGAGCTGTAGAAGAGGGCATAAGCAAATGGGAGAAGAGAAAGAGACAGGTCCTCGCCGAGGAATGGATGGGTATCGCTGGCGTCTTGAGTCCGACAGAAGCGTAGGACATAAGCCTGGGGGGTTGTAAGAACCGGCTCTATAAATATGGCTGATTTGGCTGATACGGCTCTTATGAAGCTGATTGTGAGCTGGAATGAAACTTGTATAAACATATATGTACAACTACCCATCGACTAGCTCTTCTACAGGCTCACGTCTTTGATAAATATCAACACCCCGGTTGTTGAGGTTATTGCCAACTCGGCGCTGCATTTTAGCCCGTGGATCTAAATCAGGCGTCTATTCAATATTCATTATTGTGAACAGCTGGTTCACTCACGCAAACCAACGAATGAATTTAATTACACCAGGGCCTTGAGCTTTGCACACTGTACAACCACAAGTTATTAGCGACGCACCATTTCACACAGAACCAGAACTCTCTATGTCCTAGTAAGAAATCGACTTGACTCTCTCACGAACCTCGAGTCAGCTTTGTAAGTCTACATCTGTCTGAAATCCCATGTGCGAGGTTTAAAGGACAAACTTAGACACCACATTAAGAGGTGGGATTATTCCAGTTGACCGAACTGTTGGAGCGTTTCGGAACTCTCTAAACGGACTATTTGGAGCTGACAGATAAATGAGCAAGATCGTAGTATCGAATGGGTTCCTGGACCCAATGTATGTTAAATAACTAGCTGGGTAATGATGCGTTGCTACTCGTCACAGAGATAGAATGCTCGCATCGGGACGCTCTGAGAATACACACATATGTGGTGGCATAGTCGCCAAGTCTATGTTCACTGCTTGCCAAAACCATGCATTCCTTATATTCCGAAATTTCCTCCAACTCCATCACGCTTGCAATGTTGTCCGAACCCAACTTCTGTGATACCCGTATCACCATGTTGTAACGCCTGCAATGCATACAAGTGGGTTTCAAGTGTAATTCACTAAGCCAGAATAGCATGAGGCTACTATGAAGAGCAATGTGCTCGACCTCAGCAGAAGCCGATATGCTTAATCATCTCGGAAAAATGGGTTGCCCGCTATTGGTGCAGTAGACGGGCCTGCATCCCTCATGAGGACATCGTGGCTGCCAGAATCTTCCTGCGAGGCAGACTGAGTTAAAGCCAGGGCAGACCGTCGAAAATCAGCTGATAAAGGACGATTTTGAGGTTCAGCCAGTCGCTGGGGCAACGAGGTTGGCCTTTCATAGTAGGCATCGTCGGGTGGTGAGAATGACCACACCTAAGATTGTTAGTCACAATAGACAAAGCTGGCGAAATACAACATACCTCCATCATAACTCGGGCTCCACTGGTGGTTACAGCAACACACTTTTCATCTTCGAAGACAACTCTCCACACAGATTCAGCTGTGATAAGCTCCCGTACTAGATGTCCTGTCTTGACATCCCACACCTTTACTCTTCCATCACTACCGCCGCTAACAACTCGAGTATCATCGAATTGAAGGCTTGTGACACTGTTATCATGTGCGGCGAGTCGGTGGATAGGGCACATTTTCTCAAGTGACCAAACTCTGACCGATCCGTCGGATCCTCCAGTGACGAGAGTGTTTCCGCGCAGTTGAAGTTGGCCTACCAAGGAGGTATGTCCTTGTAAAACAGCAATAGGTTCGCTATTTAATGTATCAATAAAAATTGCACTACTTAACATGGATGGCTGATGAATGGTAGCAGACTTACCCAGTATGAGCATCCCATACCCTGACGCTGGTATCGAGACTTCCGGTTACCACTCTCTGGCCGTCAAACGCAATAGCATAAATCTGACTGAAGTGACCTGTGAGAGTGTGCAGGCATCGGCCTTCAGAGATACTCCAAATCTTGGCTGTGGCGTCGTAGCTTCCCGAGACAACAATGTCTCCCTTGATCTCAAGACACCTCACACTAGCTTGGTGGCCAACCAAAACGTTCCTGCAGATACCTTGTCTGATATCCCACACTCTCAAGGTAGTATCTCGAGAGCCGGAAATTGCAGTGTTCTCATCAGACATCTTGAGACACCGAACAGTGGAGGTGTGACCGCGTAATGTATGAAGACACGCACTAGGAACTTGTTAGCCCAAGGAATTGTAATCAAGCCGCGTCAGTTCTCACCCATTTGTCATGTCCCAAACTCGCACGTCTCGATCACAACCACCGCTCACAAGAATATCTTCCCACGGTACCATGGCCCATACGCCCATAACATGGCCTTGGAGAGTCCGAAGCGCGGTTCCTTTCCGATCGAATATATGAATTCTCGCATTATCTAATGCAACAACTATGTATTTCGGTGTTAGATGTAAGCTAGTGACAACCCGCCCATCCTGTGTAATGGTGCGAGTCGACTTGCGGCCGCCCGTCCTCCATGCCGATTCGACTAGATATCTTTGCTTAAAGTGAGATTTGTATGAACGCAGCTTCGGACGATGAACAGCTGCTGCACTTGCGGGCCCGTCAATACTTCTAGAGTTGTTGTGGAATGAAGATGACCCGGGCAGAGCGCCTGGGAAACTCTGATTTGCATACTCGACATCAGACAGTGGAAGGGCCCCAGGTCGACTTGTTGCGTATGCTGGTATGCCATAGGAAACGTCTGAGAGACGCCGGCCGTAGTCATGCTTAACACAGAGGTTCTTCCAAGTCACATCATCGCTGAGCAGATCCCTCCAACGTCGTGACACCTGAGAGGCTCGCGCTAGAACTTGAGGGTCGTCAATAAATGACAAGATCCTTAAGCATAATTCATCCGGTAAGCTCGTGAAAGGATCTTTCTTGAGCAACGGGCTCACAAATTGGTGTACGAAGCTCAGTTGTTGAGTTGTGCACATGTTCAACAGATCTGCGAGTATGCGATTTCGACGCGGGCCAGAAGAGGCCCTAAAATGGTGACGAACATGAGCAAGGAAGAAGTCTTCGTCGTCGGCGGCGTCGCTCCAGTCTAGTTGAGCATTCGTCGGACCAGGAGAAGCAGCTGGTGTAGGAGGCGGAGGAGGAGAACCGGTGGGTTGTTGCTGATCAAATTCAGGCGCCGGTGTGCTCATGCTTGGGGTGGGCGGCCCTCTAGGCCTCGGTTGGACCATCTTGTCCATCCTCTGATTCACAATGACGGGACCGGCGCCGGGCATGTTTAAAGTCAAGTCCTCGCCGTAGTTCATAGCACTTCCCCTCCGTTCCGAAAAGGTAATCCCGGGACAATAGCCGTCCATATTGATCTCGGCAAGTCTATATGTTTGTTATGATCATTCGATATAACTCGGTGCTCGGCTAAGAGGCCGTATCGCTAAATGGTGGAGTATTATTCAACACAGGATGATAAGTTAAAAGCTGCGATCTCGACGATGTCAGCGTCCATGTGCTAAGTGTTGATTGCTCAGAAGCGTGGATCCAGATATGACCCATATAGATATGTTGTCTGGCATTTGGGAGACGAAGACTTGAAAAGCTCTGCAGGGGAGGCTGGTACAACGGGAACGTATCTGCATACCAGATTATGGCTATCTGCGCTGAGCACAAGAGCGATTTTGTGTAGCCTGGAAATGGAACAAGGCGGGAAGGGCTGATCAGGGATCTTCGAGTCTGTCTTTGAAATAGGCGCTGTAATTGAACACTGCCAGTCGCAGCACAAGATAGGGAGATACACAGATGACCACACGGCAAGCAGCCGTGGTAAAGGTGATCAATCACAAAAAGGGTACTCGGACATGGACAGCATTGGCATTGTTCTTCTTCGGTTGCTTCAGGCGCGCAGTACGTACGGGCGATTCGAGAATAATGGACCGGTCTGGGGGAGGAGAGCCGATCGACTTGATGGTGGCCTGTCGGGAAGAGGTTTAGACGCCGACGCCAACAGGATCTCCACTCCCGAGGAACGTCTACTCAGTATACACTACACTACCGGGGGATACGGTGACACGAGCACGACAAGGAGACTGCCGAGTTGGGTGATGGGGCGCGCTGATTCCAAACGCCAGGGGGAACTACCTACGTGTCCGCCGATGTAGGGTAAGGAGAAGAGGAGGAGGAGGAATTAGGAAGGATGGGGATGGGATGGGCAGCAGACAAGTGAGCCAGAGTGCCAGACAAGGCTTTTCCGCTGCACGTTTCGAAGAGACGATGAGGGATGATGGATGGGGTCGAGGCGACACGGGGTTGAGTGAGATGACCAGTATACTTAACGCATTACACACTGGGGACCGAACCAGCCGCCAGCAGTGTGCTAGCGTTGAAGGTACCTGCACGTACACTGGATACTGCCTTTGCTAATTTAGAAGGGGCAGGGGAGAGAGGGAAGGGCATACTTACCGTGCATCTATAGTCACGCGAACGGTCAAATCTTCTGCATAGTACTCCACAAGTCACCAACGTGAAGTAAGGCATGTAGGTATTGCAGAAGACAGACGACAGTATATGCGCAGATGACGTCGTACTGTGCTGGCACATGTCCTCTCCAGCATGGACAGATAGGTACCTATCCACATAGCGAGGTATCTTAGAAAGGCTAACGATTTTCAGTATAGTACCTATGAGTTCAGATTTAGGTATTTTGCGCTATTATGCGGTATGGACTTAAGTATTGGATTTTGCTCGTAAAGCGGACCGCCACATCATCAAAAACCCAACGCCGTTCAACTGGCTTGACTGGTTATTAATACATTACAACAGACGGCAATATCCACCCGTAGCCGACAATTAAGTATGCAGTGGAATCTTCAACGCTTAGCGGCAACGCCGGTTTTGGGTGGGCTTGGCAACGCATACTTTTCCCAGCCGCAAGCTGCAGCTGACATTGTCCACATGAAACAGTCTCACTTGCTTCCAACTTCGTAGCAATGGTGCGTGAGATGCTACCAACCCCTTCAGATAAGAGACAAGGTTAGGTTCGAATCAGCAACTATCCTCACCAAAGAATGTAGATTTTAGAATTACAACACCATACATAATAAGTGCTTATCGTTCGTGCCTATTGTTTTCTCAGAAGGGCAGTCGAATAAATCAAGGCCAAAGTGGTACATAGATAGGACGGGTACAAGCGATAGACAATGTTGTACATGTCCAACCTTGCTTCATACCCCACCCAAAAAAAATGGAAGTTCAACAAAAGTTGATGTCCTCGGTGAGGCTCGAACTCACGACCTTTGGATAGCCCAGTCTTTGACTGAATCATACGAATATGAGACCAACGCTCTAGCCAACTGAGCCACGAAGACTTACTTTTCAACTGATGATGCTAGGTGATAGGTTCAATTGAGTCTGTGTACCTTGGCACGTCAGGCCATCTTTGTGTTTTTTCTAAACCACCACGAGCCCCTTTTTCGTGTGACTCGTTCTATTTCTACGTGAAGGAGCTCGGCCTCGGGTTATGTAAGGGAGACAAGTCAATGTAACAGTCTTCTTCCTGTAATATGACGAATTCGCCAAAACTGTTGCAGTGTGGAACTCGGAATGACCTATCTTAACAAGGGATTAGCTAAGGATGAGATCAGTTTTCATCCTGCTTTACCTCTAAAACAAGGCGTCCAAAGGAGCACCGGCTGTTCTCTCTGGACACTACTTCCGGTTGGTAGAGAGCCAGCTTTCTCAGCTCAAAATAGTCTTACCATAGAGACTACCTATATACTTCAAGTCAAGCTTGTAGGTAAAAATTCATATTAATAATGGATACCTCGGCGTCATTCGGCAAGAGAATGTAAGACGACTTGCGCAGGTTGAGAAAGCATTCTTCAGCGTCACACGAAACGGAGGGACTAGGACTGCATCCGAGACCCTTTAACCCAGGATTGCAATATTGTATATATAATTACAAGAGCGGTAAGAGTTATACGGGGCCCCAGGTGCTTAGCTACCCGTGCATACCTGGTTAAATGAAGCAGCATATATGAAAGCGAGGCTTTCGCATATGTAAAGTTTAGATCACCGCCTAGCTGAAAGAGAATATTAGACCTTACGCTCCCCTGAGAGCCATAGAAGATTGTTTCATTGAAAACACTGCTTTAAGCCCTTGAATAGAATGCTTTTTCGTATTGAAAATTAATATTGATAGATACTATACATTTCTTGAAATGGCCTAACTTAATGGTTAGTAGCACTTTCCAAATAGTCAAAGTCTTGCCAGGAAAGGAGTGAGGGGAGGCAGTAGAGCGTCGGTGTAGATCTCGAAGCAGTATATGTATAAAGGACTCCCAAATCTAGCCTTTGGGCAAACAGTAGAGAATAAGCTTAAATGACGAGTAAAGGGAACTCAATATCTTGCTAGAATTTTGAGTAGGGAGATTTGTTATATGAAACCGGTAAGGCAAAACAAAGAAGAAGGCTTTCAGGCGGTCAAGAAATATTTGAGATATGATTCGTGTTTTCGTTTCGGCCGTACATCATACAGACACTAGAAGATTAGAGATAGTTTTGCCTACCGAAATTTTTAAAATTGATCCGAGATGCTCACCTTTTGGTGCCCTGGGTTCGTGACCTCGAATTTTAAGCTGCGTTACGCTTGAACTCCCTCCTTGCTTCTAAGGCTGATTCGTTAGGCGTTACAGCGTTCATGAATGATACAATAGACGTCCCTCCAGTACTTGTAGAAGGTGACACTCACATATGTGTGGAAATACCTTATATTCGGAGGCGGAAATGAAAGTGGACGCATATCTCGATCGTTGTACAAGAAGGTCGAAATACACCCTAACCCGGCATTGGTACAAAATGCATCTTGTTATATATTATCACGGCCAACTTTGAGTGTCTTTACTAACATGCAATATATTACTCTCTTCAAAAGATACGTTTTCCTTGTCAAGCCCCATTGATAAAGGAATTTTGAAATCGAAGTGATCTTTATGATGGAGTAGCCTTAAAAGCCAGAATATGGAAGTTTACAGTGACCGAATATGTTATTTACACGCTGTATCAGACGAGGGACTGTATGACAATAAATATAGAGTACATAGACACGAACTCTTCAGATGCGTTATCATAGGCAGTATGTTGCGAGTCTGCACAGCAATTCGATACTGACAACTTTTGCCACACAGGACAGTTTAAAAAGGCGGGCTAAAAGAGTGAGGAGGGTTTCTATAGTCGTGAGTTCGTTCGGCCATAAATATATCTGCTGACTTGCTGGATAAAGGTCGTCGTTAAAGTCGTTCATTATTCAACCTAGCATGTGAGACTCACCATTGGAGATAGACTTTGATTCACTTGATGATGGATAATACTCGTGATAAGGGAAGTTGAACCTGAACATTCTTGACTAGAAGGATTTAGAGAGATCAAGAATGTCTTCTTTAAGACAGCAACGATATCAGGATAGGGCTACCGTAAGTTGGCATGGGACGTTGTGTTAAAGGAGCGAGAAGTGTCATTCATCGCTGGAAACAATATAACATCTCAATACGAAAAATGGCGTTAATATAGTTTCACTAAGTACCAAGCTTGGTAGATATTGTATATCAATTGTAAGAATTAATGCGTATGATTGTTGGGCACATGCTTGCCTATATGACACTGGCTCATGGAGGACCATATTAATCAGACATTCCGTAGTCTGAAGGTCGTGGGGAAATGCCCTCCTCCAACAAAGACCACACGAACACGCCTCAAAAGTGTGCTGAGAGTCTAAAGATATGACTGTTAGGTTCTAACAACAGCTCTTCATGTTGTTTACTTACTCACCCCTCGAAGCGGGAGTACTCGTATAATGGTCTATAGACTTGTGCTTCCCTAGGGGAATAAATAAAATGAACTGAAAATATACATGGATTACAGTATCTAACGTGGTGTCATTGAACAGGCAGATCTGCCAGAACATAAAAGTTCTGGGACGTAGCAAACCATGCGAAGTAATGCAAATTCATACGCCTTGTTATCTTTCCGCATCACCACTTCCCTGCTTTTAAGTGAACCCCACCAAACTCCAGACTGACCAGATGATCGTATTTCTCTCCCCGTGTCCTTAACGCCTTGCAATGCTCAATGCTTCCCCGGAAGCCGACTAATGCCTCCTAAGGGCCTGAAACCACGGAATACCTTCCCATTCAAGCGGTAGCTGCTGAAAAATTTCCTAAATATAATGCCTAGCCGGCACACCGTTTGTTGTCCTGGGCCTGGGCCTGGATCTGGGCCGTTCCTCTCGCCTGCTGCCTCTGGTTCTGTGTCTGGTACACGCCGTGTCTTTGACGCGGATCCGGAACTCGACGATATCTTCGTCCCCTAGTATGCGATCATCCTCGCCAAGGCCGCTGGTCTCGGCGAAGAACTTGCGTGCCTGGTCTATTGGATTCGAGGGGACCACCCACATACTCTCGCGCATGCGCTTGTGTCGCTCGCGATCCTCCTCAATGCGCTGTTCTATCTGCCGCCTTGTCGGCTTTATGCTGACGCCGTTGCGCTGTGCGGGTTGGGTGCCGCTGACGTCTGGATCAGTGGCGGAGGCGGGGGCGGCGGATTTGTCGTTGCCATCTAGCGGAGAGGAGAGGCTGAAGTCGTTGGCGGAGGTGTCACGTTCCTTGAGGCAGCCTTCGATCTCTATCACCGTCTGTTCTAGTAGAATGAACTTGGTCTGTAGACCTTGGAGAACCTGTAAAAAAGGTAAAGAGTTAGTTTATATTCTGCTGGGACTGACGATGTACCCATGTGTTCGCTGCTGAGGCTGAAACCATACCTTGCGAACCACTTTCACATTTGCTGCGCCGGATCCGTTTTCCGGGCACACAGCATCGACGACCCTGATTATGTCTCGTTGCATCATGCGTACGTAGTCGTTGTGTCTTTCCTTTGAGGCCATCTCCAGCAGGTGCTCGATGAAGTACATGATGTTTGCTCGCGTGTTCATGTTGGTCTGTCCGATGGAAGACGGGATTAGCAATGAACTATTTTCCATGACTGACAAGCTTGCGCTACCTGGGCACCATGAGACTTACCTTCTCGAGCTGTTCCAATATGCACGAATGCAAGTCCTCGTCCATATCCTTGAATTTGAGCGCATACTGAGCAGCCTTTTGCGCCGAAGTCGTGCTAGCGTTGAGGTGTTCTAGCTGCGAGCTGAAGCGCATGCGTACCTCGAACGGATCGGCCATCGTGTCGTCGGCATATAGGTTCGTCAAGTTGGATATGCGCAGCCTTGTCCAACAGGCTTCATCTATGGGTAGGCCATAAAAACTGGGGACGGAGGTCGACTTCTTGTTTGTGACTTCTCAGCGCGGGGAGCTCCCGACGCGTTTCGCTAGGGGAAGACGGCAAAGCCGTGCGACAGTAGTGGAGACGATAACAGGGGCGGGAGAGCCAATGCCGCCAAGGGTTCCAGAGAATTTTAGCACTTATGCAGGCCATATATCCACTTTTGGGCACCAAACTAGGAATCTAGTCCAGATGGAGCTAGCCGCGATAGCGACGGTCCCGGTTTAGCCAAAAGGGAAGCCCCATAGAACATTTCGATGTGTCGGTGCGATCTCGGCCCTAACGTTCCCTAACGGAAAAGAGCAGCTCAAGCTTGGATTTTTTATTATCTGAGGAAATAAGATCGGGAAAGACAGGAAACGAAAACTGATTCAATGGGAAAGCTAACCGTGTTTACGTATGTGGTTACGAAACAATCAAAATGGATTGGCCAGTTTGTTTCCCATCCCTAGTGTGCGGCAGTGCCTTCGTATTGGGTGCCTCCTGGTTTTGCATTCTCGTTCATATAAAATTGTGATTTGCTCCTTTTTGCTACCTGCTCCAAAGCTTTCCGTTCCTCTCTTGTTTTCGTCGCGAAAATCTGTGTTTGGGTTGTTATTGTATGAATATTTCTATTTTCCCGAGGACATTGTACTCGCGTTTTGGCTTATAGCGAAGAAAAGAAGAATAAGAAGAAAAAGAAACTCTAGATCAAAATACACCACAACACCCATCATCCAACATGTTGGCTATAACACAACATGCGCACGACGCGCCAGAGCTCACAATGGCCGTTCTTGGCTGTGGTAAGGCCCGATCTGTGACTACAAGCCTGACCCACGCTTAATTGACTTCTATAGGCACAATGGGTATTGCCATCCTCTCGGGTATTCTATCGTCTCTACAAGAGATGAGCGGCCCACGACCACTACAGACCTGCGGAAACTCGACGCCGCGTGACGAGGTGCCCTCTCGTCTTCCCTCGCGCTTTATCGCTTGTGTGCGGCGTCCTGAGTCGGCGAAGCGCGTGAAACAGGCGTTGTGGGAACACAGCGCCAGCGTGAAGGTCGTGCAGAAAGATAACGTGGCTGCCGTCATGAAGGCCGAGGTGGTGCTGCTGGCCTGCAAGCCTGCCGCCGTCGAGGAGCTGCTGAACGAGCCTGGCATGGGCAAAGCCTTGCACGGCAAGCTCTTGATCAGCATCTGCGCCGGTGTAACGGTGCAGCAGCTCGAGATCATCCTGCACGGCGCCGTCCCCGTGAAAGACCCCGAGATCGATGGCCGCTGCCGAATCGTTCGTGCTTGCCCGAATACGACTAGCATTGTGCGCGAGGGCATGACCGTCATCGCGAATAGCGAGCCTCCGCTACCGCCTCAGACCTCCAGCCTGGTCACGTGGATATTCAAGCGCATCGGTGATGTCGTCTATCTACCTGCCTCTAAGATGAACGCGTCGACGGCTTTATGTGCCTCTGGCCCTGCGTACTTTGCACTTGTGCTTGAGGGTGCTATAGATGGCGCAGTTGCGATGGGTCTGCCGAGAGCTGAGGCACAAAGAATGGCTGCTCAAACGAGTGAGTGATATCAAATGATCTGCTGTTTCCTATAATCATGACAATTGCTGACTTTGAATGTTCTAGTGAGAGGTACTGCGGGCTTGATCCTCAGTGGCGAGCATCCTGCATTGGTTCGTGACAACGTCTGTACCCCTGGTGGCTGTTCCATCGGCGGTCTCCTGGTCCTCGAAGAGGCAGCAGTCCGAGGAACTGTATCCCGCGCCGTGCGGGAAGCTGCCTGCGTAGCGAGTCAGCTTGGTCAGGGCATCGAAGGCGTGAACGGCACGAGACACTAAGCGTAGAGGACCGAAGACATCAGCAGATAGACACGTAATTTTGCATGTAGATGGAGTTGGTGGTTGGCTTCTTCATACCCATGTTGCAATTAATTTCAATATACTATGGACACCATTTATCTCCTCTTGGTCCAGGACATGTGCCGCCAATGCCTCAAAATGCACCATGCATGCGCCCCCGGCCAATCCGTTGAATCCGCCACGAAGCTGGTATCAAGCCCTGGAAATCAAACCGAACGCAAGAACTCCTTTTCTCGTTTGTCCCACATTCAATCCTACATTGCCTGCCTGATTATTTCCCTTCTTGCAGATCTTCAAGCATCGCTGATGCGGACTTTCTTACTCGACGTTACTCCATCATCTGCCTGACTGTCTAACTTCCGCTTTCCATTCGTAGCGCTCTTCGGCTCTAGTCGCTCCAGAATCCTAGCGTATTCCCATTCGACATTGTTAACAGTCTCATTTAGCTTGATGATACGCTCCGTTATCTCAAGTTCACCGAGGATAAGAACGTTACGGCGGTAAAGACGTTGTTTGAGCAGTAACCGCCAGAGTGTGTAGACCTTCTGATCAGCCTTCGGTGCCGGAGGCTTCATCGATTCGGCATCGGCCTGTGGTCGGACAGAAGTTGGGAGTGTTGACATGAGGTGCATCTCCACGAGGCGCCAGAACTGCCGCGGCGCAATCTTGGCCTTAAGGCGCATGTCCTCCAACTTCGCCATATCCACAATTGCATCTGCGGATGATTCTGATGAAACTTGCGTGTTGTGGTGAAGGAGGCCACCCTTCTCTGGAATTGATACATTACTATTAATCCTTAGTGCTGCGAATTCCGGAACATTTTTTCGCAAGTACTTTAGGTCGCAAATGTCTCGAAGGAAGTCAAAATCCTCATTGGGGTCTTCGACTGTAATTTCCTTCGTAGCTTGATCCGCTGTGTACAGTTCAAATATGGTGTCATAAAGCAAAGCACCGACACCTTTTCCTTGGTAAGGCGGCAAAATGATGAATTGTGATATTCTCGCGCGGCGGGCAAAATTGGTGAAGTCTCCTCGAGGAAGCTCCCAAGAGTCGTCAACTTTTGGTTGTATTGGTGTGTTGTTCTCACGCGCAGTAGATGGGAACGGTGGCTGATACATCCAGAAATCATATACCGTCGAGAAGCCTTGGAAGATGTACTGTTTCTCTGTAGCGTCTGGTCCTCCCTGCTTCTTGTACACGAGGAAGACGGACCATCTTGCAAGAGAATATTCAGGGTCATCTTTGCCATCGGCATCAAGGCCTATGTAAGATCCGCCTTCTATAAAAAGCAGAGCCGTGACCTGGCTACGCCGAATTATTTGCTTGACAGCTGGGTCTGCCAGACTCCCTCGCCATATCTCGTAGGTTTCTCCACCCTTCTCGGCCGTCTTGACGAGTGTACCAGGAGGGGTCCAGGTATCTGGCACATCCCTTAAAGCCCTTTCGTATTCGGATCGCGTTTGAAATGCGACTGCAACGTGTTAGTTAGAGCTAATAAGCGTGACAGATTGGGGTTGAGCTGACGAACCTCCGGGTAAGAACTCTTTCATAACATCTCGAACATTCACTGCCTCCACCTCACCGACTGCGTTGAACTTTTTGCTAGAGGAGACGGAGAGGTGCGGTCGTAGATTGCGGGCATCGTATTGGAGGTTAATTTTCAAGTTCTTGTACCCAAAAATACGCTCGTCTTCGCCGAAAATGGGGTAAGTGAATTTGGGGCCGAAGGATGCGATCTTCTCGATCGCGGAATCTGAGGGTCTCACGAGTGAGATGGTGAGCGCTTCATTGGCGTTTGCCGTCCCTAAAAAAAAAAAAAAGCAAAGTTAGGGAAGTCACTGGGCGCAATGAAGAGGGTTTACATACACTCGTCTTCCATTGTGCCGACGGGTTTAAATAGGAAGCCGCGTTATCAAGCAGCTGATTAGCAAAACTTCAATTTGCAATGAGAAAAGGAACGCGACGAAGGGCTTGACTATTGATGTCGTCTGCTTGCTGTAATTGATATTGATGACGCGAAAACGCAGGTCGAACGTGGGCAGTAGAAGATAGGATTAATTAACGCGACATCGATCTACCTACTTTACTAGTAGCGCGTCAGGCAGGTACCTACCCTTTGCAGTAGTAGCGTGCCTTCTCGCTGGAAGAGCTTCCGAAAAGTGGATACTGGGTGATCTTGGTTGCTAATAGTGGGCTAAGATAGCAGCAAGGTTGGGAGTGACGTGGTACTGCGAAGCACATTACAGGGGGCGGGTGTCTACCTAAGTATCTAGCGCAAAATGCTGGAAAAGCAACTTCGAAGTTGAGAATCAGTCGTAAAAAAACATCTGATTTTATTACCTTTCTTTTGTACTTTACCCGGCCTCAACCGATCCGTTCCAGCTCACTATCGAACTATTTCCCGCCAATCTGCTAGAATTGCTCATGCTCCAATGTTTATCTCTCCATTTCAATATATATAGATGAGTTGGTGATCGGGCGTACCTTATCTTCTGTTCAAGGACGCATCGCAACCATGGCTGGGACCGGGTTGTTCCTCCTCCTCCCATTGACAGTGAGTTTACAATGCCAATCTGCCAAACTCATACTATCTTTGTACGGAACTGACAGATGTACGACAGGTGGTGATGACGTTGGCGTAGGTAACCCCGACGATCGCGAAACGCATTTCGGCATCCAGTAACTGATGGCAACAGCTCATTCCTAGCCGGCGCGTTACCACTTTCTATGACCCTTTCACAGTCACAGCTGCGATTGATAGCTAGCATAGGCATAGGAATACTGGTCGGAACATCATTGATTGTCATAATACCGGAAGGCATCGAAGCGGTAGCTGAAGCGTCCATTGCGGCGCATAATCCAACACCGAGGAGTTTACATACGCCTAGAGATAGAGCAACGGTCTGGTGGGCAGGCCGATCTCTTGATGCACATAATGAGCCAATTTGGAGCACAGATTCTGAACAGACATCGTCGTTAGACGCTTTGGCAATACTGCCGGGTGACGATAACTCAGATACAGCCGTTCGAGCTCGGAACCCAGCCGATGAACCAGAACCCCCAGGGGATGCGCCTTCGTCTTCCATAGAAACACCGCCGACCGAAAATGAGTTGCCTACGTTCTACATTGGGCTGTCTATGGTCCTTGGATTCATTCTCATGTTTCTTATCGATAGACTGCCTCGCCATGCCTCTGAAAACTTCCAACCTCCTCCACCAAGGCATATCAGTCTTAGCAACTTGGGGGGATCCTCGCTATCAACAGATGAGGAGGAATCAGAAGGATTCTTGGGTTCGCTCACACCAACCCCTAAACAGTCTAGAAGTCTCGCGACGACGACAGGCTTGGTGATTCATGCCGCCGCAGATGGAATAGCAATGGGCGCTTCTGTCTCTTCGCCCGATAAGAAGCTGGGCCTCATTGTCTTCATCGCGATCATGGTGCATAAAGCTCCCGCAGCGTTTGGCTTGACATCGGTCTTGTTGAAACAGGGGCTGTCTAAGCGCGCAGCAAGGGGCCATCTCATAGTATTCAGTCTTGCCTCTCCATTTGGGGCATGGTTAACGTTTATACTTGTGAGCTTCCTCGGGGGTGGTGGCCAAGGAGAAGTAAGCCAATGGTGGACCGGCATGCTCCTACTATTTTCAGCGGGAACTTTTCTGTAAGTTTTACTATCTCTCTATACACGTTGTGCTTTCATTAACGGTAATAGATACGTTGCGATGCATGCTATGCAGGAGGGCGAGGCATCGAGCCATGAAATAGGATCTGGCGTAAACGGATATGCAGATGGGAGTGTTTCTCAGAGAAAGCATGCCCATCCCCAGATGAGGGAAACGCTTGCCACCATGATTGGAATGTTACTACCTTTACTAACACAGTTGGGCCATCATCATTGACATCGTTAGTATTGCGCTAGTTGCCCCTATTCACAAACTAGCGTCGGCGTAATTGTAGAAAGGGACGGCTTTACGATCATACGATATGCGACTACGAGGCCGGAAACTGTGTGACGAATTTGGGCAATGTACAACCTATGACGAATATGTACACAATTCCTAGATATATGCACATGTCACTGCTGCCCGACTTTGGGCTATGTAAATAACAGTGGAGTACAGACGTCTCTACCAAAGGTTCGTTTCCACCGCCTTTGCCTCCCCCTGTCAGATTTCGACCCCCCTGGTCAAAAGCTCTAGTCGACCCATAGTGTTGTACCATAGCTTGCTACTTTACAAGATCTTACTCTTATCTGTATTATTTTGTTAATAGCATTAATTATTAAACAGGAAAAAGTGTAGCTATATGTGAAAGCAAAACTCTCGTTATGTTTTTACACTTTTAAAGGTCTGGCTTTAACTACCATAACATATGCTACAAAGAATGAATTCATACTAAGTAGCTCGCTATTATAAAGTACAACGTAGCAACTTAGCTAAAAAACTAGGGGCTTAATTCTGCCGGCAGAATATCAGGGAAGGCAAAGGCGGTGGAAACGAACCTTTGGTAGAGACATCTGTACCGTACCAAGACCTGGTGGGTGCAGTCAACTATTGGTTAATAGTAAATCGATAGTTGAATATTTTCAATGCGTTGAATAATTTCGAGTCATGAAAAACAGTTGATTATTTTAAACTATCGAGTGGTTTTAAACGTTGAAAACTTTTGCAGCGTCGAAAATCTTAAACGTTGAAGACCGCTAAACGTTGAAGACCACTATACCTCCACTAAAATAATTAGCCTACGTACTACATACTCTATTGTACTTCTATTGTTTTACTACTGTACTGTTGTTCTATTAAGTATTGTACTACTGTATTACGATTCTACAATAATTTACGATTATTGAAAATTGTGGTACGGAGTAGAATTAAACTGTATTATTATTCTAGCTACTTATCGACTTGACTATTTAACTGGAATAGAATCTGCAGCGTTGTTTCAATTGAATAAGTAGACGAAAGCATCGTGGCTTCCATGTGTGTACGCGAGTGCAACGACTGATCTGTAGTTGCAAGGACTGCGCGGCTGTATGAGCTGTATGAGCTGGCTGTATGGGCTGTATGGGCTGTATGGGCTGTATGGGCTGTATGGGCTGTATGGGCTGTATGGGCTGTATGGGCTGCTGCAACAACTTGTTCGTAGTAGTTTCAAACGTTTGCGTTGATCAAACGTCGAAATAATTTCAAACGTTTAAAAATTTTAAGCGTTTAAATTGAATAAACTGTTTAAGATCATCAACGCTTACAAATATTAACGCTTAAATAAATAAACCATTAATTTATTATTAGAAATTCTTCAACCATTGATGAACAGTTTACTAACCCCAGCGGGTCGTGGTACGGTATCATTTGGCTCTAATAATCACCCCCAAATCAGCTAGATGTAGTCCGTAACAACAATGAAGAAAGTTCAACTGTAATCGTACCACACTCTAATAATCACTTACTTGATGCTTTCTACTTGGTACTAGAGGTGACGTTCCATCGATCCTCGGCTTGATAATGATTATATCATTCACTGTCTACTTTATTCGGCACAATGATGATATTCCCCCCCTTTTCTATTCATTTGCAAAGAATCACATAACTGCATGTGTATGAGGTGATTATCAAGAGCTTATGAATGCGTGATACTATTGATCTTTAGCTTGTGAGGTAGGTGGCTTTCAACAGCAGATCATTGATTTCTAATTCACTACGTATTGATCGGGATTAGGCGCGTGGGGTTATTATTCGTCGTCTAGTAATTTCCCGGCATTTATCAAGACACACCATGTCGTGAAAGCAGGTACTACTGCTAATGTCTGATTGAAATACATGTGTCACAGTTGTGTACAATCTCAGGTTCGAGTGGGCAAAACCACTTAAGACAATATGGCACCTAAGGTCCTCGTCTTCGGCGTTGGCGGTGTTGGTGCCGTTTACACATGGGTCCTCTCGCGCGCCATCCCAGAATCTAATATCGTAGCCATCTGCCGATCAAACTACGAGGTGGCCTCACGGAGCGGGTTTACGATCAACTCGACGATCTGGGGTTCGGATTTGCATGTGCGGCCTCAAGTGGTGCGTTCCGTATGGGAGGCTGCGGCAGAATCGCAGTCACAGCCCTTCGACTACATAGTTGTGACGTCTAAAGCACTCCGCACAACTCCCTCGACTGCTGAGATAATCCGTCCTGCTATCACTCCCGGCAAAACAGCCGTCGTGCTCATGCAGAACGGCATTGGGATCGAGGAGGAGTACGCTAGTCTGTATGCCGGCGATGACGTCCCGATCCTCAGCACCGTTGTCTACCTGCCTGCTACGCAGACGGCGCCCGCCACAGTACAACACAAAGTAATCGAGCACTTGCACATTGGCACGTATCCGGCGTCCGGCGTCCCGGAGACGCACAAGTGCGCCGCGCAAGCGTTTGTGGACTTGCTGAAGACTGCTGGTGCGACGGCTACCCTACATGACGATGTACAGGCGCAGCGCTGGGGAAAGCTTCTCGTCAACGGCTCGTGGAATCCGATTTGTGCGCTCACTAGGCTGAGAGATGTACAGTTCATGCGATCCGGTGGTGGGAAACATGGCGGAGTGAAGGAAAACGAGGAGAACGAGGCTGTCCAACTTGTTCGGGATGTTATGCTGGAGATCGCTAGTGTTGCACAGGCATGCGGATACAAGGATGTTGACGAGAAGGTGATTGACTTCCAGCTCGGCCGTGCAACCTCCAGAGACCTCCCCGGGATACAGCCATCTATGTTGGCTGATGCTCTGGATATGAAGAACATTGAGGTCGATGCTATAATTGGTAATACTGTTAGGATAGCCAGGGAGAAGAAGGTTCCTATCCCCATGCTTCGCACAATCTACTTGCTTGCCCAAGGCCTGAATGCGAGTTTCTCGTTGGCTAAGTAGACAAAGTTAGACATTAGATGACTTGCTTACCAAATAGAATACAGATATTCAACGCATTCGCAGGAAACTGAATAATAAGACGAGTCATAACTTTGTGTTGTCGTAGTCTTTTGTTCGGTTGAATGTTATACAAGATAGGTTACATGTATACATGGTTCTTTCCCCCAGCTCTTTAAGATGTCTTGTTGAGATGAGCCCGCCCACGCCATATGCGTTAATTCGTTTATATATTAGCACTTATTCCAGGACGACGGTAGCGCCAAGCTCCTTCATCGTGGCGACAATCTTCTCAGCCTCCTCCTTGGGCACAGACTCCTTCATAGTCTTGGGCGCACTCTCGACGAACTTCTTACTGTCCACCAAGCTCAACCCTAGTAGATTCTTGACCTCCTTGATAATCTTGGCCTTTGCCCCCGCATCAAACGCTGTCAGCTTGAGGGTGAACAAGGTCTTCTCTTGGGCAGCCGGAGCGGGCTCATCAGCCTCTTCGACAGCAGCCGGAGCAGCAGTAGGCGCGGCAGCAGCAAAGCCGCCGACGGGCAGATCGGGGATATTCAGTCGGGACTGACCACAGCATCAACGTTAGCATGGAATCTCACGCTAGCGTCCCCGGTACTGTGTGCATCCTAACCTTTAAGCTGGAAACCAGATCGGCAGTCTCAAGAAGAGTCAATTGACTGATCTGGTCAACGATGCCGGAGATCTTGGGGTTTGTGGACACGGCTTCGGTTGAGTTGTGCCGCCTCTGTGTGGACGCTGTGCTCTGGAGGAATGGCGTTGCGACTCTGAATGAAGCACTGGATCGTAGTGATCGCGCACAGCTACGAGCTGCGTATCTGCATGGTACCGACATGATTCGAAAGGGCTGGCGGGTAGTATGGACTCGATGGCGTGAGGCTCGTAATGCACTTAGACTTCAAGAATTTTGTTGGATCACGGCTCTGGCTCGCTGCCCCTGTCGCTGGAGGTGGACCCGATTACCGCTGGGTCCTGCTAAAGGTCGGTGGATTCCTGGTGTTACCGGGACCTCACCGCCTAAATTCTAGGGCGGCAGAAAAAGTTACGGGCGAACAAGGATTCAATGCGCCTTATCGCGATACCAAATTCTTATAGTAGGGTCGATTCAGTAACGATTTCGCCTTTGTTCAAGCACATATTTTGTGTTTTTTTCCAGCAGCCATGGCAACTGTCGATGTGAGCTTACACAGGGCGCAGCTCCTCGACGACGAGGCTCTTTTGAGCCAACTACCGCCAGAATTATTGGAAGTCATTCGCAACCAAACCACCGCGAACTTCCTCGACGCTATCGCCGCTGCGGCGTTGATACCCCGGATTACAAGCCCGATTTTTGTCTACTTCGAGCATGTTTTCGCCGATATCTGCGCACGATGGCTGCTCAGGTCCCGAAATACGGGACAGGAGGACCAGATTATCGCTGCTTTTGCGAGAATCCTCCCATTTGCGCCTCATCTGTCTGTTTTCTTAGAACAGTATATAAGTGAAACTTCAGCTGTGGATATCTCCGAGGCACGAGCTTTCACACTCAATTCACTAAACTTACTGCACACTGGCCATGTGTCCGAGCAAGATCTTCTCAGAGTCCTTCTCGCATTTTGGCGACTCTTGAATTTCAATCAAGGAACTTATGGACCACTTGTCCAACCTTCTCAAATACAAGCCTTCTTCAAACATGAGCTAGCTACTGTGAGATATCTTGCGGTCAAAGTATTCTGCTGCCAGATGAATGCTTCAGACCTAAAGCAAAAAGAACTTATGCAGAACCATGTTAATCACGAGTCGCTTCCTGCTGATTTGCTTCATTCTCATATTGATGGAATCCCCGTTGACTTTGCCTTTCTGTCTTTATTTGAGCACAAACGGGCTACTGAAATGGACAACTTCCGCCTGGAAGTAAAAAGAGCTTATGCAGCTAGATCATCTTTCAGTAATATTCCTGCTCAGAGATTGACAGACCAGGTGATACAATATGGAGATATTATATTCCCTCGGCCAGACGGCCCACCTTCTTCGCAGTCGAGTTTGGTACATACCCCTACGACCTTGGCGAACCTCGAGAGCCTCGCGAAAAACCTTCAGAATCCCGGGCCAATTCTTCTTCACGGCTTACCCGGATCCGGAAAGACGTCTGTTGTGCATGAACTTGCTCGTGAGCTTGGCAACGAGTCGAGCATGGTGACGTTGCACCTCAATGAGCAGACCGACGCTAAGATGCTTGTTGGTTTATACTCGACAGACTCAAAACCCGGATCCTTTTCATGGCGTCCCGGCGTACTAACTACCGCCGTCCGCGAAGGTCGTTGGGTTTTAATTGAGGATTTAGATAGAGCTCCTAATGAATTGATGAGCACGCTTCTTCCGCTAGTCGAGCACGGAAAGCTGTTAATACCCAGCCGAGGGGAGACTATTGAAGCATCAAGCACCTTCAGACTATTTGCTACCGTGAGAACTACAAAAGGAACGCATGGTCAGGAGAATATACCAAGTTTTCTCGGTCAAAGATTCTGGAACCTATCAAGCATGACGATACCATCCTACGTGGAGCTGGAGCAGATTGTGCTCGGGAGTTACCCTCTCTTGCACAAGTATACTTCTATCATTATGTCTGTTTATAGGCGGCTCTGCAATGTTCTTTCAACGAGCTTTGGGCGCACTACCGAGCGTCCCATTACCCCTCGGGATCTCCTTAAATGGTGCCGTCGGCTCCAAGACATTCTCATTGCCGCCGGTTGCAAAACGGGCGAGGAGCCGATTAGTGAAAGAACAAGAGACTGGATGTTCATGGAAGCTATCGATTGTTTCTGTGGCAGTCTTGCCAAGCAAGAAACCAAAATTGTTCTTCTAAGTTGCATCGCGGAGGAGATGCACCTGCCCAAGCAGCTCATGGAACACTATCTTGATGCCTATGTTCCGCAGCTGGATGATACCCCGAGCAACTTTAGAATTGGAAGAGTTATGTTAGCTAAACACCTCCAGGGCAACAGAATAGGGAAGTCGAAGAAAACCTTTGCAAACACTAATCATGCCAGGCGATTGCTCGAACAAATCGCCGTGGCTGTCAAGTTGCGAGAGCCTGTACTGCTCGTTGGTGAAACCGGAATTGGAAAAACGACTGTCGTGCAGCAGTTAGCGGACACACTTGGACATAAGCTTGTTGCTGTAAATTTGTCACAACAGAGCGAAGTGGGTGATCTTATTGGTGGGTTCAAGCCTGTCAACGCCCGTAGTCTTGCTGTACCCTTGAAAGAAGAATTCGAGGAGTTGTTTTCGTCAACTGGTATCTCAGCTACCAAGAACCAGAAATATCTCGAGCAGATAGGCAAATGTACCGCTAAGGGACAGTGGAACCGGGTGTTGAAGTTATGGCGAGAAGCGCCAAAGATGTTTAACAAGATTTTGGGTGAGCTTCAAGCAAAGTCGGAAGTCCAGAACGCAGACTCGAGTGAGCGGCCAGTCGTGAAGCGACGCAAAACGGAATCCAAACTGCAGTCGTTACTTGATCTAAGACCACGGTGGGAGTCATTCTCAAAAAACCTAGACCAATTTGACATTCAAGTCTCCGGGGGCTCTGGCAATTTTGCATTCGCTTTTGTCGAAGGTAATATTGTTAAGGCCGCGAGAAATGGAGACTGGGTGCTGCTAGACGAGATCAATCTTGCGTCGCCTGATACTCTCGAGAGCATTGCCGACCTGCTGGCATCAGGGCCGAACGATGAGCCCTCTATCCTGCTGTCTGAAACGGGAGAAATTGAGCGCGTAAAAGCCCATCCAAACTTTCGCATTTTCGGTGCCATGAATCCAGCAACAGATATTGGCAAGAGAGATCTGCCACTTGGACTTAGATCACGTTTTACGGAGTTATACGTTGGCAGCCCTGACAGGGACCTCAAAGACCTCTTAACTATCATCAAGGCGTACTTAAGTGGAAGGAGTGCAAAGGATGATCAGGCTGCTGATGACATAGGGAGGTTATACCTTAATACCAAGAGACGGGCGGAGGAAAAGCGGCTAGTGGACGGCGCCAACGAAGTTCCCCATTTCAGTCTCCGAACACTTACCCGCGTCTTAACCTACGTCAATGATGTCTCGCCGTATTACGGTCTCAGACGATCGCTTTTCGAAGGCTTTTCTATGGGCTTTTTGACGCTTCTCAATAGAGCATCAGAGGAGACACTAGTACCGCTAATTCACCATCACTTGTTAGACCGATACGGTAATGCTCGGTCACTGCTCTCACAGCCACCCAGGCATCCAAGTGATGGAAAGGAATACGTCAAATTTCTGAATAGAAATAAGGACCGACATTATTGGTTACTACAAGGTGCCGAAACACCCGTGGAACGCTCAGACTATATCATTACCCCCTATGTCGAAAGAAACCTCTTGAATCTTGTGCGGGCCACATCGACAAGGCGTTTTCCAATTCTAATCCAGGGTCCTACGTCAGCGGGCAAGACCAGCATGATCGAGTATCTTGCAAATTATAGTGGCAATAAGTTCGTCCGCATCAATAATCACGAACACACAGATCTCCAAGAGTATCTGGGGACGTACGTCTCGGATGCCAGTGGCAAACTGCGATTCCAAGAGGGACTGCTGGTACAGGCTTTGAGGCAAGGGCATTGGATTGTGCTGGATGAGCTGAACCTTGCTCCAACTGACGTCTTGGAGGCGCTTAACCGTCTCTTGGACGACAACCGCGAGCTACTTATTCCCGAGACCCAAGAAGTCGTACGTCCCCATGAGAACTTCATGCTCTTCGCTACGCAAAACCCAGCTGGGCTGTATGGTGGAAGAAAAGCGCTATCGCGAGCCTTCCGCAACCGCTTCCTGGAGCTCCACTTCGACGATATTCCTGAAGACGAACTCGAGACGATTCTGCAAAAGCGCAGCGTATATACTGCACCATCTGACTGCAAGCGAATTGTGAACGTGTACAAGGAATTATCAAGGTTGCGACAGACTAGCCGTTTGTTCGAAAACAAGGATAGTTTCGCGACACTAAGAGATCTTTTTAGATGGGCTCTAAGAGGTGCGGAATCGCGCGAGGAAATTGCGGCCAATGGTTTTATGCTCTTGGCAGAGAGAGTCAGGAACGAAGAAGAACGCCTAGCTGTCAAAAAGGTTATCGAAGCCATCTTCAAAGTCCAGATTGATCAAGACCAGCTCTATAACCTGCAACGATCGCCGTATCTTCGAGCACAGCTTCCAGACAATAGTCAAGGCGTTGTCTGGACCCAGGCCATGCGCAGACTCTACGTTCTAGTTGCAAGTGCTCTTCGTCACAATGAACCAGTACTGCTGGTTGGAGAAACAGGCTGTGGTAAAACTACAGTTTGTCAGCTGCTTGCTGAATCTCTGGGCAAGGAACTACACATCGTCAATGCTCACCAGAACACGGAGACAGGTGATCTTATCGGATCACAACGACCTATCCGCAATCGTGGAGCAATCATTGATACACTGATGAAGGATGTTATGCAAGCACTCCAGACGCTGCAGCAGAACGTCAATGGTGATGTAGATCAACTATTATCAGCCTACCATGTTCTCGACAGCTCGTTGCTAGCCAAACTCCCAGAAGACTTACGGCATCGGATATCTGAAAACGAGGTGAAGAGTAAGGCACTGTTTGAATGGGCTGACGGTAGTCTTGTTCAGGCTATGCGGAGTGGCCAGTACTTCCTACTTGACGAAATATCACTTGCAGACGACTCAGTTTTGGAGAGACTCAATTCCGTGCTGGAACCACAACGCACCATTCTACTTGCCGAGAAAGGTATTGACAACTCCTTTGTCAAAGCTGATGCAGGCTTCCAATTTCTGGCAACGATGAATCCCGGCGGCGACTTTGGCAAAAAGGAATTATCGCCTGCTTTGAGGAACAGGTTCACAGAGATATGGGTGCCACCCTTGTCAGGTAAAGACGACATCCTTCATATCGTCATATCGAAGCTCAAGCAGGAGTATAAGCCGTTCGCTACAGCCATTGTCGATTTTTCCAATTGGTTTGGCCAGAATTTCCGGTCTACAGCGTCCACAGCCTTCTCAATTAGAGATATCCTTGCCTGGGTAAATTTCATTAATAAAAGCAGAAATCGTGATGGGATTTTCTCTGTTGTTCAGGGAGCTGCGACGGTTTTCGTCGATACACTTGGCGCGAACCCATCAGCGTTGATTGCTATTGATCCTAAAAGTCTGGATGAACAACGTCAGAAGTGTCTTGATAGGCTGAGTGAGCTTCTCGGCTCTGATGCTAGTTCTATCTATCGTGCTCACTTGCACCTTGTCATTGAACCCACTGAGTTACGAATCGGAGAATATGCTATCGAGCGAAAAGCTAATCAGAGCTTTGAGGTTGGGTTTGCTTTGAATGCACCAACAACCAAACTGAATGCAATGAGAGTCATACGAGCATTAGAAGTGCAGAAGCCCATTCTTCTAGAAGGCAGTCCTGGCGTGGGGAAGACAACATTAGTCAGCGCTCTTGCACGGGCATGTGGAGAGCCTTTGACGAGGATAAATCTTTCAGATCAGACCGACCTGATGGACCTCTTCGGCACGGATGTCCCAGTCGAGGGCGCCGAAGCAGGTCATTTTGCATGGCGAGACGCGCCATTCCTGCGAGCTATGCAGAATGGCGAATGGGTGCTCTTGGACGAGATGAACCTTGCCTCTCAGTCAGTTCTTGAGGGTCTCAATGCCTGCCTTGATCATCGTGGAGAGGTCTACATTTCTGAGCTGGATCAAGTTTTCAAGCGACATCCCAACTTTCGTCTCTTCGCCGCTCAAAACCCGCACCATCAAGGCGGCGGAAGAAAAGGGTTACCAAGTTCTTTTGTTAACCGTTTCATCGTCGTGTATGCAGACGTGTTCAGCAATGAAGATTTGCTCCTAATCGCCAGTCACAACTTCCCTAGTGTCTCTTCCGAGACAGTCAGTCAGATGATCAAGTTCATCTCCAATCTTGAGACGCGCATTCTGGTTGAGCGAGCCTTCGGTTCTCAGGGCAGCCCATGGGAATTTAATCTTCGCGATACTCTTCGTTGGCTCCATCTCCTCAACTCTTCTGACCCCCTTCTCTCCACTGGAAAGGTTGACGACTTTCTGAACATTGCTATACGGCAACGCTTTCGAAGTGACAGAGACCGTTCAGAAGTCGACCAGCTGTATGCTGAAGCCTTTGGATCTCCCCCAAAGACTCACCAATTATATCATGACACCAGCGCTTTCGCTTTTCAGGTTGGCTTAGCCTACATGTCGCGAAACAAGCTGCTGAAACCTTTGCATCCTCCAGGAATCGACCCTGTAACGAGGTTACAGGAGTTAGAATCTCTGTTAGTGTGCGTCAAACAAAATCTCCCCTGTATTCTGGTTGGTCCTTCGGGCTGTGGCAAGTCGGTTCTTCTCCAGCAAATTGCTGCCCAGGCTGGGAAATCGCTTGTCACTTTTCCGATGAACGCAGACATTGACACCATGGACCTCATTGGAGGGTTTGAACAGTCCGACCCCCTAAGAGAGGTCAACGTTGCTTTAGAGCAACTAAAGTCTACATTGGAATTCTCAACCCTTAGTGCCCTGCCGCAGAGTGTTCCGGATGTGGCTCTTGATCTTATACATGCCCTTAAGAGCACAAATCAGAAAGTGAATAACCGTGCTTATCTGTTAAACCTGGTTGATCGACTACACGCCCAAACCTCCTCTGGCTCAGACCTTGCAGTAGTCCTTAAGGAAGCACAAGATCTTCTCCAACGGTCCACAAGCATTGCCGACCCGAGATTCGAGTGGTTGGATGGAGTTATTGTCCAGGCTCTCCAAAAAGGCGAGTGGCTTGTGCTCGACAATGCCAATCTTTGCAACGCCTCTGTCCTGGACCGACTGAACTCGTTATTAGAACCAGAAGGGTCTTTGATCATTAACGAACACTGCGGACCAGATGGAGAACCTCGAATCATCAAGCCTCACTCAGAATTCCGTATATTTTTGACTGTGGACCCTCGATATGGCGAGCTTTCTAGAGCGATGAGAAACCGTGCCGTTGAGATTTACGTTGATCTACAACCTTCGATTGCAAGAAGCTGGGCTGGGAAGATTGCTGATGTCGAAGCAAGTATAGTAAGGTATAAATCAATGGTTGGAGCTATGGTTCATGACAGTGCCAATGGAACCCGCCTGACCCAGCTGGCCATAGATAGCCTCTCTTTTGATGACTTAAGACTTGGCTCAAGAATTTCGACTTTAGCAAGTTGCCCCATTGTGACAAGCTCGCTTTGCGGAAATCACCTCATGTCTGAGCATGTCACTAGCTTAACCTGTCCGATTATTCCATCACAGTTCACGGTTGATGTCCTGGAGTCGACACGGTCCCTTTTTAAAGCATCAGCTGAGCATACTTCTCATGATGCCGTAGACTTCCTGGTGAGTATCTAATTCCGTTCCGTTCCCTTCTTTTTATATTCTAACCCTTCTAGGCCCTGCATCCCCTCCAGAACTCTCCTATTGTCCCTTTACTGCATGGCTACTCTTCGGACCTACCATTATGTTTCGCAACCTGTTACGAGTTATCATGGAATTTGGCCGAGGCTTGGAGCGCTCTTGAGCTACAGAAGTCTCGAGCAGTTAATGTTCAAATCTCTAATCTTAATCGATTGCAACGTTCGTATGTCGCAGATGAGGTCGCCGCTGTACAGAAAGATTCAACTGTTGGATCGGCTAAATTTCTTGTTGGCGTTCTGCGATCAATCGAGACTTATCTCAGGGGTCAATTGGAAACTCCCGCATATTCTAAAGTATGTATTCCTATGACTGTATCCCTACATCACTAATTATAATACCTAGGCAAACAAGTCTTTTCTACGAGACCTGATTCACTTCTGGAAGAGGACGTTTCACTATCTCATCCAATCACCGTTCGACGAGGCAACTTTTCAAGCCCACCTAGGCCATATGTCCACAAATTTTAACGATCATCTACTTGAAGTTGATAAAGGCAGCGCCCATCAACTAGTTAATGATATTGCTGAGGGGCTGAATGGCTGTTTCCTCGCTGGCTTCAAACTATCGACTGGTTTGGGAATGGAGAACTTGTGGAAACTACTAAGGCCCATTCCAGTTCAAAGCGAGCGCGTGTTTGAGCAGCTCGTTCATTTGGAGAAACTTGCGGCCCAATTCGATCAAATGAAATGGAAGTTAATAGCTTCTCCGACTGACCTCAGTAAGATAATGGACTCTTTTGTCCAAGTTTATCGAATTGTGCGTTTGGGAGAAGCCAATATAGATGGCCTTGTCCAGTCGTTGCAAGCCGAGATTGAGCAGGCAGACACCCGTTACGCTGACGACGCCGTTCCTACTCCCCCATTCTTAGCTACCGAGTTTGAAACTATCAGACAACTTACTACCATTGATTACATGCGCAATCAGAATAGATGTTTGCCCACAGTCACTGAGATCGTCTCTTTGTCTGATACATCACTGGCTACCCTCTTGCGTGTGAACAGTGCAACCGACACATCCCAATCGTTGCAAATGGTGGAGACACTTGTCCGGGATGACCAACAAACATCACAATGGAGTGAATCCCTGTCGACCAAGATTCTACGGAAGATCAGCAGCATTGGCTCAGCCCCCTTAAGCCGTCTCATGTCACTCGGAACTGAAGTGCCTCTGCTAGCTGAGCAGATTAGTCTGCATTCAGATTCGCTCACCGGCAACAAGTACGGGAAGCTTAATGATGTGCTATGGAAATTGATATTAGATGTCTTGAACGTCTGTGATCCTCTTCTGGCAGAGATATTTGAAGTAGCTTGGCGGAATCCGACCGACAGCTCTATTCTTCAGTTTATTGGGTTTTCCAAAGAAGGCTTGTCATTTCAACTCGAAAAGTTCCTGCATCATCCGATTGCTAGCCATCTTGACGACCGTTCTAAAACAGTTAATACGCACTTTGTTTCCGCGTTTGTCTCGCTGGTCGCACACCGAGCTAGCAAATATACGGAAAATACTTACTTGGCAAACGCCTGGATCCAGTTCTCTATTGCTTTAGTCGAGCTGTATATTCCTGATAAAGCGTTTGATCCACAACTCCGTCCTCTGATTGAGCTCAGAAGTTTCGACGAGTTAACTGGAAACCTGAATAATCAACTGCAAGCTCTAGAAGAATACGGGAAATTTCAGACCGGCCAGTCGACGAGCCTACGCAGTGAGATCATCAAGGAAGATATATTGTCTATTGGGACGCGGCCAGTGGCCGTTCAAGTCGCATACCGTCCAAAAAGCACTAGCCTCGCTAAGATTCAGTTGGAGTTCAACAACATTCTGAACGTTGTTCTAGGCTCTGATCTCACTAGCGTCTTATATGAGCATTCGCTCGGCTCTGACACGGCAACCCAAGAACTGCAGGTAATTCACGATAATATATCAAGGATTAGTTCTAGGTTGGTGCACAACTTCCGTGCATATGAGGACATTACGATGCCAGCAGCTAATGTCCTTCATTGCCTGAACATTGGTATATCTCTCGGCAAAGAGGCAAAGGCACAGCCAAAATACCAGAAGTCTTCGTCAACAAAGCTTTTGGGCCTGGTACCCTTCATTAGTGGTAAGCCGGAAGCTCCTATTCCGCCCATCAGCTCTCTGGGACTAGAATTCCTAGAGTACGCTGGGACTATTAGAAGCATTGAAGGTCTGCATGGTATTGTTCGCATTCAGCAATCTGTTTTCGAAGCTTTCCACGTATTCTATGGTCAATGGACACAGAAACTTGAGGAGGACAGAAAAGCAGAAGAAGTCAAGAACAGTTTGTATCGTTACCGAGGCGGACTTGATGATGAAGAGGCAGCAGAGCAGGCAGCTTTTGACGAGCTCTTTCCGATCTTCAGCGTCGAGAAAGAAAAGCAAGATGTGTCTGAACCTCCCAAGATCAATAACGCTCGGGAGTTGGCTATCAGACTGGCTCGAGCGCATAAGGCAATCTTTTTGACTCCCCAAAGTACGTCGGCGTCTCTCACAAGCCTTATAAAACAGGTCGCAAACAAAACCTGCCACGCTCCCGATGATAATACTGTGGACCGAGATTTGCTCTCAGCAGCTATCCTAGCATTAGAAGGAGAGGTGAAAAATCTCACAAGCACTACCACGCCCACCCACTACAATTTCTACACCGATCCAAATTTCGCTGAGGCCCGAAAACTTGTCACCTTACTCACCGAGATTCGTGCACGCTTTCGCCAACTCCAACATGTCGATGAGATTGGTCATCTGCAGCCACTTGCTGACGTTGTGTCGGCCTGCAACACGGTTTTCGAACTGGGTCACGCTGAGCCACTTGCCAAATTTATACCTAGGGTTGAGCATCTCCATGCATTTGTATATGAATGGCAGTTCGGCGGGTGGGCAAGCAAGGCCTATGGTGTCTTACCTCTCTACACCCGGCTGACCGATATGCTTGTCTCCTGGCGTCGTCTGGAACTATCAACGTGGAACAGGTTGTTCGATATGGAAGTCATGAAGTGCAATGAGGATGCAGAGTCGTGGTGGTTTATCGCGTACCAGGCAATCATTGCTGCAGCTATGAGCCTCTCTCAAGCTACCGAAGAGATCCGAAATCACTCTTCAAATTTGATAAAAGAACTCGAGAGCTATTTTTCAACAGCGCCAGTTGGTCAGTTTGCCGGCCGGCTCGGTCTTCTGAGGCAGCTTCACGCTCAACTCAAACTCCTTGTCTCAGAGTTTCCGGCATTGACTAGCATACGTGATGGCTTGGGTAACTTCATCAATTTTTATACTCGCTACGAAAAACCTGTCGAAGACTTGATACGTGGCGGACGAGCCCCGATTGAAAAACAGATGAAAGAGATCGTGCTTCTAGCAAGTTGGAAAGACACCAATATCGCTGCTTTAAGAGAGAGCGCCCGAAAGTCTCATCAGAAGCTATTTCGAATCGTCCGAAAGTTTCGTGATGTGCTCAGCCAGCCTATGAAGGTAGTCATAGACCAAGGTTTACCCGACGCCGGTCAAGAGGAAATGATCGTCTCGAATATCTCCCATGCGCATTTTTCAGTCGATACGGACGCTCTCAATCTATGCAACATAAATATCTCTGGCTGGCAGAATGATTACAAGCGATTAGCTAATGTTCAACGCACCGTTCAACTTATGAGAAAACTGAGTCAGATCCCAGAGTCTGTTGTTGACACGGCAGCAGTCGTTGACAGTTTTTTGTCGAACTTGAACGACCAAATGATCGAGCTACGGAAAGAAACCCCTTCGATCCTCAATGATGAAAATAAGAACGTTGTAAAGCACCTCAAGTCACGCAAGAGAAAGCTTTTCGCCGAAACTTTGAAAGCGGTCAGACAGATGGGGTTCCCATATAACCTTGGTCTTGATACGCTTACCAAACAAGATTCACTCTCAACGGTTCTTTCCTCCACAGCTTCTCTGACAGGCATGGATATGGCTGGGCTGGGTAGCATAGACTATTACTTTCACAGGATGTTAGATCTAGCGCCGCGGGTACGAAGTACAGCTCAAAACCACTCAGAAGATCTGACCGCAGCGGAGGTAACCAGAAGCGTCGGTTTGCTTGAGGGCATCATGCACAATACCTTGCGCCAAAGAAGTGAGCTCCAGGCAGTAGCTTATGACCTCACATCTCTAAAAGAATCCTCGAATTTACTCACAACACTTGCAAAGGCGAAGAACGGGAGCGAGATCCAAGTCGGCAGGATCACCAGCAATTATCAAAGGTCTCCCGCCTGGCTTGTTGAAATTCTGAGTGTTGGTTTACAACTCGTTGAGATACACGCTAAATTTGGTAATCTTGATAACCGCAAAGTTCTTGATCTCCTCACTCTCTGGAGAGAGAGGATTATCACTCTTTCGACGAAATTAGAGTCTCTCATAGTCCTTCCAGCTGATTTGACCACCGCAAATCATATGCGAGTTGCCCAAGATATAGAATCTTCCTTCAAGGAATTTACGAAGTGTCTAAATGATGCTTGCCAAGAACGGCCAGACTTGGCTTTCCTACTTGAGCAAATTCAACACTGGGCTGTTATTCCGGAAGAACCAAGCAGAGTTCCAGATATCAGGAGTCAGAATGTCCATGCCTTGACTCAAAACGTCAAGAAACTCTGTGACAGTATGCTCGTTGCTGTGGAACAGGTCAAGAAAGCTGTGTCCACACTACTTAGCTCACCCGAGGAGACCAGTTGGTTGCTCAGACACAACGAGCAGTTAATAGCGTCGATCCGAGCACTTCATATGACCCACATCAACAGTAGTATTTGTGAGACTCTTGCCGTCTCTAAGATGATCGACTGGAGCGACCCAACTGTCAGAGTCTTGGCGCCATCTCTGATGGCCGCCATTGCTCCCATCGTACAACAATATGAGAGTATATGCAGCCATTTCATCCACACATTAGTCAAGGGCCACCAAATGATATGCAAATTAGGCTTTACTTTGAGCAAGCACTTCACTCAACTTGCATCTCAAGGTTTCTGCACGCCACAAGAGAAGTCTGAGGAAACAGCCGGACAAAGCGAGAACCTTGAGAGTGGTACCGGATTAGGAGAAGGTGAAGGTGCAGAAGATATCAGCAAGGACATACAGCCTGATGAGGATCTATCTGAACTAGCTCAGGAGAAGAATGCCGACTCAAACCGGGATATGGAAGACGAAAAGGATGCCGTCGACATGGCTGATGAAGACCTGGAAGGCGACGTCAATAGTGTCGATGGCGAAGAGGAAGATGAGAATGGGTCAAACTCAGGTGATGAGGAGGCTGGAGAAGAAATGGATGAAGAGCGCGGTGACGTTGATGACCTGGATCCAACAGCTGTAGACGAGAAGATGTGGGATGGGGCGAATGAAGATGAAGCAGAAAAAGATCAGAAGGGCGAGAAGCCAAAAGGGCAGAAGAAGAATGATGAAGACACTGCTGCCGGTGAGCAACCTGAGGCCCAAGACCTTGAGCCAGAGGATGGCGAACAAGGCAACGAGGACGAAAATGAAGACGCTGGTGTAGAAATGGAGGAAGATGTCCAGCAGCATGAGGAGCCCAATCAACAGGATCAGAACGTTCAAGATCAGGAGACTCTCGCTCTTCCAGACGATATGGAGATTGATGGGAAAGATAACGAATCTCTTTCGTCGATCAGCGATGACGAATTAGACGACTTGTCAGACGTAGACCACCAGGAGAAGGAAGAGAAGACAGCAAGTGATGATGAAAATGATAACGACGCAGAGACAGAAATGGACATGGGACCGGTAGAGGACAGCAAAGATGACGAGATGGAAAAAGGGACAGAGGATAATGATACCCAAGTCCAGGATGATGAAGAGGCACAGGAAAATCAGGAGGAAACCCCAGAAGAGGAGGAGAAGGCAGAGGAAACGTCTAAGGACGAGCCCAATTCTCATAACGAGCACGTTGTCCCAAGCGATTCAAGGGGCGGTGGGCAAGATCAAGATGTTGATCAAAGTGAGGAGCACGATAATCCCCAAGACTCTGCCGCACAGAGAGAGGTTGGCCAGGCGGGCGAAGATGCACCTGATCAAGACAAAACCGAAGGCCAAAGGGGAAGCATATCCCAATCCCAGGATCTTCCAATGGAAACAGAGCCTGACGACGCTATGGAACCAAATGCATCGAACCCATTCAAGGCCCTTGGAGACGCTCTAGAAAAGTGGCATAAACAGCGACGGGAGATCAAAGCGGCCCAAGAAAACCAGCCTTCACAACCAAATGTCGAACAAGATATGAAGATCCAAGAATTTCAACATTTGGAGAATGATGAAGCTGCTACAGATACGCAAGCGATGGGTACTGCCACCGAAGAACAAACACAGCCGGTTGACGATGCTATGGCAATTGATGATGATGATGATGATGAAGATAAGCCTCCAAATAGTCGAGTCCTGCCCGAAGACAACGATTCCCATGATGAGAATGATATCGATGAGATGGACACGTCAAAGACCGAAGAACAACCAACCGAGCGGGACGACCACCGAGAAGAACGAGATGCTGGTGTCACTACGCACCAAGGTGCCTTCAACCGAGATGTAACACCGCCTTCAAATGGAGCACCAATCTCAGAAGAGATCGAAGAAACCATCCAGGAAACTTCTACGCAATTATCTTCTACTCATTTGGAGCCAGAGCTGCAATTGAGAGATTACGAAGAGTCAATGAAACAATGGACAAACTTCCAGACCAAGACACATCCACTTTCATTGTCTCTGACTTCACAGCTCCGGCTTATCTTGACGCCTTCGCAGTCAACAAAACTTTCCGGTTCTTATAGAACCGGCAAGCGTCTCAACATCAAGCGAATTATTCCGTACATTGCTTCTAGTTATAAGAGGGACAAGATATGGATGCGGAGGGCAATCCCGACCAAACGTTCGTATCAGATCTTGCTTTGCGTTGACGACAGCAAGAGTATGGGAGAATCCAGTTCAGGCGAACTTGCACTTGAGTCCCTCGTCATGGTTTCACGAGCTCTAACAATGCTCGAGGTTGGTCAGATTGGTGTCTTAGGCTTCGGTGCAAATGTATTCATGGCACATGAATTTTCGGAACCATTCGCATCCCATGATGCCGGTGCCAAAGTACTGCAGCGATTCAGCTTTCAACAAGACTACACCAATATCCAGTTTCTTGTCCGCCAGACAATTGAACGTTTCAGGACGGCCCGGCAACAAGGTGCAAGCCGTGGCTCAGAGGACCTTTGGCAACTTGCCCTTATCCTCTCTGATGGCCTTACCCCCTCCTCAGAACACGAGGACATCCAGGTCCTCCTTCGCGAAGCGATTGAGGAGCGCATCATGATTGTATTCATTATCATGGATGATACGACGACGAAGAAGGAGCAAAGCGTGTTGAAGCTCAAGAAAGTCAAATTCTTGGGCAACGATGAGATCAAAACGGAATACTATCTCGACACGTTTCCCTTCCAGTACTATCTTGTTGTCCATAATCTTGAGGACCTCCCTGGCGCATTAGCGGGATTGTTAAGAACATGGTTCGCAGAGGTTAATAGCTAATATTTCTAAGTATTAGTTGTTTCATGTACATATTACTATTAGCCATTTCATGTATATATGTGAAAATACTACAATGTCAGCTGATAAAGCTCGGTTAAGGGCGAAGCTCGAGTAACTCAATATACAATTTAAGATGTATAGAACCGAGGTATTACACCTAGACAGATTATATACAACATCACAGATTGTATCTCTTGAGAAATCCACTGAAGAACGAATAGATGCCTTGGACATCATTCAGAGGGTTGATTCGAGCAATGTCTGGATCATCCACAGTCAGCATCAGCTTTTGAGTGTGATGAGATTGGCCACATACATTGATCAGGTCGTACAATGACTAGAGCCCCCCGGCTCGGTTCTATACCATATGCCTCATGTGCATGCCCGTGCGAATTATTATAGTCTTCGTCGTCGACGAATACTTTCAGAATATCTTGATAGACAATTATTCAGCAATAGCTCCTGCGGCGGGTATGGCATAATCTCACTTTTCAATTTCCATTTACCTGTCGTAGGCGTAAAAGTTTCGGGGACTGTGTCGAGCTCGACGTTGGCGCGCTTGGATGATAGGACAAGTATGATGTTAACGATGCTGTCTGGATCGAATCCAGGAGGCGTGAAAGCACGAATGAATCCTTCCAAATCCGACGCGAGCTATTCATGGTGAGTGAGCCTGGTCATGGAGTTCCATATGCGTAGAAAGGGCCATGACGAACGTTTTGCAACCGCTTAGCAGCATCGCCATCTTGTATATCACCTCCGAAGACCACGAGATGCCACCGCGAGTCCGCGGGCAAAGCCCTCGTCAACCACATGGTTTTCGCATCTCCCACTCGGACGACCTGAGCGCTAGGAAAGCGCATGCCGACAGTCAACTTCGAGGCCAATGAAGCTTGACCCGTAGTCGCCGCCGTGATCATCGAGTCATTATACCGGGTCGCCAGGCCCGCCGTGTATCGACCCGCTTTAATGAATAGTTCGGGCGTGATGCCTCCACGCCCATCCTTATCGGTTGTAGAGAATAGTTTCGACCAGTAGCGGTCGAAATCGATGAGATCCGCGGCCGTCTTCTGGCGCTCGAGCACGTATGTTTTGAGAAGCTCCGGTGTGGCTTGCTTTCGCAGCACGGCGGCCAGCTTCCAGCCGATGTTGTAGCCATCCTGCAGCGACACGTTCACTACAGCACTCGAAGTTAGCTATCGCCATATAAAGTATAGCCCTAATAGGAAGTATCGTGCTCTGAAAATTGCCAAAACAAGAAGAAAATGGTTCCGTACTCCCCTGTCCCGCTTTTGGAGAATGTGTGTGACAGGCGTCTCCGCTAAGAAATACGCGGTGGTGCGCGTGGAACTCGTCAGCAACTAGGATACCGAGATTAGTAGTCTAGGGGACTCGGCGTTCCAGAAGAAAAACAACATTGAGAACTACTTACGACGTTGTCCGATCACGTACGCAGACCACCAGGCCGTCTCCGCGAATTCCATGTTATAAGGTTGGAAAATCTGCTTGGCTTTCTCGTGCAGTTGGGCCAGTGTTACGTCTTTGGCTGCCACGGCACTGCTTGAGAGATTGATATACATACGTGCTAGGGAATCCCCTTCTCGCGGGATGATAAGGAGATTCCCGGATTTAGACTTGATGATCGCTTTCTTCCGGATATCGGGGAAGTTTGTCCTCGGGTATACATCCATTACGCCCCAAACTTGATATGAATCAGTCAATAAAAGATTATTAGAAATACGTAGGCCTCTCAAGACAATAACGGGACTGGGAAGACTTACCTTCATCACTGCTGTCTCCCACCATTTTAAAACCTAATGACTTCCGAACTGAACTGTGGGCGCCATCACTGCCCTTTTAAATGTTAAAAACTTCGATCCCCTGAAGCGTGGCCCACCAAGAGACTGCATAGGGAAGATGGAAATAAAATGAAAATGACTACTTTACCAGTGCATATTTGGCTTTATATACTTGCTCGACGCCGTTTTCCATAGCAGTAACGGTAATGCAATGGGCTTCCGGATCATCCGCAAGGCTACTATCAACCACCACATCCCGAACATCACGGCCGTACTCGATGTTCGTAGCCCCTGATACCCGCACCATCTCGTCCGTCAGAAGAGCGTTGATACGTGCCTGGTTGAGGATGACGTGCGGTATATGGCTCAGGCCGGCTTCCGTATCGGGAGTACAATGAGTACGTTGGATACCCTTGATCTCATCATCGTCGGACCAAAATGTGTCTTCAAGCACATGATACGCTTCCTTGAGGAGCTTTTCTGAGATTCCGAAGCTCTCAAAGATCTCGACGGTGCGAACCTGAACGCCATCAGCTTGCCCGTTGACTAGCATCCCAGGCCGCCGCTCCAGGATCCGGTAAGAGATACCGGTTCGGGCCAGCCAAACACCGGCGCAGAGGCCGGCCGATCCGCCACCCAGAATCAACACGTCTACTTCAGTGGTCGTCATCGTAAAATATAATGTTTAATGGTTTGTATTGACACTATCTATTCAAATGGATTCTTACTATTTATGTTGCAGAGGGTTGGAGATACCGGTATGAAGAGCCGGAGGAGGGCTGCGGGGGAAGCAACTAACACCCCTGGTGTTGATTCCTGTATCCACTACTGGTACACAAAGTATAATTGTTGGATAGGCTCGTTGAGAGTTTATCATCTAAAATGTGTTCTCCTCTTGAATGTACGAGACACATCGTGGGAAGCTAAGCGTATAGGTTGTTCGCTCTTTGTCGATGCCGACGCTAAAAATTCATCCACTGAAAGCTCAACATCCACGGATGGAGGGTTCGGGGAAATGGAGTTGCAAATAGTATAGTATATATGGACATGGGACCTTAGTTCCCCCGATGTTGCGACCGTACGTTGGTGATATTTCCGTAGGTAGATCTCCACGAAGCGATAGGGGCGTGACTAACGCCCCTACCTTAACCTTATAAGACTACAATTTTGTCCCGTGAACATCCGGCTTTGCTAGCGTGATAAGGCTGGTCCGGGAAATCCGAATACTCGGGATTTGGGTTGGGTTTCACGAACAATGAGCCGAATACGGCCTTACGTTGAATATAGGACACGGAATCGATGGGCAATATCCGACCCCGGGAGAGCCAGTATCTACAACGGACGAGTAAAGCCAATCAGGGGACACATAATACAAGATAACTGACCCGAAAAGGGCACAAAACGCGCCGCCATTGCACTGACCCTCGACCCCTGCGCGACTTAGCTTACGGGGGCGCATGCCGACTGACTCAGCCAATTTTTCATTTTGTAAGGGCCGGCCCGAGTTGTTTTCGCAAATTTGACGTCATGTTGACTTTCATATACATAGCAGACGACCTGATGGGTTACTATATAGAAAGAATATGAAGGTATCTCGTTCAAAAAGGGCGGTTATTAGACCTGCCCAGACCATTTTAATCAGAAAACCAATCTAAACATCGTCCGAGCTTGACAGATCAGACAGCGGCAGCCTCCATGGGAAGCATCATGAGAATAACATGTCTTGTGCCCACGAGGTTAATAACTACGCCAGCTCCTCGGCAAGCACTGGCAAGATGTAATACTCGTGAAACATGGCGTAGTGTTGCCGGCAGTCTACGAATGGCCAGCACCATAACCGACACGGTCTCGGTAACCACAGATGGTAAATCATCAGGTATTTATCTACAAGACTTCTAATCAAATGATATAGAGGGGTGTCTAACAACTTCAAAGGTCGAAAGGAACGCGTAGTTATTTTAGGTTCAGGCTGGGCTGGATATGCCTTTGCTCGGACTTTAGACCCACGAAAATATGAGCGAATCATGGTATCACCTCGCTCGTATTTCGTTTTCACGCCGCTGCTCGCAGGTACCGCCGTAGGGACGCTCGAGTTCCGCGCCGTCATCGAGTCAGTCAGGAGGTTAAATCTCGACCACTATTACCAAGGCTGGGCCGACGACGTCGACTTCGCGCGCAAAGTGGTCCGGGTCGAGGCATACACATCAGGGGACCTCGCCTCGAGGACGACACCGCAGCTACTTCCGCGCCAGGTAACGAACGAGATAGAAAAGGGGCCCCTGTTTGACCTGCCATACGACAAGCTCGTCGTCGCTGTCGGCGCGTACGCCCAGACGTTTGGCATCGAGGGCGTGAAAGAGCACGCCAACTTTCTCCGGAACGTCGCCGATGCCCGTAGAATACGGATGAAGATCCTGCAGCGTTTCGAGACGGCATCTCTGCCCATCACGACGGACGAGGAGAGGCGGAAATTGCTGCACTTTGCGGTCGTGGGTGGCGGACCAACGGGCATTGAGTTCGCCGCGGAACTACATGATCTCATTCGCGACGATCTTAGCAAGACGTATCCGGACATAACCAAGTTCGTGAAAATCACTGTGTACGATGTCGCGCCCAAGGTGCTGCCGATGTTCGACCAGAAGCTGGCGCAGTATGCTATGGACACATTCCATCGTGAACGTATAGCCGTCAAGACGGAGCACCACCTCACACGTATCCGGCCCGATGATGACTGTGTCGGATGTCTGAAGTTGAGATTCAAGGAGTATGGTGATGAGGAGGTGGGTGCGGGAATCGTGGTCTGGAGTACGGGACTCATGCAGAACCCCCTAATACATAAGCTCGGATCGAAAGTCGAGGAACAATTATCAGTTACAGGGGCAAGCATCTCCGGAGTCGCAATGCAGCTGCAAATGGACACGAAAACAGGCGGGATCGTTACTGATTCTCATCTTCGCGTGACAACGGTCCCGCAAGCTCTACAGAAATCCGACGAGCAGAAACAAGAGCAGAACATCAGCGTCCTGCCAGACGTCTACTGCATCGGCGATTGCGCGGTAGTCGCTGGCGAGCGATACCCCGCAACAGCGCAGGTGGCGAGCCAGCAGGCGACATATCTCGCGAAGCGGATGAACAAGGGGGATTTGGAGAAAACCCCCTTCGCGTTCAAGAACTGGGGCGTGATGACCTATCTTGGAAGCTGGAGGGCGATACACCAGAGCAGCGCGGACGAACTCACCGGAAGGGCGGCCTGGTTCCTTTGGCGGACGGCGTATCTTACCAAGAGTATGACCGTTCGAAATAAGATCATGGTGCCGGTGTATTGGTTTATGTCGTGGCTCTTTGGACGCGATATATCACGTTTCTAATGCATTTTCATAGTAGCATAAGGAGGACGTTTTATAAATCAATTTGTATTTTTCTGTAAAATAGATTAAGGGTAGTAGAATTCGGCGTGAACTATTTGTCTGAGCCTATACACAATGATGACAATGATGTGAAACCTATAATAACATCCCATGCTGGTTAAATCTCAGCATTTCCTGTTTCGATATTGTGAAGCCATGCGCAATAGATTGGAATATTGTTCTTGCGAGATCCCGCCTCATCTGTCTGAAGAGGAAGATTCTACTTATACACAAACTTGGTTTATATAATACAACGGATGATATTTCTACATGATGGCATCGCGCAGGAAGGGGGAATACATCAGCTCATCTCAATGACGCCAATCCCACCGCACTTCGCACAAGTCTCATAGTCTCTTCAGCATTCTGCCGTGCGATCTCAGCGCCCTCAGCCTCGATATCGTCCAGATACTTACCACCCTGGAGTTGGATTAGTTCTGTGTACCGCTCGCGGATACCGCTCAGCTCAGTCGTCACGGCCTGGGCGCACCAGGCCTTGAGGTCCCCTAGCTTGGCACGCATGAGCGTGTCAGCCACATCGGCGGCCGTCGTCGGCTCGGGGCTGCATTGCGCGATGAGCTCCAGGAGATTCGCGACGCCGGGCCGCAACTCTGGTTCGTACGTCACTTCGTTCAAACTGTCCGTTACCGCACTCATGATCCGTTGCGTGATCTCCTGTGGCGACGACGTGATGAGGATCCGGGATTTCTCGTTGCGAGATGATTTGGACATCTTCTGGTAGGGATCCCGGAGTGACATGATGCGTGGTGATGGGGCTAAGGGTCATGCGGTTAGGGCGGGCTAGATTTTCGGAGAGGTAAAGAAGAACAGGGGAGGGAGAAGGCAGGTAATTATGGTGGTCAGTATAATGTGACAGACATACTCGTTATGGTCTCAGGCGGGACAAATAATTCTTGGTTATATGTATGATTGAAGTTGGTCACACATTCTCTTGCGAACTCTAGATGTTGCTTCTGGTCGTCGCCGACCGGCACGTGTGTAGCGCGGTGAACAAGGATGTCGGCGGCTTGAAGAACTGGGTAGGAGAACAGACCAAGCTTTAACCGTGAGGTTATTGCATCTTCTAAGTCGTCTGCTTTGTTTTCCGCCAGGAGTTTGCTCTGTCGCCTGAATCAGGTACAATGTACATACCTCAGGGGAGCGACACGACGAAGAAATGACTGACCTTATACTGCGTCATCCGGCTTAAATATCCCATCGATGCCGTGCAACTCAGTATCCACATGAGTTCACTGTGTTGCATAACCTGCCCATGACGAGCTTGTTAGACTTATAAATCGTACCATGGGGATTGACGAATAGAGCGGTCACGCACTGATGACTGGTAGAAGAGGGTCGACTTCTTAGGATCCAACCCAATGGCTATCAACGCAGCCAGCATCTCCCGCCTACGGTATCTCAGTGTCTCGGCATCCTGCGGCACCGTGATAGCATGGAGATCGACGATAGAGAACAGCAGTTTGTCTTCGTCGCCCGCCGCATCCTGTAGACGCTTCCATTGACGCATGGCGCCTAGATAGTTCCCTAGATGCGGGATGCCCGTGGGCTGGATGCCTGAGAATACAACCGCATGGTCCAGCTGGCTGCTCTCAGCAGCACTTGAGATGCATCGCCTATGCGCCGATGATAGTAAATGTCGGGCTGCTGAGACTGGGAAACGCCTGCAGCACGTGCGTGCTATCGGCAGCATCTATAAGAGACAGTAGTATGTATATTTATAGGCTTTCACAATTAGAGTGGACGCTATTTCTCATTTGTAGAACCCTGTAACGTGTCAACTCATAAGATAATTATGCAATTCAGATGACTGGCTTACTTAGTTCTAAGGATATTTTCTCCGATTCTCACAAACTTATTATCTTTTATCAAGGGCGGTTTCGCGAAACGATGCGAATGTTGAAAGGTGAAGATTTTAGTATGAAGTGTGGGCCAATCGTGTGATAGCCTGTGTACACAGCTCACAGCTTACGCAGGGGAGCCCAATAGACAACCCCCCGTTGGAGATATGGGTGCCTCTGATCACTTAGTCGAAATAGTCGGACAGCAGTATACATGTGGGCTCATTATACAGAATCTAATTGATTTACACTAATTGTTCTACAGCCAGGTTCATGTGGTATATACGTGCAGCGTTTCTCTTGCTCCCCGCTATAATATTTTCATGGTGTGTGCTTGAATCTCTCGCTCTCCAACAACTCTTTGACTTTCTCAACTGTCCCTAGAACTTTGCTCTGTGCTAAAAGCTCCATCTTCTCATCAATTGATTTCTGCATTGATGGCAGCTCTGAATCCATCTGCTTGCCAGTGTCTAAGATACTGTTAGACCATTTGCTATTAAGTCAATAACCCGATTTTTGTGCCACCACTTACCAAGGGAACCATATTCCCACATGTTAGCCTTCATACCAATGCCATAGTAGGCGTGCTTCTGCAGAAATGCGAGCCACACCTGTACCGTCTCTGGGTGTCCATCCCTAATCTGGATTAATCTCCTCCTCGTAATACGCTCGAAGTTTTCCTGCGACTTCTTGAAAATGAAGTGTGATCTAGGTACCGTCCACCGCTCTGTGATCTTGGGCAGGGGCACCGGCCCGAAGGCGGGTAAGTTGAGGTAGTAGGCGGCTCGCAGCGCGAAGTCGCAGAAGAACTCGAGGTTGGGTATGCTGTATGATCGAAGTTGAAGATCGCACGAGGGTACACCGTACTCGGCTTCTCGTCGGAGCGGTTGGAGGTATAGCGCCTGGACAGAGCGGGGAAGGCGGACATCACTCTCTTCGTCAGGATCAGGAAGTTCGTTCCTGCGATGGTATCAGCATGTATGTAATCGCTGTGCGCTCGTTGCAAGTATACCCACGTTAACTGAACCGGTGTAACTTTCGACTCAGCCCTAACCATATCACGAGTAAGTCCTCCATTACGACACTATAGAACCATGTCGAGACATAATCAATCGACTCACACCGAAGCCTGTGAACGTGTGCTCACCAAGCTAGGAAGAGCATGTCGAGTCTGGCCGGCCTACGAGATGTTAGCCACAGTGCTGATATCGAGAACGATCAAGTGGGAGCCATACAATCGGCCGTGACAAGACTTGCCGTATTGGCCTTATGAGATTTGCCCTGGACATGGTGCTGCGATTGCCGTTCGCATTCGTCTGGGCTACCTAATTCGCGATCCAAGATTGACGCCGGCCGATTTGAGGGCCTTCCTCTGAATGCCCCGAAATTTAGGTCACATTATCGATAAGCATATTAGAGGTACGTACCTCAAATCCCTTGAAAGAGTAAACCGGGGAACCGCACTGCACTAACCTTATCTACATGTAATTAACAAGCTTACAAGGAGATACCTATTCATAGGTACCTACGTGGTGCTCTTTCACATTGAACGCTTTCTTTCCGTTGTGAAAGGGAAGTAAACGCCAAAAGTATTTTGTTATGTAACATGTTATGATCATACTAGAATTATACCCATGCCCAACGCTCTAGCATCGTAGCTGGAGGATCAATTCGAATAGGAACTTGAGCACATGTATATCTGTCAATGCGCAGGTAGTATTTAAGTTATAGTATGCAAGGGATAATAACCACTTCTGGAGCTCTCCCACCTTCACCCCACATCAACATCAACAGTGGCGCCTATGACTTGACCTCCCACTTTCAACATCTCTATCTCAACAACAACAATAATAACAACACCCAATCTCTTGATTTCGGTCACCTTGTTAGCCAAGATGGAGGTGGCAATGAAATCTTGGGGTCAGTACCGTCCTGGTTGAACCATTCTATATAAATTTCTTGTTATCTCATTCGAAAGCTTCTGCTAATACTTATCCCATCCTCACAGAGCTCGACAACGACGTCAAGCTCGTCGACCCAACACGCGATGCACTCTACAACTACTCTCCACAGCGGCAAACGGAAGCCAACGAACTACGTCCATGGAAATCGGACCCCCACCACTTCAAGCATGTACGGATCAGTGCCGTAGCATTGATAAAGATGGTCATGCACGCACGGGTGGGCGGCTCGATCGAGGTCATGGGGCTGATGCAGGGCTATACGGACGGCGACACCATCATCGTGACCGATGCCTTCGGACTGCCCGTGGAGGGAACCGAGACGCGCGTCAACGCCCAGGACGACGCCAACGAGTACATGATCCAGTACCTGCAGCTGTCGCGGGACCAGGGCAGCCGCTTGGAGAACGCCATCGGCTGGTACCACAGCCACCCCGGCTACGGATGCTGGCTCAGCGGCATCGACGTCGGCACCGAGCAGATGCAGCAGAAGTTCAACGACCCCTTTGTTGCCGTCGTTATCGACCCCGACCGCACCATCAGCGCTGGCCGCGTCGAGATTGGCGCCTTCCGCACCTTCCCTGAGGGCCATGAGGTGGCCCCTTCGAAGTCGACAGCGGCTGGTGACGATAGCAGCGCGACGACATCGGTTCCGCTAGCAAAGGCAGAGGATTTCGGCGCCCATGCAAGCAAGTACTACGCCCTCGAAGTTTCACATTTCAAGTCAACGCTCGATACCCACCTGCTTCAGCTGCTGTGGAGTAAGTACTGGGTGCAGACGCTGTCACAAAGCCCGCTTCTCACGAACCGAGACTACGGCAACAAGCAGATGCTGGATCTTGGCTCCAAGATTCGTCAAGCGACTCAGTCTATCCAGAGTAGTGGTCGAGGAGGTGGTCTCTTCCAGGGTACTAGGAAGATCGATAATGAGATGGAGAAACTCGCACAGACTAGTCATTCTGTCACGATGAAGGAGAAGCAGGGACTCATGGCTAGCGAGGTTAAGGCTAAAATTTTCAATGGCTTGGGTTCTACCACAATAGTATAGAGCGGAACTTTGCGGATAGACAGCCGTCATTAGACGAGGAAAAAGGATAGGATACCTTGGGCTCTGAGTTTCAGAGCACGTTCACGCAGCACGAAGCATAGGACGGCGTTAACGGATGGTATCGACCGATCAACGAATCAATCAGTCAGGTTGGTATTAATACAGGAGTTCTTCGTGGTCTAAGAAATGATACATAATTTTGGATTAACATCAAACAAGAGTTCCAAACTAAACACTTGTGGTGAAATTTGCAATGATGCCACATTCATGAGTGGTAGTTATGTTTTTTCTCGAGATGCGGCAATTATACCAGCTTGCCGCACACGATCTAGTGTTTCTTCCTTGCCAAGCAGCACCATGCTTGGTATCAAGGCAGGACCAGCCGCAGACGCGGTGACTACCCATCGCAGAAACTTCCAGCCCCAAGCGTGGAACGGCTTCTCTTCCGAGTGATAACCTATCGACTTGATAAGCGGCCCGACGGTGCTCTTGATATTCTTCTCCGTCCAATCTGTTTCCGGGATACCCTGAAGGGATCCTAGAAGTGTGGTAGTGAGTTCGGAGAGTTTCAGTTCACGCACCGGCCCAGCGCTCTCCTGAATGATGATCTTATCTAAGAGGGGTTCGTACTCCTGTAGACGATATTTGTGCTCATTAAAAGGGATGCTCCAGACGAGCCACACATTTCTCTTTAGGTAGTCCGAAGGGGTCGTATAAGATTGCCCGTCCAGTTCAAAAAGCGCCTTGAGGTAACTTTGAGAGACTACCGATTCTGATCCTGTCGGGCGTGCGGGGCCAATTAGTTCTCCGATTCGCAGGCCTAGATATCCGTCCGGTTCCCAGCCTTTATTCTCGTTTCGAATCTTCAAATATCGTTCTATCGCACTCGATAGGTTGGGCAGGATCGAGGCAAATACGGCCTCCTTATCGCCGCTTTCGCTCAGAGATTTGCGCAGGTGGGCTTTTTGGAAGAACTCATTCTTACTATTCACTGTAACGTCGCCCTTGGTGAACCGGAGGTGGAACTAAAGTACGCCTATTAGAGGTATTCTAGCAACGACAAAATTCATGCTGGCGTGTGTGTTACCTTTTCTATCATGTCGTTCATGTTCATGATCTCGGATTTTTCCCCGCTACTCCGGCTCGGGGACCAGCCTAGCAGTAGCACATAGTTCAGCAGAGCTATGGGCAGGATGCCCTTCTCTTTCCATGAAGACAGGTTGAAGCTTCCGAAGCGTTTGCTCAGCTTCTGCTTATTCTGGTCGACTAGCAGCCCGACGTGGGCGAACTGGGGATGTTCCCATCCGAAGGCATTGTATAAAGCTACGTGCCGTGGTGTTGATATTAGCCATTCCTTCGAGACGTTTAGTGAGTTTTTGCTTATGAATTTGCTTAGGTGAGAGTGCACATACAGCCCCGCGAATTACGTGTGTAATTTTCATTAGGTGATCGTCGACGACATTAGCGAAGTGGTACGTTGGGAACCCATCCCTTTTTATTATGATGAAATCATCCAATGGGACTGGACTCTTGTATGTACCGTATACGAGGTCCTGCACTGGAGGAGCTTTGCTATCAGACTTGAATCTGATGCAATGCTCTTCTCTATTTGCTGCGCGTTGATCGGACTCTTCCGCTGAGATATGTGAGCATGTTTTGTTGTAAACAGGGTCTCGCGACTCATCCAGAGCCAGCTTCTTCATGGTGTCAAGCTCTTCTGGAGTGCAAAAACATCGATAAGCTTGTCCGTTTTCTAATAATTGATTGGCATGCTTTTTATATGTTTGCAATCTCGAGGACTAATAATGTAGTCAGTATCGCGCGGTTGTTTTATGCTGACTTATGAGCCAGAAGTTGGCATTACCTGCTTATAAGGCCCATAGGGTCCGCCAATATCGGGACCTGCAATATTGAGTCAGGATGAGAGGAGAACGTAATCAATATTCTTGATAAAAAAAGGTTCACACCTTCGTCCCAATTGAGTCCAGCCCATTTCAAATCCTCGTACAGCTTCTCCTCGGCATCTGACACGAGTCGCTTCTACGAAAGAGTTAAAAAAGCCATGTTCATGTTAATGTATCAGTATATTTGTCCCATACCTGATCTGTATCTTCAAGTCTAAGTAAGAACTGACCACCCGTTGCCTTAGCAAGCAAATAATTGAAAAGGGCCGTCCGCAACGAGCCTATATGTACATATCCGGTGGGTGATGGTGCAAATCGGGTCCTCGCTGGTGTAGATGGTAGCAGAGATGTCGGTCCACTGCGTGCTGGGCGGCCCGAGAAATTGCTTCGGCTGAAGATGCGGCAAGACTGAGATAGCGCCTGCCGACGGAGAGCGCATCGGATAATGTACAGACTACTCATGACTATCATACAGGCTCATGTCTATTCATCATTTCTTCGTTTGCCTGTTCATCGAATTCTGGTCCATGCATGTGTCCGGCAATGCATATCGATAAGACGACCCCGTCTCATTTATTTATGAGGGTTTTCGACACCAATATGGACAGTGGGGCTAGCGGCAGGTGGGGTCTAAGTCACCCACATTGCACGTGTGACGAAGCAAACGATAAACTACCTACTTATCCAGATGTTGACCTTGAGAGATGTGGGATACCTGTTTGTAGTCACGCAGTATAACCATATGTAACAAGTTAAGTAGGCAGTAGCGTTTAATTTGAGGGCTTGCAAGTTTCTCAAGGAGTTAATAAATACCTACCTAGACATACTTAAAATTGCGCAAGATGATGTAGTTGTGTACCTAATCCTCACCAAAGCTTTATCAACATCCTTGTTACCCGCAATCGGTACTGCAGCCGAAGAGGTGGGTGTTGACTTCCATGACTGCATGCATTCCAATGTATGTACTTAGGTTGCCATTGATGAGTTGTACATGATTAGCCCCAAATAAGTTCTGGAAGCAAAAATTTATGCAAGACCTACTACTAGCGTACCATGGCGAATACCTCTGTACGTTAGGATGAAGACAGTGAAAAAGTCATCAGCCTTGTATATCTGATTGATGGTTACAAATTTTCATAGCCCGTGCTTTGTAACCACGCAGCCGTCCAGCTTATATATTCAGTAGTACAACCCACCTGTTAGCTGACTGGCGTACCTACTTGGGAAGTCTCTTGTGCCCCACCATATTTTTCTTTATCGAAACTTACAAACCACCAACTCCACTGTATTCCGTTTGTCGAGAGACTTTGCGTTCATCTTCCACATCTCATCGCCAGTAGTCCTAAACAGCTACGATGGCGGAACCTGGATCTGGTGCAGACCATGACCTGTACGGTAAGAAGCCTGTTGTCTGCTCTTCTCGTCACGGTAAACCACATATTTGTGCGGCATCTCCTGGCTAACCTGTATTCATAGAACTTCTCGGCGTCGACAGGTCGGCCGACTCAAACGACATCAAGAAAGCCTATCGCAAGGTCCGTTCCTCTATGTCTCCCATGCACTTCTGTTCAGTATGTTGATTCTCGACCAGCTTGCTCTGAAGCACCACCCGGACAAGGTTCCCGAGGACCAGCGAGAAGAGTCCGAGCACATGTTCAAGCTCGTAACCCAAGCCTACGAGATCCTGCGAGACGACCAGAAGCGTGAGATGTACGATAGACACGGAATGGCTGCATTCGACGGCAGGGGTGGCGGCGGGGAGGGTCCCGACATAAACGATATCCTGGAGCAAATGTTCGGTATGGGTGTGGGCGGTATGGGCGGTATGGGTGGTATGGGTGGCATGCCTGGGATGGGTGGCGGACCCAGACGGCCCCGACGTGGACCTGACGAAGAGTCGAAATATACTGTTAGTCTCGAGGATCTCTACAAGGGCAAGACTGTCAAGTTCGCCGCCGAAAAGTCAGTGGTTTGTGGCACTTGCAAGGGTTCTGGCGGCAAAGACAAAGTGAAGCCAACACAATGCGATCGCTGCAAGGGCAACGGCATAGTGGAGGTGCTCCGCCAGATGGGCCCCGGCCTGGTAGCCCGGGACACTGCTGCATGTGACAGATGCCAAGGCTCTGGCAACTACTTCAAAGAGAAGGATCGCTGCAAGAAATGCAAGGGCAAGCGGACGGTAAAGGAGACGAAGCCTTTGGAGATCTACATCCCCCGTGGTGCATACCAGGGCGAGCGCATCGTCTTGGAGGGCGAGGCCGACCAGCACCCTGATCAAACGCCAGGCAACCTTGTCTTCGTCCTCATCGAGGAGCCGCATGAAGTTTTCAACCGAGTCGGGAATGATCTCTCGGCGGATCTAGAAATCACGTTGGCCGAAGCTCTCTGTGGGTTCTCACGCGTCGTCTTAACCCACCTCGACGGCAGAGGCATCCAGATCTCCCATCCACGGGGCAAGGTCTTACAACCTGGCCAGGTGCTGAAGGTGTCAGGAGAGGGTATGCCACTAAAACGCGGGGATGAGAAAGGTGATCTATACCTGGTTGTAAAGGTCGAATTTCCTGAAGATGGCTGGCTTAACGATGACGCCGCCTACGAGTCCCTCACCAAACTCTTGCCAGCCCCCACTCACGATGTCAAAGCCGACGAAGTCGATGAAGTCGAGTACGACGATGATGCTGATATTGACGAGGTGCGTTTCAATCCAAAAGCCAGAAGTTGATAGACATGATACTAATATGAAACAGATGGGAGCCAATTCCGGCGATCCCCGATATGCCGAGGGTTGGGAAGATGACGACGAGGGTGAGGGTGGAGCGCAGGCTCAATGTGCACAGCAGTAATGAATTATGAGATACGATTTGGCATTGTCAGCGAGATCACAGAGTCACTATGCTAGCCAGGTTTATGAGGATACCGATACGATGCCCGTCAAAGGCGATGGGCGAGTCGTTTTGGCATTGACGGTTTCACTATGGTTATCGAAGGGAGCAAGCCATTTTACGCGATCGTTTCTGGAAGATAGGCTAGACCAGATAGAATGCCTACATAAGGCGAGACATGAATAATCATCCCTTTGTGATAAGTCATCTGATCCCACCTCCACGATGTTTCATGGGGATGAGGTTTCCATTTTATAGATGGCCGCGCACGTTACATTGCATAGGCACCACTATATTCCTTATCACCACGACAGTCCGGTGTGCAGGCCGATATGTCTGGTCATTGGCAGCTTCCTTCAACAGCTGTAAATGTATGTCTTTGGTAGGATAAATTAAACCACTCGGCCAGAGTCTGGCATGTGAAAGGTGAGACATTGATTGTTAGGTATGTAACAAGCGGAAAGCGGAGTATGTAATTAAATGATTATATCGACTTATCTAAGTGCTTAGGTTAGGTAATAAGGTTATATGTAGTGTGGCTGGTGTACGCACAAGCCACCACCACAAACCTCTGGTATTCGCTAAATTTCCCCACTTACCTAAGACTCGCACAACGCCCACGAACTTTTTCTCAACCTGCGAGACCAGATACCCCCGACGGCACAACACCAACACACCCCATCACGGCCGACGAGAAACCGCAGTCAAGGTAAGCCGCATTCATGCCGTAATTCCGCTCTATCGACTTCCCGATGCCCAATTCCTAAGAATATTGCGACACCATTCTAACTAACTGTTACAGATGGTTGCCAAGCACATTCCCATCGTCAAGAAGTACGTGCGAAATTCCTCCTTCTGAAAGCCTCACGCGATCGAAACAAATGCACTGCACGTCTGTCTATGTGAAGAGAAGGCGAAGAATACGTTGAGGGAAACTTGCGATGCACACATGCGACTTAATACCCTTCTTCCCGCTCCCAACGAAGAGACCTCGCACGATTCCGATCCAGCCTATACGCAATCGAACACGACCATCGTAGTTGGACGGGTTGCTGACCTAGCGAACAGGAAGACGAAGAAGTTCAACCGTCACCAGTCTGACCGGTTCAGTACGTCTCCTCCCTCGTCACAATTCAGCTAGGGCCGAGTGCTAACACTTCTCGAACAGAGTGCCTTTCTGTTAGTACGCCGAACCGACGTCTCCATAACACGAACTAATCAGTGCCATCATTAGTCGAGCTGGAGGAAGCCCAAGGGTATCGACAATGCTGTCCGCCGTCGATTCGTAAGTTGTCCCGACACGATATTCGGATATTGTAATACTGATAACTAGTGCACAGCGTGGACGCATGGCTATGCCATCGGTACGTAGATGACTTCGGTCGACACACGACCAATCCGGCCGGTTATTCTTGGTACGGAATCGTGACTAACAACCTATAAGATCGGTTACGGTAGCAACCGCAAGACCCGCCACATGGCCCCTAACGGCCTGAAGGTATGTTGGTATTTATCTAGGTATCATAACCATGCTAACCAGGACAGGCTTTCATCGTCAACAACACCAAGGATGTTGAGCTGCTGTTGATGCACAAGGACACCTACGCCGCTGAGTACGCACCACTGGATACTAAAAAAGACTATCACTGGGGAACTAACACGCAATAGGATCGCCCACAACGTCTCCTCAAGAAAGCGGGTCGATATCATTGCCCGGGCCAAGCAGCTGGGAGTCAAGGTCACCAACGCCAAGGCCAAGGTTACTACTGAGATCTAAAAACTGGATGGTTGATATGGTGACTATGGAGTTCGGTTTTCTCGTTTTCGGCACTTTGCATGTATGGGAAGGATTCATACTCTGCGGTCTACGGACGGTTCGAGCTAGCAATTTCGTGCTAGGGAATGCAACACGAATTCTACGATGAAAATCACTCTATTATCAGAGGCTCGAAATGATTAGGAAATGCTCTGATGAACATGCTTCAGGTGCAATGTCGCCCGGTAGTCAATAAGCATGCACATATGGACTATACGACCAACCCAACACTCATGAATGCCAACGACAGGATCTTCGAAAATGACAATCGAGACTACACAAGGATGACGGTGTTCAAGCATGGGTACTGTCAGTTCTCCTGTACTTAGCAGGCCCTCATGTCAGCTGTCTCGGGATGACATTGGGTCCTTTACACCAAACTTAAGTACTGTTGAGGCAATTTTTTCTACATAGTTGTCTCTTTAGGAATGCAAGCCCGAAAACTGAAATGATATCCTAAACAATGCTTGGAGGCGTGATATATTCCCGTTTCGCGTCCTGTTTCATCACCCAAGCTGGCAGTGCATTATAACTTCAATGTTACTTTTGAATAGTCAGCCTTCTTAAGTGTCTCTCATGCAAAGCTCCCAGTTTCATGCCAGCCAACGGCTCTCGAATTATCGAGGAGGGCATCGCTAACATGACTTAGTCTTTGTCCGACAACTAAGAACGTCATATTTTTAGTTCGAATTTTTCTCTATTAGTTTCACGGTACTTGGATAAAAATTTCGAGTTCATTCGTGGCCCTTCGATATCACGGCATTGTTTGATGTCACACTTAAGGCAGCGAAAATATCCCTTTGCTCTTCGTTCTTTTTGTCTGACAACAATAACCTCTGCTTCTTATGATAATGCATTTATGCATTTCAATGTGAAACATCTCTGATGGGAGACCAAAGGCTGATGGAAGAGAGTAGAAGTATCGGCAATTTTGGAGACAAATCAACATAATACGTTCTGGTTCCCTCGTTGTCGACAACAATAAGTATATGAATAGGCCTGCCCACCGAATAAGCAGGGAGCAACCATTTAGGGAGAGTCATTATTCAGATTTGCCTATTGCCAACCAAACTTCTTTAATAACTGCAAACAAATTCCGAGACGCCGGTACCTCTTCCGAAATGATCGTTTGCCTAGGAATACTCTTTGGTTCTCTTCTCTACTTCCTCATCTTCGTGTACTCTTTTCTATTTATGCTGCAACTTTTCCTGCGAAAGTAAGCAGGAGACCACCAAATTATCATGTATCGCCAACCCTCCGTTCTTGAGACCATACGACGCGGTCCCGTCACCCTCGTATCCGTGACCTACGGCACCGATGGGCAGCTTCACCCCAATATCATCTCTGGGCCGGAGCCAGCTCTCCTCTGTTTGCCCGAGGAAGGTTTTTATATCTGTGAGTAGTGCCTGCTATTATTATAGAGTCTCCGAGTATGGATGCTCTATTTTGAGTCAAAGGCACGATGTAGACGTTTACAGCAGTTGCGAAACACCAACAGTTCCTGCTCTAAATGGCGAAAACTGACGCTGAGGTTTGCAGTGTACCAGAATCGCGGGCTTCAGATCGCCTCTGCGTGTGACCAGCGAAAATGCTACATGGCGCAAGTTTGTCGTTGCATGGAACAGCAACACGCCGTGCACAAACACATGACCACCATCGCCATGAGCACTGGGACGGAAGAACAATCTGCAAAACATCTTGCCAAGCGACTCATACAGGATAGTGCGCTGGCATGGCTCAACTTCCACGAGGTAGCTGATGAGATCCGGTCTCTTAAACTGTGCTTCCTCGCGCATCCCCGGACGCTATCGTGGGATAGCCCTTTTGGTAATTTCGCGTTCTACTTCGATTCCGAGCTAGAAGAACATTACGCCTGGGCGCACAACTATAGGTGTGCGCCGCCATCCATCAATAGGGGCGGGAAAGAATGTTCGCAGGGCCTTCTAGGCTTCATAGGAAATGCGTGGCAGGAGTTTCTCAATCGTGGGGACTACGGCTTCAAGAATGCGGCAGCATTTCAGGAACTGGAAGATGCCGAATATACAGAAGAAGATGAAGATCACGCCTACAATGGAGATGTAGACGACTTATCAGAATGGGACGACGCCGATTCCCCCATCCGTACGCAGAGTCACGATTGCACCCCCTCCACTGCGCCGGCTATAAATCATAGGAAAAGATCGAGACAAGAAGACGACTTCGACTTTATCGACGATTTGATCGATGAAGAGTTCCCGCAACTCAAAAAGCCAATGCTGGAACCACAACAGGCCACGGAGCAGCCGCGCCGCGCTTCGCTGGGTAGACCAGAGAAAATACAGAAAACGAGCAAGGCCGCAGAATCAGATATCACTAGCGGCATCACGAAAATGAATAACGGCGGTAGCCGTCGCAAAAGCATGACAGCGGTGAATATTCCCCACGAAGACCGGCCGGCGCCAATCATCATCCCGCCAAAGAACATGCTTATAGCTCGCGGCTTCGCAGACTGCTCCTTTGGCGAACAGTTCAGCTTCAGACAGCCCATGGGAGTCAACCTATCCGTTGCATCACTCTGTTGAGATTTCCCCACATAACTAGAGGGTTCTTCAACGCTTGAAGGATGGATGGATTCAGCATCAGGATACGGGCCTAGCGTATTTCGCGCGAAATAATTCGCCTAGAAAATATCCTGAGCCAGGAACAAGTCTTTAGCGAGAGGCAGATTGTGAATTCCAACAGGAGAGTGTACACATCGCTCAGAAAAGCGGGAAAGGGACAGCAGGCAGGAGCGGAAGGCAGATAGATAGATTGATGAGCCTGAGGCTGAGCAAAGTTGATGACGATGTAGACTCAAGCCACTCCATGAGGGAATAATGTAATACAAATAGAACTAGACCCCAAATGCCAGACTACGATATAGGTTCTGGCGAGGAGTGTCTAATGGGTGCTTATGCGGCGGAGTAATAATTAGAGATAGATTTTAAGTACTCTAATCCATGGCGGAATAGGAAACGACATATGACATCCTCACACGAGGATATGCCGGCTTTTATTTCACTCACAGTCGAGACGCTTGTAGCAAATGTGGTTTATGTTAGTCTATTGCTCTCAGTTCCTATCGCTAACCAGTTCAAAATATGATATGCCAGGTTATAAGACTAATGTTGGTCAGTATCGGTCTTAAGAAAGGTAATTTGATATCTGAGAATCATGCCACTAGGTTTTGTTTGCTTCTAGCGTAGAAACTACTAACACCAATGGATCATTAGCAACATAAAAGGGTTATCTCACGGGTACTGTTAGGATCGTTGTCAATAGGGTTTGAGTGATCACTTCTTTTTCTTAAAAACTCAGCGGTGAGCTGGCTCTGAAGCAGATTTATTGGTTTTTAACAAATTATCATAATCGTAATTGAGTGCGCGAGCGTCGCTTCTTGTTGGGGTAACGATATTGGAAAGAAGGTCATCGTATTAAGAGAACACTGGCGGTTACGACACGTATGCAAAACTGGAGCCCCTACAGGCCACCCAGAACTCCCGCACCGCTTGGTTCGTAGGTCTACCACCACGAAGACTAATAAGCTTCTTCAAGAATAAAGCTTTGTCTTGAGAAGATACTTTGTCGCTTGGAAAGCCAGGGTCGTTCAGCGCCGCCTCCAGCCACTTAGATGCATGGACATGCTGGACGACGAGTTTCTTGAGGGGTTCACTAAGTTTATCGAGCTCACTGCGCGATGCTCTTCCTCCAATATTCTGTATCAGTGACTGAGACAGCGAGGGACCTAAATGTGACATTGCGTCATTTAGTGTGGTTTGGACATTTGGGTCATCTGACTTTGCTGTTATAAATGTAGTCTATGATAGTTGTCAGCTCCTGATAAATTGTCTTAGAAACTTGACATACCCAGAACTCTGCTGCTGCTGCTTTCGGTAACGGCTCATTTCCATTAAGGAGTTTCATCGCAAAGGCAAAAAGGAACTCGAGCATGTTTGATGCTTGAGACATAAGCACTTCTGGTCGCTTAGACAGAATTCTTTGAGCGAATTCTATTCCGAACTGGGATAGCTCTGTATCGGCCTCGGGATCTAAACTTCAGTAAGTCTAACATATTCAGGGGTTTGGTGATTAAGGTGACTTACCTGGGAGTTGATGGAGGAGGTTGAAGACCCAGGGTAGTAGTATTCCCAGCGTAGGAACGACGTGTTGCTTGAATCTTCCAGAGTTGAGAGAGCTGGCAAAAGCACTGGCAGCACTCACAACGAAGGCAATGTGGCCTTTCCAATGGCTGACAATAAGTTCTGTCACCATATGTGGCGGAAACACAAACGGACCTGGCTCAGTTTCCGTAAACCCAGCACGCAGAATAGTACAGATAGCATCCACAACCTCTACATTATCCGAAAACAAGTTTTTGAATTGCACAAGGATTCCCTACTCTGGAGTTAGTTATCCGTGAGATGCTTATAGGTGCGTGTTGTGTATATTCAAGTGGTAGTGATACAATTTGAGCATTCGGGGGGTTGGGTCGGCTTATGTTAGTTATGAATGCCGCAACGACAGAACCATTTACTCACACTAATATCCATATGAATCCGTTCAAGTTCTGGGTTGGTCCCTGTTTGGGAGGACTCATCATCGGAATCCAAGTCCACGGGAGCCTGCAATCCCCTCGAGATACTCACAAGGCACCGGAGGACTCTAATGGCTAGTTGTAGTGCCACCTCATGCGCCGGAACCGGCGAAGTTGGGCGTTGAGATACATCGAAAGCTCGGATAATTATCTAGACCAGGTAAGATAATGTTGTAGAGGATTTGTCTCATGAGACGAGCATGAGGCCACTCACAGGGTCATTTGCGTCAATTAAGACGCTATCTTGCGCCAGCCTAAACTGTAGGCAAGCAGTAGCGTCTATACCGACCATTGTTAACAACCTCTGAACCGTATTTATTTTATGTTCCTCACTAGGGAGTGACTGTAAGATGGAAGCGATCCCCCCAATAATTCTCTCTTCAGCTAAAGAGTCTAGCTCTGCATTATTGCGTAAGGCGCTATAATGTTCTAGAAACGCATCAATTTCTGAAGTCAACAGTATCCGACAAGAAGAGCATAGTGTATGTATAGACTTAGAAGAAGGGAGGGCTAGATGGCGATCGCCTACTGCACTGAACAAAAGGTTCAGAGCGGCCGGAAGGTATTCCGCATGACGCACAAAAAACTCTGAATAGCGCTCAATGAGGAAAAGACAAGTCTGCCTTGTTCGAACTGGTATCATACTCTGCCCTTGGCGTAATAGATCGAATAGCGAAGAACCGAATACCTTGGCGAGAACATCATCATAAGATTTCCCTTCTGAAACACAATCGGACAGAGACCCCAGGCAGAAACAGGCAGCCTCAAGATCGGCCCATGCTGAATTCGCCAAAGCTCTCAATGTGAGATCTACGAACAGTGATATAAGGGGCAAACCAGAGATTGTGTAGACGGCCTGGAGAAAATCGGCAACATCGGTTCGCGCATGGCCAAACCAACTCTTGTCTGTTGAGTCCCAGGAATCATAGATATCCGGGGGTGGAAACTGAATTTTCTGCCAGCTATAGGAGACTACCTGCATGATTCGAGAAAGGGGCGGCTTATCCCAAGGAAGATTAGTCGTCGACTCGAATAGAAGTGTGTCTCTTAAGCTTTCCACGAAGGTCGACCAGAATTCCACAGCAGGGACGAAGACCTTATCTTCGACAGTTGGATAACCCTGTGCTGTCAGGATCCCGGCTAATCCAGCTAGGAAGGCTTGAGCTCTCGTATCTGTCGTATCCATCATCTCGACTATTTGAGCATGGCCGAAGGCTAGCATGAATAACGCGAATTGGGCCGCATTGAAGTCAAAGTCGCCCTGGACAAGGTCTTCATATTGCTGTCGCGCCCACTCGCCCTCAAAGAGAACATAGAAGGCATCGTTATGATGGCTCGTAAAGAACTGCGGCCAATTACTCAGTGTGTCGGTTAACAACTCAACAGTGGTCTCATACAGCTCCTCGACCAACAGACAGTCAATCAAAGGCTGCACCAAGGCTTGAAGAATTTGAATTAAAGGTTGTTTGGGTGCGGATTGGGCGTATGCAAACCAGGATTGCAAGCAATCTATCGCCTCCTTTTGTTTGGAAATATGAGTAACACCATTCGTGGGCGTTAGGGCACTACCCATCAAGGCTGCTACATCATTTGCATTCCCGAGAACACGTTCATGAAGGCTGATGTATTTGGGAGCTTTGTGGTCTATCTTTCCAGTATCTTCAGCCAAAGCCGCGGCAAACCAACTCGCGGCTAGGAACTTCTGGGTGTCCAGCTCCTGAATGACTTGTTCTAGGGACAGAGAACCCTCAACTTCTTCAATTGGTACGGCCGCATTGCGGTCTATGGAGAGAATGAGATGACTGATGCACGCGGGCCATGTATGTGAATAATGGATGTAATAAGTTACTAGTGCGGAGCAGAGCTTTCTAATCACAATAGTGCCCGACCCATTGTTGAGCGAGTGGACAAGCCAGGTGATAAGGTTCTGAAGTACAGAAAGAGCGTCGTCGTCGGATATCCTATATAAATGAGTTTAGTAGTTGAATTCAGGAGGGCTTGGACTCCGTACCTTTCAGTGTTTAATTTCACGATAATAGTCAAGGCACCAAAGAACTTGATGTTGTCACCGGGCCGAGCCAGCAAGCTTTGAGCCAATTGCCAGCCTTGTGCTGACTTTTGAAGCCGTTGCAAGGCTTCCTGGATTTGAGATATTGTTTCGGGGGGATTCGGTTTGTAAAGTTCATTGATCAACTAACGATGGTCAGGTCTCCTATGCTGAAAATGAGAGTGGCGGAGTAAGCAATTGGGAGACGGGAGCAAACGTCACATCTCATTCAAGCGCCGACACGGAGCGGTGGACTAATGATTCAACTTACGTGCTCGACCTCGGGCAAGGTGGTAGGAACAAGTATATTGTTTTCCATGCTGTTGTATATCATCCATAGCGGAAAGTGGAAGGTGATATGGGCTTGGCGGTTGGCCGCAGGACCAGACGTTGAGGCCCCAACGCTTGACGATAGTGGGAATGGGTATCCGGGGAGAAGTACGGCGAAGTTGAACGGAGCACAGGTCTAGACTATCTTGAGTGTGTATTTTTGCCTGCCAAAGGGATAGATAGACTGATGGTGATGAGAACGAGGGATGAGATAGGCGAAGCCACTCTTCTGGTGAGCTGACGGTAGAGAAAGTCGTCGTACCTTCTTCATCTGAATTTTTGATATACTTCAGCTTCCCCTTGCTTCCTACCTACGTAGTAGATATAACCAGTGGATTGAACGGATTGAACAACCCCACCATGGATCATCAGGAAACGTAAGTTTAATGGTCAATGGCTGGCGGGGCAAGCACCCAGAAGGCACCGTGCCATGTACTACGCATGCACTACGAATTGCAACAATACCCGAACGCTATCTTCATTGGCTGACAGCGTCGAACGGGCTTGCTAACAGAGAAGTACCTTGCCCTGTCAATCCCACAGGCAAATCAGGCACAGACGCCCCTACCAGGTAGATACATGATTCAGGCACAACGGGCTTCGAGCACGGAAACATTTCGAGGTTGACATCACATCCAACATCGAATTCTCATATAAGTATATCTTCTATACATATACGGTCCACGGTGGCGATCCGGCGCTGTCATCTTTGCTTCATCTCGCGAAGCCGACGCAACCCGCTCGATACCTGTGAAGAAAGATACCTGCACGGTCCTTTATCTGCGTCAAGTAGGTACTTAGGTTAGGAGGTAGGTGGTTGGTTGTGCCTGCTCTTGTCTGTACCACCTACCTGCATTGCCCATCACAGCCGATGCGGATCCTCACAAGCCTCGCTGCTGTGTCGCCTGTGACTCCGCGGGTGGCCTGCACCACTCTCATTTCCAACCCCCCACGCATCTCTCCCTTTTCACATCCTCCTCGTTGTTTGATAATAGGACGACGCTCAACTATTCGCTATCAAAGCACCATCGCCCTCGAAATGGGGAAAGTCGACACCACCGCCCGGCTCACTGAGCTTCGCAAGTTGATGAAAGACCGCAAACTCGATGTATACAGTAGGCTAGCCAATATATCCAGCCTCTCGACCGTCTAGTCTCTGGCAGCTAACGTGTTTGCTGCTAAGTCGTCCCTTCCGAAGACAGCCATTCTTCTGAATACATCGCTCCATGTGATGCTCGCCGGGCTTTCATCTCTGGATTTACTGGCTCCGCTGGCTGTGCAGTCATCACTCATGACAAGGCTGCTTTAGCTACTGATGGTCGCTATTTCAACCAAGCCGCCCAGCAACTCGATGAGAACTGGTTACTGCTAAAACAGGGCATCCAGGATGTGCCCACCTGGCAGGAGTGGTCTGCAGAGCAAGCCGACGGCGGCAAGGCTGTTGCTGTTGATCCAACACTTCTGACGAGTGGTACTGCCAACAAGTTGTCAGAGAAAATTCAGAAGAGCGGTGGCAAAGAACTTGAGGCTGTTTCCGAGAACTTAGTCGACCTTGTCTGGGGCTCAGACAAACCTTCCAGACCAAATGAGCCAGCCGTCATTCTTGACGAGAGATTTGCTGGAAAGGACGTAAAGACGAAACTTGAGGAGTTGCGCAAAGAACTAGAGAAGAAAAAGTCTCTGGGGTTTGTCATCTCCATGCTAGATGAGATCGCTTGGCTCTTCAATCTCAGAGGAAATGACATCCCCTATAACCCGGTTTTCTTCTCGTACGCCATCGTCACTCCGGATGAAGCTACTCTATACATCGATTCTTCGAAACTGAGTACTGAAACTCAAGCTTTCCTCGAGAAAAACAAGGTGGCTATCAAGCCATACCAAGATATCTTTTCGGATGCCACGGCACTTGGTAAGGCAGCTATAGCTAGTAAGACTGAGACCAGTGACAGCAAGAAGTTTTTGATCTCAAACAAGGCGTCTTGGGCCCTCAAGCGTGCCCTAGGAGGAGATGATTTTGTTGAAGAGGTCAGGAGTCCTATCGCCGATGCGAAGGCCATCAAGAACGAGACCGAGTTGGAGGGTATGCGAGCTTGTCATATCAGGGATGGTGCTGCCCTGATAGAGTATTTTGCTTGGCTTGAGGACCAATTGGTGGTCAAGAAGGCAAGTATTGACGAAGTCGAAGCGGCCGACAAATTGGAAGCCCTCCGTGCCAAACAGAAGGACTTTGTAGGACTTTCATTTGACACAATCTCATCCACTGGCCCGAAGTAAGTATCAATATCAAAACTCAGGGCATCTAATTAACCATTCCTTTAGTGCTGCTGTGATTCATTATAAGCCAGAAAGAGGGGCATGCCCAAAAATAGACCCTGCCGCCATCTATTTGTGCGACTCTGGAGCACAGTATCTTGATGGAACTACAGATACGACTAGGACATTGCATTTCGGAACGCCTACAGAACAAGAAATCGAGGCGTATACTCTCGTGCTGAAGGGAAACATAGCCTTAGACACGATCGTCTTCCCGAAAGGTACAACAGGTTATGCTATAGATTGCATGGCGCGCCAGTTCTTATGGGTAAGTAATCTCACTTGATTTTGCAAGATTCGTAACTGACGTCCACTCGTAGAAAGAGGGTTTGGATTACCGTCACGGTACTGGCCACGGCGTTGGCTCATATCTTAATGTTCACGAAGGTCCCATTGGCATCGGTACCAGAGTTCAGTTTTCTGAAGTACCGTTGTCTCCAGGAAACGTCATTTCCAACGAGCCCGGTTTCTATGAAGATGGCTCTTTCGGAATCCGCATAGAAAATATCATCATGACCAAGGAGATGCAGACGAAGCACAAGTTCGGCGACAAGCCCTACCTGGGTTTCGAGCACGTCACCATGGTGCCATACTGCCGCAAATTAATTGACCCCAATCTGTTGACGGCAGACGAGAAAATATGGCTCAACGACTACAACGCGGACATATTTGAGAAAACCAAGGGATACTTTGAGCAGGATGAGTTGACGTTGGCCTGGCTTAAGAAGGAGACACAGCCATTCTAAGATTCGGTGACATTTTGGGAGTATATACACATCGAGCAAGTGCACCCGCAAGATCTAGATACATTTTTGGTCGTATAGTGCATCAGGTTCTTGGACTTAGAACTGCATAAATGCTGATAGAGCAAAGAATATTCCAAATGAGACCTTGAACATCGGGTCCTTCTCCAGGGCCTCTACAACCCGTGACTTACCTAGCCGTTGCTTCAAGCGTAGTTGATCTATTATATTTATGCCGTATCTTGCCGCGATCTGGTCATCGTCTCTTAGCATTTGTGCACAACTTCAGAATGAACGTAGCATACGAGCCAAGGGGACAGAAAGAAAACGCACCTGTACGACAACAACGGAAACACCCAAGAGCAGCACCAGCGTCCGCGAGAAGACGCTGACAAGAAGCCCGGTGAGGAAACCCGTCACGCTGCCGCCGGAGAGCTGCTTCATGAGCTCTGGGTTCAGCGTCTCCCTCTTCTCTTCTCTATCTCCCCTCGAGAATGCAGGCGAGGAGGTGGAGAAGTCGGATGAGAGCGGGTGGCTGTCGAAGCGCACGCGCGGCGACGTCCAGCGCATCGATACGCCTGTCCCGACTGAGAGGCCTAGACAGCTTCCTGCTAACACCTGGCGCCGCTGCCGCGTTAGGAGGCGTGTTGCTTGGAAGACGCGGGTGGATGACATTTTCTTTGGTTCTTCCTTCTTAGTAGATTGGGTGCTTGAGGTTGTGAAGAGAAGCGGTTGAGATAGTAGATGCCGCGTTGAGTCGAGTTTGTGATGTGAAGCTGTAGATGTGCGGCTGAGGCGACTTGTTAGAGCCGTATCTTGTGAGATAAGAGTAGCTAAGGTAGATTGACTAGTGGGTTCATGGTAGGTTGAAAGTGAGGTGAGGCAAGGCTGGTGGCTGGAAGTTATCGTGTGGTATGATAGGTCGCTGACGTCACTGATTATGATCCAGATCGGTAAACATTTTATATGAGAAGACCCTCGATTTGATAAATCTTTAAAGTGGACTAGATATATGACCTGATTCTTTTTACTGATGAATTGGGTTATTTTCTTGCATGTATACTCTCGTAGCTTGTTTATATGAGATCGTACAAAAGCCGAAGTGAGTTATCCAAGGATTTGTCTAGTCGAATGATCATTCACTTACGAAAGACTAGTTGTCAAACTAAGCAACCATCTTGTCACAAACCCATCACCGTACGCTGCCTAAAGAGAGGTTCGTGAATTGTATGAGTTTATTTTTGCTCTCTGGTATCTTCCTAAACACAAGTTCCACAATAACCTCACCCAAACTCCTCGAGGCCACCATTCCCTATAGTCGCTCGAAATGATATATCTTCCTAAACGCCAGCCAGACCACTGGCTTGCCCCAGATTGTTGAACCCTAGAGTTCCATGCAAAATTATACCATGTAGGCATATCTCCACCCTAAAGTAACGCAACGCAACGCTGAGTAGGTGAGAATTACGCTTCCATGTTTGAAGAAGTTTATAGTCTGCCAGCCGTATCCTGGTCTAGCTTGTAGCAGGACGCGGCCAACATAAAGGCAGGACCATACTGCCGAAAGGCTGGCTTAGCCGATACCACCCCAGACGCCGCGTATCCGTCTCGCGAGTTGTATGTCCTTCTGCATGATTGTGACACGCTTCGCGTGTATGGCGCATAGGTTGGTGTCCTCGAATAGATGAACAAGGAATGCCTCGGCTGCCTCCTGAAGTGCTGCTATGGCGTGCGATTGCCAGCGCATGCCTTCGTCTCTTGGACGTAGATTAAGGGCTATCTCGCGAACCTGAAATTTGGAGTGTTGTCAGCAATAAGTCATTGGACTATCGAATAGGACGCATTTGGTGGTTGAACTCACCAGTCTTGAGAACGGTAGCTTTTTCATTAACAGTTCTGTGCTATTTTGCAATTTTCGGATTTCTCTTAGGGCGACGGTGCCGGGTCTATATCTTCTCCGTCGTGGATATGGGAGGGGATCGCCAGCTGTTGCGTTTACGTGTTAGCTTGTTTGCCGGCAGGGTTCGGTAAGGATACTCTTTGTCATCAAGAGAACATACGTAGAACTGCTGGAGCGGGACCACCACTGCGTCGTATTCCACCGACACCGGCACCGCCTCGGCCGCCGCCTCTTCCACGGCCGCGCCCGCTCATGACTCTATGTCGCGGGGAACAGCAAAGCGCATGCGGTTGCCCGAGGGCAGAGAGTCGACTGCGCTGCTACTGGGGACAGGACCAATTGATCGACCCGACAGGTTTCGATTAGAGGGATAATAACAGTAGAAAAATGCGATATGGTTCAAGAGCTCGGTGGTAGCTGAAAGTACCGAGGTTCAATATTGAGCATAAATCGACAATTGACAACAACCCATGCGTGTGTGTGAGCGAGTTGGTTGCTGGGGTGTTGGTTGCTGAGCGAAGAGATCGTATAGTACTCGTGGTAGTAAGATGTGCGCTGCTTTGTTTATGAGCAGAAACAATGGAAGAAAGAAACCAAAGACGGAATCAAAGAGAAAGAGGAAACGGATTGCCCATGAGTGCCGGTCCTTGTATACATAAGGAATTAGACAAGCAAGAAATGCAAGTGGCTGGTAAAGGGCAAAGCTGCACCTCCCCCCGAATTCAATTGCGACAAGGGAGCAGAATCGCGCGCTGGAACCCCGCGACGCGCGCATCCCAGCCACTTTAATTAAAATCCTTGTCAGTCTTGCGGCAGCCAATTAAGTACAACAGCCCCTTGTACGATAGCGCTGTTCTCTAAGATTAGATAGCCCCACTTATCGCTTTCACGCACAAGCCACACTAGTGTAGTCCCCTTCATTAGATACCAGAAATTTAGATTGACTAGTACTCTGATAGTAGGACCACAAACAGTTCGTTCTTGTTTGTGTGTGGGAAGGTAAAATGGGAATGGAACACCATAGCTAAGTTGGATAGTTAAATCATGTTGTTATTAGTATCGTGCCTAATATAGCAATTCATACATTGTGAATGGTGCTCCCCTTCATAACACCAGCCTGACATGTACGTTTTACAAAGACTTGCAAGTCAGACCTCCCTTGATATGTCGTTCCGGTTGATGCGCCGCATTATATGAATGAATTCCCGTCCTTTGAGCTCCGTCCTCATGAGTTTTCTCAACAAAAAAATCAATGTCTATACCAGAAACAGGCAACGCATTTGTTGCCGGCCTGAATCGAGCAATTATTATACAGTAAGATCGTCGATACGGGCCAGACTATCTGGTGTCTTGTGGAAAGCCTATCCGGTCGGCGTTGTCCAGGTAAGACTCCAATGTCGGGTTATATAATAATATCCACATTCCTTCGTGAAATACATTATCGATCATGGTCTATGAGTTGGCTGCATCGCGATTGCTCTGGGAGCTAGCACTCATGGTAGGCTGTGAGGTTGGCAGAGTGTTCTTCGCCAACTCCGACTGGCGTACTTTAGAGTAGGTATAAACAATGCCACTAACGAAGCCGATGAAGATGGCCGAAACACTTCCCACGGTGACTGGCGCCGCAAAGAAGATGAGGCCGCTGACGGCAATAGGTAGCTTGTTCAGGGCGCCAACCATCGAATACGTGGTAGAAGAGGTGACACGGATGCACCAAGCCGAGCAATATGAGATGAGGATTGCGCCGAGGCCGGAGTAGATCATGCCAATGAAGAGGGCATTGCGGGACTCTTGTGGAAAGTTCTTTGCTAGGTTCGCGCTTGACCAATCTTCAGCGACAAGAGAGCAAACAACGAGGACGGGGATCGTAAGGAGATTGTTGTAGAACATGGCTATTCGCAGCGTTAGAAGATAATCATTGCATCATAGTTGATTTTGACTTACTATCCCAGTCCTTGAAATTCATGCTCTTTATGACTTTACGCATGCTCAGAAGATAAGAAGCAGTGCAGAAAACGTTCAGACCCATCCATGCATACCCGGCATTCAAGGTTGCGAGGGCCTCGGCAGCCTTGGCAGTTTGACCGGCGTGGCGCGTGTCGGCCCAAGCAGCAACCACAGAACTAAGGACCATAAGGCCGAAGGAGAGAAGCGCAAGCGGAGTGACGTTGCCTCCAAACCATAGAACTTCACCGTAAGCGATGACAATGATGGCTAAGTTCTTGAAGATGGTGTACACCGGAACCGAGAGATATTGGAGGGATTTCGTGCTGGTGTAGATCATGCCGACGAGGAGGAGGGAAATAGGGAACCCTAGCCTGCCGTTAGCAAACACTTATTTCACAGTCTCCAAATTGAGCAGAAGCGCAATACGTACATCGTCGCCCCTTATTGGCGTCGAAAGGAGCCAAATTGGTAATGACACCGACTTGTTTCAGGATCTGAATTGTGGCTATGCACACCACCGACTATAGACAACATGAGTAACGGTCACCCATATGTGCAGAAATAATGGATCGCTATTACCTGGACACCGAGATAGAAAAAATTTAAATTCCATTCTGGGCCGGACACGACGTATTTGTTCACAACGGTCATGGAGATGGAGGCAAAGCAGTAGGCAAGAATCGAAGCGGTGGGATTGTTCTCGACCTTGGCGAGCCGCGAAGAGAGAGTGTTGTGCGATGCGACTCGACCCGGCCGCGTTGGAATGACGAAGGGCTCCTTCTCCCCACCAAACGGACTTCGACCCGAGTCGGGCATCCGGATGGTGTAATCCTCATTCTTCTTATCCGACATGATTGCGAATAGCGTTGATCGTGAAGGCCGGCTTTCGATGGTCGGGGTCCTTGGTCAGCGCAGGCAGTCCGGGAGTGACGCGGGATGACAGTGAGAGGTAAAGGGGAAGAACAGCCTGGAGCGACGGGGGGGACGGGGGGACGAGCGGCGAGCAGCCGGATTGATGCAGGACTCCGATAACGAGAGGCGGGAATAATGATTGGCCAAGGTCTTCAAGACAACTTGTTTCGAAGCCGGACGTCGTCGCACAAGATCTGGAGGAAGAATCAAGCAATTTGAAGCGAGGGTTGTCGAAGCTGGGGCCTGGGACAACGCGTGTCAAGATTTATCGAGATAAACTAATTTGCACTTTTCATTAAGAGGCAGTCACAACTGACATGGAATTGGATGGCGACACCCCTGCGACGGCCGAATGGGGCTTAGCTATTCCGAGTGGGGCTCTCAACACGAGTAAATCCGGCACAAGCCTCGCCAAGGAGTGTGCCAACCTAGCAGCAAAAGACAGGTAGTCAGATTGTTTCAAAATGGCGGCTTGGATACAGCCGCTGATGAATCAGTCTTAAGGTGTATTTATTCCAAGAGCAGGAAATACAACATAATAATATAATTTCTATCAAAAGTAAGGGTAGATCTCGGGTTGTAAATAGTTAACTCAGTGAACATGAATAGTTCATGTTGTAATCCGCATAGGCAAAACTCACTGTGAGGGTTTGTGTTATCCATTGAAAGTGTGTCCCAACTCAACTATAAGGTGCGACACAACCGTTTGAACCAACCACTTATTTTATCCCCAGAGACTTTTTTCAATCCGCATACAATGCCATATTCCAAACCTCGCGATAACCCATCAGATTTCCGGAGAACAGACGCCATTATCCGAAAATAAGAGGTATTCCTCAAGTAGAGCACAGATCATGTAGCATGTCCCTTGCCTCCGTATCCATATCTTCTACATCTTCCTCGCGCTCGGCGCTCTTAGTCTCCGTGGTCGGGGCAGCTTCCGTTGTCTCGGGCGCCGCAGGATAATTCAAGTGTTTCCAATCCTCGAGCTCCTCCGTGACGGACCGTAGACGATCGCGAATGCTCTCGATGGCATAGCTCCCCAGCACAAGACGCAACGGCGGATACGAGCAATGCGCCAGTTGCCAGACCAGCTCGGCGCATTTGACAGCACTTGTAGGCTGACGATCACCGAGCCACTGCACCATACGCTTTGCATGTAGCGCCGGCGAGGTGGCGTGAGCATACGCCTCGCTGGCGGGCTTTATAAGGAAATGGCCCCATGTTGGCAGGGGGTTCGTCACCGAGTCCGGCTCGTCGCGACGCACGAGGCCCGGTTCCACGAGCGTCGCTTTCACATTGAATGAATCGATCTCGTATGACATCGCTTCTATGAGGCCTTCGACGGCATATTTAGTAGCACAATAAGGTCCTAATCCAGGAACGCCGAGAGCGCCACTCGTGGAGCTAAATATGAGATAGCGGCCGGCGCCCTGGGAGCGAAAGTACGGGAGCGAGGTCTGGATGATATGTAGTGTGCCCATGAAGTTGGTCTCGAACTGGTTTCGGATCTCGTGCTCGTCCTGGTCCTCGCACGCACCGATCACGCCGTATCCGCTACAATTCGCAATGACGTCGATGCGTCCGAAGCGCTCGATAGTCTTCTCTATAACGTTTGCTACGCTCTGGCGTGCGCGCACGTCACATAGCATGCCCATACAGTTCTCTGTATCCTTCTCCATCGACTCCGGGCTCGTCTCAAACGTACGCCCTACGTCAGTCACGAGGTCGTTGCGTGCGAGTGCGCACTTCACGAGAGACCGACCCATATGGCCCGTGCCCCCAAAGACCTGGCTTCATCGTGAGCAAAGGTGCAGTAGGTAAATCTAGGATTGGGGAGACGTTACAATCCATACGAGTTGCTTACGCGGCGAGTTTGGGAGCGGTGGTTCACAACTTGCTGGTAGAATAAGCTTGCCTCTGGAAGCATTAACACTGCCGGGAGACGTCGCGGCCAGCTCCGACGTTGATTTAGAATCCATCCCGCCCCGCTATAGAATAATCATATTGATCGATGAATTGTAATCCCATCGAGCCAGCATCGTCACATAAGGCTGGTACCACGAACGATATGCTTGAGAGAGTGAAGTGCTACGGCAACTTGGTTGATGTTGGAGCAGATGCATAACATAATAATGTGGGGACCCCGCAATGCGATAAGGTGGAGGGGCAGGGGTCCAATTGCCGACGGCTAGAACTAGATGGTATAACGATGGGAACTCTTTTGAGATGGAAGGGACTAGGTAGGTAGATAATTGATCGCTTGATGTGTATAAGGAATACCCATATAGCAATTTGCAATTTTTCAAGAACAGCATACTACCATATCGGCAAGCTTTCGGCTACCAGTAGCCTTGTTGCCATAGTGCACAAACATTGTGTCGATAGGAAATTATATTCAGTAGAGCTCGCTGTCAGATTCCGTAGCTAAGAAGAGATTGATCATGTCTCATGGTCGCTATCCGTATCAATGTGAATGAATGACGCCTTCGAAGTGCCGATATTCATCTTTTCCTCTCGCCAGCTCACTCCCGTGCCCGTACCTAATTGGCCTGCCTAGTTCACATACTGGGCAACATATGCCTTGCGGTACTCATTCCCATCTACCTCACCAGATCGGTTAAGCGGTGTCCACTTGGGCTCCTCTTTGAACAACCTCATTGCTTTGATGTACTATAAATGTGATGGTTAGCCGAGAGTTTGCGCTGTGGATTGATGCAATGAATGTAAACTGAAGCATGACTCACGTTGTCTTCATCTGTAGTGAATCTGTGATAGATACCAGCCGGCAAGATGATTAGATCATCCTACACAGAATTAGCAATTTTATTATTACGAAGAATTCACTTAAGCGCATTCCCATTGCGCGACATCCAGCACTCACCTTCTCAAGCTGAATGCGCACCCACTCATCACCCTTGGAGCGCACGTCGAAGTATCCTTTACCATCGCGAATGTAGCGGATCTCTTCGTCCTCATGGATATGCTCATCGAAGAACATGCGAACCTTGCTCTCGTAGACATCGCCCATCTTCTCGGGCGAGACGATGATCTCGTCACGGTTCTTGTAGTCGCGCTCGCGGGCCAGCGCGTCTACACTCTCAAGCTCCGGCATACGGTAGTATAGCACACCAATCCTCTTCAGTTCCTCCGCGTCAAGGCCCTTGCCGGAGTCATGCGCCAGGCGTTGATCGCCCTATTTATGACAATTAGCTTAGGTAACTATGATATTTGGCTAACAGCAAACTCGAAAACGCCTTATTCTCGCATATTTGTCGGGAAAGATTGGGACGTTACATGGTCGTGAGGGGCTTCGCCCTTCGAAGAGCTCATCAGGCTGAGATAGTACTTACGTCGAGGTTGTCATACCAATACGCTCTCATTTTGTGTAAGATGGGTTTAACGCTGCCTAGGATAGGATTGTTGTAACTGTTTATTTTGTATATTGTGAAGGAAAAGTGGCACAAAATTTTATATGTGATGGGATCAATATGAGGATTTCTCTTTGTCAGCGCCTCGCATGGATCCTTCCTGTAGGAACCTAAGGCTGTAATTTATTTCGCATGTGCCTATCTAGAACAGTGATGTCGCGGGGTTTTTAGAATAGTGGGGGTTTTGATTGCACCATCCCTCGCCATTCGACCCGCTCAATGCGAGGGGCGGAATCAGCCGTTCACGAACACGGTATTGGTCAGCATACCTAGGTATAGCGCGTTGATGGAAAATCGATAATGGCCTTGACTATCAATAATTAAGTACATACAGTAGTCTACAATCTACTTGGCTGTGCGAGCAGGGAGGCGGGCATGCCTCTACTACAATATAGCAAAACTTAAGCCATCTGTAGTAGGTAGGAATCCTCATCGTTTTGACAAGGCGCGTTGCGGCTGGTACCATTATTTCACCAAGCTGATGTGTAGTCGAGCAGGGATTGTGTTTACCTCAGCCCAATGCTGGAACCTGTATAACTGTCCCTAATTATATTTTCGCCTAATGTAGTTCATAACGCCGTAGTCTCATGCCTATGCATGCGGTATGCTCGGAAAGCCTGTCCCGATGTAGTAGCCGCTTGTCCCAACTCCTTAAAATGAGGGTATGTATGTGTATGAACAGCATTCAGAATGTTGATATTTGTACATGTACTATTATCGTACGTCAGCCGGCGCCAGCCCGGGCCCCCCAGCCACTGCGAACTCATTGTTGATGGTATCTGCCGTATTTTCCCTTTGCCGTCCCTCAAATAGCCGGCGCCACCACATGGGCGGATCCAACGGACGGGAGCCATTGTGCATAGGAGGGTATACATCTGTGAAGAAATACCAGATGTGGCCAATGACGACGCCCATGATCTCGTCTTTAGGCACAGTCCCATGCATTACAAGGCTGAAACCCATCAAAACCCAAGGTAAGTAGGGCGCCGTGAAGACCAGCAAGCCAAGGAAGCTGAGCCTGGTATCGGGGTTTCGTCGCGACCATATGTATACCAGCGTCGACGATAGCGGGTGGCCGAGGAATGGCATCGAAACAAGCGGCGAAAGGAGAATCAGGAAGGCCATCGAATAGACCAACAACCAGGAGAAGTGGGCGGGAGACCGGCCGGACGACTCCTCGAGGAGGCGGGCATAGCGCTGGAGAAAGTATACGTGGAAGAGGAGATCGAGCGAGAAGGGGCCGAAGTAGAGGAATGTCGTTAACAACCGCCAGTACTGTTTGCGCCCATTAGCGTAAGCCCGGAAATCAGGACATAGAAAACAAGCGGCTAATATGGACACATACCTCTCCCTTGTGGAAAACGGTTCGAACGCTGTAGAATAGCTGAAAGGGGGTAACCATCTGGCACTGGACGAGTGCGCTCGTGAGCACAGTGGCGGTGGTCCACCAACGTGTGCATATGGGCATCTCCCAGAACCAGGCTTCAAGCGGATTGCGACCGCCATCCCCGATCATCTGGTCCATGTTGATTTGTGTATGTTAGGGCGTAGGAATGAGGATTTCTGAATCGAAATCATTAATCGAAAGACATGTGAAGAGACGAGGAATACTCAGTCTACGTTTGCGAAGAGGTATAGGTATAAGTGATGTAGAAAGAGCGAACAAGCCGGCGACTCGGCCAACAATACGCTACGTACGGGCACCTAGAGGTGACCCTTTTACCCCACACTGTGTAGCTTTAGATCTGGCCTTATCGCACTAGCCTAACCAGAGCCGGAAACGCTGACCTGGCATCAACTTCAACTCGCCAACACCAACCAACATACCTGCCTCTTGTCATTCTGACATGACTGATTCTCGTACACACGCGCTTTTTATATAGATGCCTGTGCTCGTTTTGCTTCGTGTGTGGTTTTGTCAAAGCCAGGCATAGGATTGCGGGTAAAAACCCAAAGCCGAAGTACATACAACAGCAATGGCTTCAGGGGCTGATTGATATCCCCAACCACTGAAATCTATGGCGGGGTAGCGGTAAACTTTGTCGAGCCTCCGTCCCGCATTCAAGGAAATTTAGATTCGGTTATTTGTATCGAAGCCCTGAACGCCTACAACTTTGATAGGTACCATTCAAATGTTGTTCAACCTGAAGCATCAGCCACTAAACTGGCCACATGGCCCGTGGCTCGTGCCTCTTTGGTGGACCCCTCCAAGTCAGGGTCTTTGGAGTGGAGACTGGGGCAGATGACATCAACCACAGGCAAGCTCTCGACTTATGCATGTTAAAATAAAAAAAGGCATTCCAGCCCTCCTCGCCTTCTTCCCACCAGGCGGGACGCTGGCCCTTTTCCCATTCGCCCGAGTCAACCAGAATCCTATACTTCCTCGGCCCGGGTTTCCTCCACCATTTGCCCAAAACCTTTACATCGAATAAGAGGCAGTGCAGCCTACCTACATAATGCTGCCTTATATAAATAAACGTGCGAATCGTCGCATTCTCGCCGTGGAGCTTGAGCTAACTCGGCCTTAGCTTTCGAGCTGTTATCTGGAGCTGTCGGTGCTTCTCCAGATGAGCGTATGTGCCCTTCCACGTCTCTTGATCATCCTAGCTTTTGCTGATAACTCTCGACACCCACGATAGTCAAGCTCATTTTCTCCTTTCTGCTCTCATACCCGCTCGCCGGTGTCCTGAAACGAATTCCCGATAGTCGTCCAGATTACAAGAATTTGTTCATAATCAGGTACGGCGAAAACCCAGAGCCGACATTCGACGGGAACGCCCGTGCTAACTGATCTTCTTGGCAGTGGTGGTCTTTTCTATCTTGTTGGGCTCTACTCGTTATGGACTGGCATCCGAACCCTCTTTATATCCTCTGCTGTAACATATGGCCTGGCTCACTACTTACGAACGTCTCCATATATGCCATGGATGGCCTTTGTCTTTCTAATGGGCCATATGGCTGTCAATCAACTCACTCGCCAGTTCGCCAATGATCCCGCCGTCGTCGATATTACGGGAGCGCAAATGGTCATGGTGATGAAGCTGTCAGCATTTGCATGGAATGTATTTGATGGTACCTTGCCTGAGGATCAGCTCAGTGACCACCAGAAGGATCGGAGAATTGTTAGCCTGCCTGGATTTTTGGATTACGCAGGTTACGTGTTATTCTTCCCCTCCCTTTTTGCTGGCCCGGCCTTCGATTACAACGAATACCGCGGGTGGATTGATTGTTCTATGTTCAACGTCCCTGCAACGGTTGACCCCTCGAAGAAGCCTCCCACGCGGAAGAGGCGCAAGATTCCCAGGAGCGGTACTCCGGCTACATGGAAGATGGTAAGCGGACTGCTATGGATATTTGCATTCCTGAACTTCAGCAAGTGGTATAGTCCGTCGGTCCTTTTCAACGACAAATATATGACATACAGCTTTGTTCGTCGTGTATTCATCCTCCACATGGTCGGTTTCACAGCACGAACGAAATATTATGGCGTCTGGTTTCTCGCAGAGGGCTCATGTATTCTTGCTGGATTGGGCTTCAATGGCATTGACCCCACCACAGGAAGAGTATCTTGGAATCGTCTACAGAACATCAACCCTTGGGGAGTGGAGCTCGCCCAAAACAGCCGGGCTTATCTTGAGAACTGGAACATGAACACGAACAAGTGGCTGCGGTATTACATATACCTACGTGTTACGCCGAGGAATAGAAAGCCTGGTTTCCGCGCAAGTATGGCTACGTTCGTCACCAGCGCTTTCTGGCACGGGTTCTATCCCGGATACTATCTCGCGTTTGTCCTTGCGAGCTTTGTTCAGACAGCCGCGAAACGTAAGCAGAGCATATCGTGTAAAGCTAACATGATGCTAACAACGCCCCAGATTATCGTCGCAACCTGCGTCCTTTCTTTCTTGACCCCTTGTCACAGAAGCCCCTTTCAAATAAGAAATACTACGACTTTGCCTCCTGGCTGGCAACTCAGACCACTTTCTCTTTCGTCGCTGCGCCTTTCATCATCCTCGGTTTCAAGGAATCCCTCCAAGTGTGGTCCCGCGTGAACTTCTACGCCGTCATCACCACCTTTGCTACGCTGGCTTTCTTTGCCTCTCCTGCTAAGGGATACCTGCGTAAGACGCTTGAGAAGAAGTCGCGCGAAGCTGGCGGACGCCTAAGCCGCACGACCAGCTCGGAGAATCTGAAAGAGCCTGTCCTCGGCCTCAGCGCCGATCCCGGCAAGGATATTAATGAGGCCATCCAGGAGATTCAAGTGGAAGTCGAAAAGGCGAGAAAGGATCTTGATAAGAAGAGTTCCCAAAAGAAGAAGAAAGAGCTATAGAGTATACTTGAACCCAATAGAATTTCCTTGGGAATCGATTGATGGCAATGATGTGTGTTGGCTGGTTTTTTTGCTTGGCGCTTAGAGGTTGTCCTCGAGGTAGTAATGGTTTATCAAGTGTGTTAAGATGGCAAAGACGATAGATATAATACGATCATGACTGGTAGTTTATAATTATGTATGCATGCAGTCTTGCTTATGTTACACTTAATTGTTCTATACGACTACTGGGCACTTATGAATGCACTTGTGATCACGAAATCAAGGGCGATAAATACTGAATGTGTGAAGGTGAAAATATTATCAATTCATCGTGGGCGTGTGAGAAGTGAGAGCCTCAAGGGGATCATTTGGCTCTCAACTTTTCTCATACTAGTCAAATTTGATCCAGCAACATCCTAGAATTATCTTCTTCCAAACCAACAAATCTCATCCAATCAAGCCCCTATCCGCTAGCTGTCAAGCTTGCCATATGTTCTCAACCCGAGGAATTCCATCCCCCCTCATATCCCGAAACGGAGCAGCATAAAAATGCAGAGAGTCAATGTAGGGCGGGTATCGTGTGTCTCGTTGATGCATGCATTGTCTATCCGTCGCTTGTGCAATAAAATAAAGAATCAAAAATTGATATAAAAATCGAACCGAAAACGCCGGATTGCTTTTGGGGGGATCCTGGTCCCATTGCTTTACTGTGTGGCTTCCGTGGTGCTCGTGGTGCGTCGTGTCGACTGTCTAAATGGTGAAAAAAAAAAAGTCGAAATAGATGGCGTATATACAATATGTTGATAAATGTTCCAGAGTCGGAAAAGTAAAAAGCATGCATCGATGCATGGCAGAGATCGTGGAGTACGTAGAATATAATTAATTGTTCGGTTCGAAGTGGCCGGATACAGAAAACAAAAAATAAATAGTACCCGTCGAATAAGACAGAAATCACCAGTCCGTGATTGAAAAGAACTGAACAAGACTCGAGCGACATCGGCCGATGTCTCTTATGCGAAGTCTTTGTTCAGCAGTGAGAGCTCGAAATGGCGTAGAGCGTAGTGAAATCTTGGTGCCAGGATCCAGAAAAGGATGGAGTTCGCTAGAATTCGCAACGGCATCTCTCGTAAAAATTCGTTATTAATTATCATAGTCGTATAAAGGTGGGTAGTCGATGCTCCTCGCGTTTTGGGATTGAAAGCGTGATTCGTTAAAAATTGCATGTCGTCGAGATAAGCGAAAAATCAGAGTTCTTTGAGAAGCAGCAGAAATAATGGTATTTCAAACTCATTTCCCCCAGCGCTGTTTGACACCAACCACTATCAGTGCAGCAATGGCGCCTAGGATTAGCAAACCGATGATTGACATAAAACGGTTGAGGTTCCTCCACCAGCGTGCGCTCTGGTAGAGCGAATCATCGATTGGGGCAGCTCGTCTATAGAGTAGTTCAGCCCCAGAATCCTTTCGAGAATCTTTCCGAGATTGCGCGACTCTCTTGTCTAGCTCCTCCATATCGAATTGGGGTTTGGGAGGCAATGGTAGGAAGGCGGCAATCATCCAAGCTATTCCAATATAACGAGTCAGTCATTAGTGAACGAATGCTAGCCATGTTTATGTACTTACCAAACGGGAAAATGAAACCCAGAACGAACAACACAAGTTGAATATTACGCCGTCCAAGTACGCGGTTCTCGGCAGACCATGTCTCTGATGGTGGCTGCCATAGGCTATAACGGCTGGTTCTAATATCGGGTCGCAGATGAGGTGACCAGATACTAGACGTCATCTTCTTTGGCTTCCTACGAATGTCTCCAATATCGGGTTGTGCTGCGGGCTGTGCTGTCTCTGGCGAGAATGGTTGAGGGCCGACATCTTGTGCTTCTCTTGGTCGCCGGCGTGGGTTGTATATATCTTGGACATATTGTTCTGGCGGGGGAGAAGCGCCCGGACTCCATGAGCTCTGCGGTGGACTGTCATCGACTTCAGCTATCATTGCAGATGAAGCAAGCCAGCGTCTCTCGCCACTTCCATAGTAGACCCTAACAAGTTGTTAGCAATGACCATCACCTAAAATTAGTTAATAGTTGTCTCTTACCTCGCCCAGGTTGGAATAGCATTCGTCGAGAAACTGCCAGTTCGGGAGCTTGCTGTAGAGCGCGAACTTCTATCAGATGAGTGTCGAGAAAGGAATCCGAGTCGAGATCGTGAAGATTTGCTCAGAAGCTGATGCATATGTTGTAAGTCAGCCAATCCATCGCCGTGTTCGTCATGATCCCTGACTGTGCGAACTGGTGGGGTGGGAAGCTCCCTTGCACCTCGCATAAAGACTCCACCCTGCTGTTCAAGAGAGCCTGAGCGAGAATGCGTCGGCGGTACCTCCAGATTGTCGAATAGGGAAGACGAAATACTCTGAATATTCCTACTACCCCGTCCGCCGAATGAACCAAGTGAGGTCATGCGAGAGCCACGATCGCTGCCCTCGGATTCGGACAATACGGTAGAGAGTTGTGAGCTCCATTGATGCACGTCCATCCGTGATTTTGGTGGTGCAGCGCTTCGGCCTGCCCAAAGAGCTTGCCGTAGTGATGAGGAGGCGGAAGGCGTGTGTGCTAAGCGAACGACGTTTGGCCCAGTATCCTGTGTCAGAATGCTGGATATAGACGAATAGGAATTTGACCGCCCATGCACAGATTCTCTTGAAGTTCGATTCAGGTGCAGGTTCTCTGATGATGATCTCTGATGCGTCCTCAACGGCGGTATAACGAGGCTTTCTTGCGAATATTTTCCGTCCGATTCCTGCCCGAAGCTATCGAACGAAGTTTGGCTCTGGGGGGCTCGAGGGAGAGGATAGATCGACGACGATAAAGAGACGTTACTATGCACCACGAAATTCTTACTTCCTGGCGTTTCGAGCACAGCTTGTTCGGATGCTGCGTACGGACTCCCGTGTACGATAAAGTTCTTGCTACCTGGTGTGTCCAGTACTCCTCCTTGTCCACGTGCGGGGGACGATGCAAATGACTGGGGACCAGACGATTGTCCAAATAGTTGATAGTTCGCACTGCTTGACGATGATGGTACGTCGATACTATCTGAATCTGGTAGAGGAGGCGAGCTACGGCCGATAATCTTGAAATTGGTGGCGTCGTCCGAGTTGGAATCGCTATTTTCAGTGATGAAAGATGGTTTTAGAGTAAGAGGAGATGACGGTTCCGACGACACTCTTGCCGTAAGCGTTGTCTCTGATAGTATCGGTAGTCGTTCGGCCACGATCTCTTTTTCTTTTCCTTTTCCTTTGGTTCTCGGGTCCGGAGTTTTGGGCACCTTTCGTAACCCACCAATCATGCGATAATTCCAGGGAGAAGCAGAAGCAATATGATCTTCATGTAACTTCGTGGGTGTGGCGGAGGTACTTGGGGATGGGGGTGACACGCTACGCTCGGCCACCGAGCTGAACAAAGAACTAGGTTGATCGTCGGTATGCGCATCAAACGATGTTTCTCTATGCGAACTAAAGGCGGAGGTATTCGAGTGAGAATTAGATTTGACTGTAGACTCCGAGCCTGTCGATGGCTTTACCAAAGTGAAAGTCTTGTTGTCCGAATTAATGTTAATTATGCTACCTCTCCGAGGGACGGGTTTCCTATGTGTAGATGACGAAGCTGCTCCATTATCGTGCTGACCATGCGACTGCTGGGCTGGCGCATTAACATGTCTGATATAGCTGCCGTGGGACGTCCGAGTAACCGCACGGGCTGGTGGGGCAGGATGCTCAATGCCAGACGAGTCAGAAACGAGTCTCGATTCTGAAACGCCTTTACCTTTGACCCATGTCGAAGTGGTGACAGGTGACGAAGACGAGGAAGGTGACGATAACGCAGACCCGATGAATCTCTCCCTTCCGAACAGTGTTGAGCTACTGTTGGTACGGTCTCTGGTTGAGTGGAACACGGCATCGCTTTTGGGAGTTTCTGGCTCCGAACCACGTGACCCGGCTTCTTCGGCGTCAATCTTCGGAGGAGTGTAAGGCACTAGGCGGATTTGCAATTTGTTGTTCTCAGAATTGGACCTCTCATGCAGCGGCGTCCTCTGCGAATGAGAGGAAGAGGATGTTGACGATGACATCGTCTACAACGAACCAGCACCTAAGAGGGAGTGTAGTGGTCGGTTCCAGAGGTTGAAATATTAGTATGATAAAAATCGAATGCCCATTATGATATACCACCTATTACGAATGTTCAAAGTGCCAATAACGAATGTGTTGGTGGTTGTTGATCCAGTCCGGGGAAATATCCAGCAAACCAATGATGTGGGTCGGCAATGTGAAAATCCAGTGTCAATCCAAGCTGGCGGCGGTAACGAATTCGTTCCGTAATATTAAAGTAAGGACCATTAATCTTGGGCGCGCGAGAAAAAGGGTGTGTTATATCAAAAGGCAGAGAGCGACAGGAAGTATAAAGATCGAAACTGAGAGGCGGCTCAACGTTGGACCTGCATTAAGAAGGTAGAGTGGACAATTCAGTTGTGACCGTTCGCATGAAATATTGATGTTTGGTGAAGCAAAATTTGAATATTTGCGGGAGGGCCAGATTAGAGAGAGTGAAATAAAGCCAACAACACCTGTATGCTAATGCTAGGGCCAGACGGCCAGGCAGCTCAAAAAGGAATGAATGAGTGAATAGAGAGCAGAGACGCCAGTCGACAGATAGGAGGGTAGGAATGACTTCTTGAATTAACGCGACGCAGTAAGTAGTGATCGATTGGCTTAGGGCATCGGACTCTGGCTGCTGGCTGGGTAGCGGGCCATGCAACCCAAAAGGAGTGACAGTTTGTAGCATGAGCAGGGGACTGTACTACTGGGCTTGTATCTCGTTCCATAGAAAGAAGAGAGACTAGGCCAGACGAGGAATGGATCCTGGTGAAGAGAGGCTGACAAAAAGTGCCAGGGTTGTTCTAAACTGAGAGGCGAGTGCCAACGATGTGGTATCGTGAATATTGCTCCCGCTAGGGCTAATATGTACCAATAGCAGGTCCGGCAGCGGATGAAACATTTAAAAGGAGACAGCGGACTAAACGCTAGCAGTGATACGCCAGGATATCTACGTAGCTGCTGCTGCCGCTGCTATACTTCTATTTTCTTTGTTGTCTGAAACGATTTGCGAGGATTTAAGTCGGCCATGCGGCAGGCCCCGTCGACCTGCAGTAGGGGCATGCAGCTCTACTGCAGACCTGAAATGAGAGCGAGAAACATACTGTACTCCAGGATGGGGTGTTGAGGCCGGGGTTATTACGGTAGGTACTGCTGGAACCACTCTTAGTGTTTCCCTTCTTGGCAAGGGAGATCCTCTAGACTTTTAACACTCTTAACAACTTACAGTAATAGACCACCATGACCGATGCGGCTGGTCCTAGTAGATGTAATACAGTACTGCCCGACGATAACCTCTATTCCCCCAGAGGAGCGCGGCAAGGTCTCCTCTCCGAGACACTGGCAAGGTCACCATAGAATTATTAGATGCTCTCTTTTAGCACTCCTCGTCTCCATGCGCGTAATTTGTTGTTCCGTCGTAAGCTCTTAAATGTATTCTGGCTATGAGCAGGGAATTAACCTCGTGGTGACTCCACAATCAAGATCGTCGGCCCACACGGCGTCGAGAATCCAAACATCCCAAGCTTCATTAGGGCTTGGTTGGAACAGTGATGACATCGGAGCTCCCGTGAGTTATACTAGCTTGGCTGAGCCGACGTGAGCGACTCTGAGAGTCCTTGACTTCTTTCGCTGAAGCTCCTAGGATGGATTTAATTCAGTCGAACAAGAGGACGAGAATATCTCAGTTAGCAAGCCAGGCCATCGTTTGTCTTGCTTTGCGGCGTAGTACTTAGACAGACGCTGAGAACTGGTTGGAAGCTTGTCGTCAGTGCGAAGAATCGGTGAAGAAAAAGTGAAATTGCGAGTTGAAAATAACAAATACTATTGGCTAGTTTTGAGCGGCGGGTCGGGCTAGTGACCCAAAACCGGCAACTTACCGAATATTCCGTGCAGGATCCAGAGCAGACCAGAGCAAGCACTGCCCCAAATTTGGGGGGATTTGGCCAGCTCCCAGCCGCAGAACAAGTGATGTTCAACATGTGCATATGCGCCGTTTATGCTGTGTACGTGTACCACACCTACTCGCTCTCTTCTCACCTAATTGAGCGCGTATACTACTTGCATTGGCCAACCACGATTTTCCACCATAGTGGTGACGTGACGTCTTCCACTCAGAAGCCGTCGCTTGACGACTCCAAATGGCGCAGAATACCCATAAAACAAATCGACGCGAATCGTGATCGACTCACGACGCGTTTATTTCGCGTACATCATAGTAGTATTCTTACTAACTAAGACCAGTCTACGAAGAAAGACCTACTTCAAGGTATACATATCCATCGTTATTACCTAGCTCCTTGTAGTTCTTCAATTTTTAATGTTTCGTACAGAGTTGCTCATTGTGGTTGTCTTGATAGAATAGCTCTGAAGTAGATTTAAAGACACGGGGGAAACTCTATCTGTAAGTAAATATACAAAAGCGTCTTTCATATTTATCCATGTGAATGAATGAATACCTACCTACATAGTATACCCAGATAGAACACTACTAGGTGAGAGGGGTTCTCCGGTCGGCTGTACTCGACCAATTTGCGACCCCTTCACACCCTCAGCGTAATGATTACCACCCATTATGCTGCAACCACTTACGTATCTTGATAACATCAAAGTCCCCACGTTGAAGACTACATGTCGAACGATCGACCTTGGCACTAAACAAGATATGCTTACTCTCCGCCCCCGACAATTTAGAAATGTCTAAAACCCGTCAATATCCCAGAAACTGACTTGATCTGATACAGGGTCTGTCTTGTCTTGCGGTGAATTCGGCACAAGGGAATAGAAGTATCCACATCCACGCGCTTAAGCGCTCGTGGCGCTTATTCTAGACTGCCAACTCAGTTATTAAGCGCTATCGGGTATGCAGAGTCCACATAAGTAGACTAGTTCAGTTATTGTCGTGTCTTGAAACTTGATACCTCGGAGTCCGGCGGCAGGCTGGCAGCACATAATCCGACCTGACTTCGATATCGACCGTATACAGGGTTATGTTTTTCCATAGCGGTTCCTCATAGCGAGATACGGTTCTGGGTGCCAAGAATAGGCAACCACAATACAATCGTCCAGCGCAGAAGCCTTAAGAACAAGCCAGATCTCAAGAAAGATCAAAGTCGGGGATCGACCGACCCACCCGGATGTCCATAAAGCGCCGAACCTCGCCGTTCCACGATGCCGGCAATCACGAATTTCCTGAATCGCTACTTCAACAAAGAGCAACGCAAGTGCTACAGAAGAACCTGCACCAAAAACCCCGAGCTTAGAGCGTAACACTAACCGACCATGGTAGCCAAACCACCACCACCAATCAGCACCGCGAGCGCAGCCGCGCTTCTCGTGAGTAATCCCTTTCATACACACCTAGTCCCACAGCTCCTAACCGCGGGGTGGATGCCCCCTTCGCATCTGCCCATCAAACGCGCTTGGCGATAAATGAGAAAGAGGTGGTCGCTGACTTGAGGCCCCCTTTTCTCTTTTGCCCCTCGACGCAGGTTATTTATACGCTTTTCTACGTGGTACCATTCTATCTGTCCTCGACCACGCGCCCGTCGAGGACCCTGTCGCGGGATGCGCCGTCCGTCATCCGGGCCCGCGTCACCTCCGTCTCCCTGACCTGCGTCGTCTGCTCCCTCATCACCCTCGTCATCCTCACGTCGCAGGGTCGTGCCACTTATGGCGAGGCCCTTCACTCCATGGGCTACTGGCCCCTCGGCCTCGCGGAGACCGGCAAGTCCCTGCTCTTGACTGCCATCCTCTTCAGCGGTCCGCTGTTCGAGACCCTGGTCGTTGATGGCAGGTGGAGGCGGTGGTTCAGTCTGCAGCCTGTGTCCGGCCTCTTCAGCGAATGGATTACCTGGCGTAACATCGTAGCTGTATGACTTATCCCTCTTCTACTTACTACCCAGCTGTCGTGAATTTCTTGATTTTCTTTTTCTTCTTCAATTGTCATGTGAACTAATAGGTAGGAAATACTAGGGCCCATTCACAGAGGAGGTGCTCTTCCGCTCGGCCTCAGTGCCCCTGATGCTCATCGCTCAGACGTCCATGACACGGACGATATTCCTATCGCCCGTGATCTTCGGGCTGGCGCACTTCCACCACTTCTACGAGTTCCGCGTGACGCACCCGCACGAACCTGTTGTGACGGGCCTGCTTCGCTCGTTGCTCCAATTCAGCTATACGTCGCTGTTCGGTGCGTATGCCACCTTTCTGTTCCTGCGAACTGGCAGTCTGTTGGCCATCTTCATCGTGCATGCATTCTGCAATATCATGGGCCTGCCACGCTTGTGGGGTCGTGTCGAACCCTCGTCTGACGATGACGACGCCCGATTCAATGACGATAGAAATGGCGGCAAGGCTCTTCTGAATAAGCCTAAAGCGTCGATCTTCTGGTCTGTTATTTACTACGTTTTACTCGTCGGTGGTGCTGTTGCTTGGTGGCAAAACTTAAGTGCTCTCACTGCAAGTGGTAATGCTCTGGATCAAAGGATCATGGATGATACAATGCACATTTTAGCACATCATTGAGAATATTCTGTAGAAGTAGCATAAGACCCAATAAAGGCTACTTTGGTTACAGAGTGGAATTTATTTTTCTTTTCTTTCTTTTCGTTCGTCTTAAAGAACCACGAGACAACAATACTGTTGAGAAGCAGTGTCTGCTTCATGCTGTCTTCAGACCAATAATTTCAGAGCATGACCATCAGGCTCATGTCATCTTTCAAGGTCATGTAACCAGCCGGTCTCTCGGCTTGTAGCCGCTGGCGTTGATACGCCGGCTTAATATACAGAGCCATTGTTGGCATTGAACTTGGCTTACTGATAGGTATCGGCCGCTGTTCATGTGAGCGCCGGCTCGGGTGCCTGATAGGTTGCCTGCCCGAACAGTAACATTGCAGTCTAGTAATCGAACTTCATGTTACATGTCAAGTATCGAGGTTAGTAAATTGTGCAACCCGTCGCACCTTAATGTGTTCATAAGAATGCGGAGTGGCGTATTGGGAGTGATTTCATCGAACCATGGCGAAAACCCCGTTTCAAGTCTGTAGGTTCAAGTCCATATCAGGAAGACTACCTGGCATACTGAATGAGTCGGTTCTTGTGTCATCTCGCCCTCTCATCCGTCTATACCTCAGATCACCATTCAACTCTGGTCGCAAATTCGCTCCGGCAGAAGCAGACTCGGCCTGGACACCCATGCGGGTATCCTCTCGATCATTGTTCGCGACTTCACGTCCTTTGCCCTTATTCGCACTGAGAGCGGGAGATGCCAGGCCATCAAGTGCCTCGTCGCCGGCACCTCGGGTATTTTTCATCCTTGGCCACATGCTTGGTAGCGCGATTTGCTGGAAACGAGGCTCGACAGCGCGTTCGTCAAACCAGCGGTGCAGGCGTGCTTCGATGAGTTGAGCAATCTTTGGGACATCCTGCAAGCGTGAACGACTTCCCACGAGACTGCGAATCGAGAAATCAAGCCGGTAGTCGTCAAGAAAGCTGAACGTCATCATTGTCGGTGTCGACTGCGAGGGGTTTGAGGGTATAAACGAGATACTTAAGGTCCCACTGAATCGCTCAACGCTAACGGCCAATGCAACGGGCAGCACAGCTGTGAGGCGTTTTGGGTAGTTTAGCAAGAGCTTGGTCTCTATCGCCAACGTAATCATATCGCTCAAGTCGACATCCATACGTGCCTGGAGGCGAGAGCCTTCCAACAACTTTGCGCGAACTCCGGCAGCGCCACCATGGGCCCCAGAGATGCCGTTTCCGCTTCGGTTCTCTAGGCTCAAACCATCCTCGTCTACAGGGATAATGCGACAGTTGCTGAAAATGGGGAAATCCTCGCCAAGCGTCAGTTCGGTGACCTTGATTTCATCGAGAAAGTCCGGACGCGAGTCGCCGTTTAAGGCTTTAGTCAGCGAGTTGAGAATGGCGTCGTCGTGCTGGGCATCGCTCCTAAATTGTGCAATGGTCTGGGCCACCAGCACGTTGAACCAGTCCAACGACTCCGGCTGGTGGCTATCAACATTGTAGTAGGTTTTGTTTAATATCGATCCGATCGTGAGCGTCGGAGCATTGCGTAAGACAGTCGACTTCTTCTTGCTCTGCGTGGGCTGTGTCTGTCCTGCATTCTGCGAGCGCAAGCTGAGGAGAGACTGTCGATGGGCGAGGGTGCGGGAACGACGCTCAGTAGCACGGATGGATGCCGTGACCTCGGGTGATGGGGCGTCGCCGAAGATGAAGAATTTAATGAAGGCTGCAATCAGGAGGACGACGGAGAGCTGGCCGACAACGAGGCCTTGGGTGAAGGACAAGCTGTGCGAAGACAGAGGTCAGCTACCAGTTGCGAGTCAGAGGATGCACACGAAGCAGCAGGCTGGCCCACGTTGGCTCGGGCTTCGTCGGACATATATTGTCCGCAGCCATGGTTATTATGTTGTAGCCAAAATCAAGATAAATCGAATTGGGCTTGATCACCTCAGCTCGGCCATTGTGCCTCGTCTGTGGTGAAGTGAGGTCCCCCTTTGTTTGTTGTTTCAATGGCGGAACCTACTTCGAAGTAAAGAGGATTGATTGATTGACCGAGTATTCACGTTGGAAGCTCAGAAACTTTATCTTATCGCTACTTAATTATCGGTATGACGTAGCTTGTACCCTGACTTTGTTTGGTTAGCACGTCAGGCACGTTAGTGCAGGCCACCTGTGTAAATGGCTGCTGTTGTAGCCTAGCGGCAGCGGCATCCAAAACCCCTGTAGATCCCTGTCTGGGTGACGATGCAGCATTTCAGTTCAAGCCGCACTTATCACGAAACGCATGATGTACTTACAGCCATTCCAGACTGAACACCTCATTAAATCAAACAAAACATAACTTGATATCTGTAGTCGCTCATTCAATTGTAATGTACACCTCGACACCCTCAACATCTAGGTCTACGTAACAATCGTTTGCCGTACACACCGGGTAGCGCAAGCAGCCAAGATGGATATCGTCCAGGCCGTCTCCGGCTACATCTCCAAGATGGTGTCGGCCGGAGACAGCGCATTAGGAGGCGGCCCGTCTGCGAAAATGAAGATCCTACTCCTAGATCGCGACACCGTGCCAATTGTGTCCACGGCCGTCACTCAGTCGTCCCTACTCAATCATGAGGTTTATCTCACAGACCGTCTGGATAACCAGAATCGTGAGAAGATGCGACATCTACGGTGTCTCTGCTTCGTTCGTCCATCGCCAGATTCCATTCAGTTTCTCATCGATGAGCTCCGGGATCCAAAATACAGCGAATATTATCTCTACTTCAGCAATGTTGTCAAAAAATCGTCCCTTGAGAGACTCGCCGAGGCTGACGACCACGAAGTCGTCAAGTCAGTCCAGGAGCATTTCGCCGACTTTATTGTCATTAATCCAGATCTTTTCTCCCTCGATATGTCTCTGCCTCAGCAAAGGATATGGAGTGGCAGCCCAGATATGTGGAACTCGGACTCGTTACAACGGACCACCGAGGGCATTCTCGCCGCTCTACTGGCACTCAAGAAGAAGCCGCTAATTCGTTACGAGAAAAACAGTCTATTAGCAAAGAAGTTGGCATCTGAAGTGCGATATCAAATCACTCAGGAGGAGCAGCTTTTCGATTTTCGAAAAGTCGACACGCCACCAATATTGCTCATCCTAGACCGGAGAGAAGACCCCGCGACTCCCTTACTAAACCAATGGACGTATCAGGCAATGGTACACCAACTACTAGGCATCCATAACGGACGAGTTGATCTAGGAGATTTACAAGACATCCGGCCAGAGCTGAAGGAGATAGTGCTGTCGCAAGACCAAGATCCTTTTTTTAAGAAAAATATGTACTTGAACTTTGGCGACCTTGGAGGAAACATCAAAGATTATGTGGAGCAGTATCAGTCAAAGACGAAGAATAATGCGAACATCGAATCGATAGCGGACATGAAGCGTTTTATCGAAGAGTATCCAGAGTTCCGTCAGCTCTCGGGGAACGTCAGCAAGCACGTCACTTTGGTCTCTGAATTGAGCCGAAGGGTAGGTGCTGAAAACCTGCTGGAAGTCAGTGAGGTCGAGCAAAGTCTAGCATGTAATGATAATCATGCTTCAGATCTAAAGGTGCGTCTTGTATCTACTCTTCACAGTATCACAGCTGACTAAAGTTGACAGAACGTACAAAAACTCATTCAGCATCCTTCAGTCACACCAGAGAACAAAGTAAGCTTAGTTGCGTTATATGCACTACGCTATGAGAAACACCCTTCAAATTCACTGGCTATGCTCGTTGACTTGTTGACTGCGGCCGGTGATGTGCCTGCTCGTCAAGCCGATTTAGTCGCCAAACTTCTTATCTACCACAACTCCCTTCAGCAGTCCCAATCAGCAGGCGGCATTGCAGACATCTTTGAGTCGGGCGGCATTTTTTCAGGCGCAAGGGCTATCAAGGGTTTAAAGGGCGTAGAGAATGTCTACACCCAACATTCCCCGCATCTGGAAACGACCCTGCAAAACATGATCAAAGGAAAACTTCGGGATCAACAATATCCATTCGTCGACGGAGGTGGGACGACGCGAGACAAACCTCAAGACATCATCGTGTTCATAGTTGGAGGCGCGACATACGAGGAGGCTAAGACGGTAGCCAGCATAAATGCATCTTCTCCCGGAGTCAGAGTTGTGCTAGGAGGGACCACCGTCCATAACGGCGCTACATTCTTAGAGGAAGTCGACGACGCCGTGTCATCCTGGCCGGAACCGCCTCCCAACACAGTCGCTGGCCGGTTGCGGAAGGAGATTGGTCGAAGATAGGTTAATAATAATTTCCTCTCCACATTTACTTCATTGCATGTCCATTGCATGTGGGATGAGTGCAAGGGTTACAGTGGGAAGTAAGCGAGAGACCTGCAAAATTTACGCTCCATAGCAGATAACATACGAGCGGTCTGTAGGGAGTGTGTAATTTGAAACTCGTACGAATAGCCATCTAATTCTACCTCGATAATAAGATCACCTTCCTTCCTTTTACAATGAACCTTATGCTAGCCCTGCCGACTAGTTGAAATATGGTCGAAACGATGGTGGACGCCGGAGGGTACAACTAGAAGGAAGGACTGTTCCTTGCACAGGTATAGGGAGAGGAGATACGCTACTGAATTCTCGGCAGAGAGTTAACGGATCGTAGCGTATACAAAATTGGAGCAGGGGGAGAGGAATTGTATGTGAGGGATAGTTGTGCGAAGTCATGGAGATGTATAGGACGTTTTCGCTCGACTACTTACGGGTTAGCGAGATTAACTTAGGCCACAGCACTGTATTTACCTACAGACAGATAGATAGAGACTGGTGTGGCTGAAAAGCCGTAGATAACACACTATGTCAAAAGGAGTTGGAGATACATACGACAGAATAAGGCAAAGGTCTAGATATGAGGCATATATCATCCACTGTTCAATGTGCCAATTCGCGGGCTGGATGACGTGACCTATTTCGAACGGGGAGGGATAGGGGGGTAGGGAGCAACTGAGAAAAACGAGGACTTCTGGATACAGACGTCTAACAATAGGATAGTCGGCGGGTCTCTATGTTATCAGGGTCATCCGGTACCAACAGACAGGATTATCAGCTGTTGATGTCGGGGAACAGGTAGGCAGGAAGACGCTGTCTCAGCTCTACATGTGCGAAGAGGCATCAGGACAGATAGCTCGGATGGTGGGATAACTATCCAATTGGCACAGGAAAATGGAAGCTGACGATCGACGGCTCGCTGGCTTCCGATTGTTGGGTATACGTAGACACAGTTGAAGAGAAAGTTGTTGTATTAGCTAATATACAAGACGTCGTCTCGTAGACACTATTCATACAAATGTTGTTTACGGAGATAGTTTCAGCAGAAGTAGCTTCCGGAAAAGACGTCATTTGTATCGGCATCATCTGGACTCGTGCCTTCTCCAGCTTCTTAACAGCGTTGGCAAGATCGATGTACGTTTGTTCCATCCATATCTAGAGAGTAGTGTCCGTCCTACGGCACTCGGGGAAATTGTAGAACTTATTGGCAAGACCAATATCCGACCATCTATAGCGTCGGTACGAATACGATCTGAATTTCCAAAGACGACGGCCCTTCTACCAGTGGTAGTGTTGGCCAGAGTGCGGTTGGTGTCTGACGCCCCCTGGACTCCCTATCTACATATTCCGGTTTACGCACCAGCTATTCTCGTTACTACACCATATTCAACAATGGATCACGAGTTGCCATTTCACAATAGACTACCTAGTCGACACTGGAAAATGTACGTAATACTAATTTGTTTTCGTCTGCTTGCCGCGAACCGGTTTGTTGTCAGGGGTTCTACGCGGATAGCCAGTCTGAGTAGATGTCGGTAAAAGCTGCCTCTGTACCTTTCTACTATTCCCACACCCCATATCTTACCACCTTCCTGCTGTCCATCCTGCAGTCTTGTCTCTCTCGCTCTCTCTCTACTTCCCTGCCTCCTCGCTGCGTCTTTCGGACGAAGGACGATGACGATAGCAACCGGATACATGCAGCATACGTGAAGGCTATAGACCTAACTCCGCTTCTCTAAACTTGTGTGCATGACGCACTCCACGTCTACGTGACGATCGGAATATGGCAAAAGCCGTACTGCCTCGGCTTCTTCCTTCAGCTGATCATGCACTGCTTCACTCGGTCGCCATTACATACAAACTATCCTGCAGCTAGCATATTCTCGTAACACCCAGGAAACACACAACCCTACGCCATTTTCCTCCGTGTTACCTACAGGTATTAAACCTAAACGACGATCAAGCGTATATTTTATGACTCTTCATCTTTCCAGCACAGGGGGTGTTGATCCGGTAATTACTTCATTGTTGCGTGAGCTCTAATTTCAAGGAACCTCTGACCAAGTTAACGATCTGCTTGATTTCTGAAGCCTCGTCCCGCTCATATTCTCTCCTGTGTTTAGTTAACGGGTCAGCTGAGTTCAGACCTAGACATTGACAGAAGTGAAAGGTGCTATATATAGATAGTGCTGAATTTGAATTGGTTGTCCTTTAAATATGCAATTAGTCATTCCAACAACATATACAATAGAGTGACGATCTCAGTGCTCTGTGAGAAGACGATGATGCCCCATGCAGAGAAACAAGTATCTTCGACTCTCTATCGCCTGAATTCCTATCCAGCTTAATCAGGTCCTCGTAATCCATCTTGAGAGAATACTGCCTTCATCGGCTGGTCGTATCCGTGTTCCATGGTCTAGGATGGTAACCGTGCAGGCAGAGAGAAAAGCGATCTTATAGCCGTCGGTATCGATCATCCGAAAACCTTAGTAATAACAGGTTCAGCGTTATCTTACGCATACCAAGGGAGAATAAAGAGTTCCTTGCTATGTACCCGTACAGAACGAAGAGCACAGTACGTACACAGTCTGAGTTAGCGTGTGAATAGCTTGTGAAGGTATCTTCAGACTCCCGCATGTACCTCATTCGATATTTAGTTAGTCAGTAGAAACTATGCAATCACTTAAAGCCTATTCTTTTGAATCACTCCAAGCTGACGCGTATCCTCAAGAAAGTCAAATCCCCCTTATCGAGCTTGATGCTGCGAATCTCAATTGCAGCATTTACCACCTGAGAATGACGAGGCAATACGTAAGCACTGCTATTCCGCAGAAATCTTTAGAGATTAAGTAAGCATAGTTAATACTCAAGCACTCATCCAACTAAGGTGAACTAACTAATGGGACTCCAACAGTGGTGCGGTGATAAATTATCCGGCAGAAATGTTCACCGCCTGCTTGATAACGTTGTTTCGGTACTGTTTGGGACTAGACCGCCTACTGTTTTTAGCGATTATCGTTATCTTGACTCCTTATCGGGAACTTTTCACCAGTGACCATGCATAATGCGCCAAACGTCATATTGATGCCACACGTCTTGATATCAAGCCACCATTGAGATGAAGACGATGTGGCAATCGAAGACCTTGGGTCGATCTGCCCGCGCAGCAAGACGTCGGCCCCTGGCGCTGTACGCCAAGCGTAGATGTCTGGCCACCGTCGCGCCCGAGGGAACAAGGTCGGCAGCCAGCGCCCCTGCATGTATCTCGATCAAACAAACTGACCTGATTATCACAGACCATTTGACGTCGTTGTCGTGGGTGGCGGTCATGCCGGTACCGAGGCCTGCGCAGCCGCGGCGCGCTCCGGCGCACGAACCGCCCTCATAACGCCCAAGATGGACAATCTGGGTGTATGCTCCTGTAACCCCAGTTTCGGCGGGATAGGAAAGGGAACGATATTGCGGGAGATCGACGCATTGGACGGTGTGGCCGGACGCATAATTGACAAATCTGGGGTGCAGTTCAAAATTTTAAACAGGACAAAGGGCCCTGCGGTCTGGGGGCCGCGGGCGCAGATCGATCGCGCTTTATACCAAAAACATATGCGCGAGGAGCTGCAGACATACCCGAACCTATCTATAATCACCGGCAGCGTCTCGGACATCGTGGTGGACGAGAACGTGACGGATCCCAACAGCGCCGCCAAGAGCAGGATTACTGGTGTGCGGTTAGAGACGGGGGAGGTCCTACCGACAACACAGGTCATTATAACGACCGGGACATTCCTAGGCGGCGAGATACACATAGGATTAGAGGCGTACCCGTCCGGGCGTATGGGTGAAGATGCGACATTCGGACTAAGCAAGTCCTTACGCGAAGCTGGGTTCCAGCTGGGGCGCCTTAAGACAGGCACGCCGCCACGTATCGCAAAAGATAGCATCGACTACAGCCAGTTACAAATACAGCCTGGCGACGACCCGCCGGAGCCTTTCAGTTATCTCCATGACCGTGTCTCCGTGACGGATCAGCTGCTCTGCTGGGCGACGTATACGAATGCACGCACGCACGACATCGTCCGCGCAAACCTCGACAAGACGATCCACATCCGAGAGACTGTGAAGGGTCCCAGATACTGTCCGTCGCTCGAGTCCAAGATCATCAAATTCGGAGACAAGGAAAAGCACATCGTGTGGTTAGAGCCAGAGGGGTTCTCCAGCGATCTGATCTATCCTAACGGGCTCTCAATGACGATTCCTGCGGAAGCACAAGAGCAACTCCTACGCACTATTCCGGGTCTCGAGAAATCACATATGACACAAGCCGGCTACGGTGTTGAGTACGACTATGTAGACCCGCGTAGCCTAAAGTCAACGCTTGAAACAAAAGCAATTTCCGGCCTATTCCTCGCCGGCCAGATCAACGGAACGACAGGCTACGAAGAGGCTGCGGGCCAAGGTGTTATTGCAGGAATCAACGCCGGGCGCGCGGCGCAGGGGCTCGAGCCCGTCACAATTACCCGCGCAGATGGATACATCGGCATCATGATCGACGACCTAATAACAAAGGGTGTGTCCGAGCCGTACCGCATGTTTACCTCACGCAGCGAATACAGGATGTCCAGCCGCGCTGATAACGCCGACCTACGCCTCACTGGCAAAGGTCGCGCCTGGGGTGTAGTATCCGACAAGCGGTGGTCGGCCCACACCGATCTAAAGGCACAAATCGATTCACTGTATGCTGCCCTCGCCAACTATAGCCTCAACACGCAAGCCTGGACACAAGCGGGTTTCCGCGTCCGCGTCGACACCAAGAGTCGGAACGGTCTCGAGATGCTCCGCATAGCAAACGTCAACATGCACGACCTCGCCGAGAAGATCCCCGAGATCAGCCAATACCCGGAGAAGATCCAGGCTCGCGTGACCATCGAGGCGCGCTACGCACCGTACATCGATAGGCAGCACGCTGATATGGCGAAGACGCTGCGCGACGAAGCTCTGCGGCTTCCCACAGATCTCGACTATAACGCCGTGGCTGGGCTAAGTATAGTCGAGAAGACGATCCTAAATGCGACGCGGCCCGAGAGCTTGGGTCAGGCGCGCCGCATCGAGGGTATCACGCCCGCTGGCTGCGTGCGGCTGCTCGCCTTCGTGAAGAGGAACAGGCAGTCGCGCCAGTTCGACGATCTCCTGGTTGCTGATATGGCTCCTTTAGGTAAAGAGGTCGATACGCTAGACGCAGAGGCTCGGACGCAAGATTTATGACGTGCCTAGACAATTATGCATGGTGAGAAAAGTGTGCATTTATGAAGTGATGAGAATCTGTTTAGCGATTTATGTATATGTACGTAATTGTACGAGGTAGCATGACAGTCTTGATGTCAGTTGATCTGAGCATATGTATAACAATATGTGGGTGCTGGTAGAGGCATAGACTAACTCAGTCGCATCACGGGAGTTCGGGAGCATGAAGCGGGCATACAAAAATGAACACGAATTTACTCATGTTAATACACGGCTATATGCAGTAACGCTTTAATGTACAGATAAACGGGGAATACTCCTCATCCACGATTCAAAAATTCATAGACATGGGCTTGTCTAAAATTGTTTTCTAGACATGAAGGTCATTCGTTAGGTAGTTGTAGGTTTATGGGTCCTTAGATTTCTGCTCGTTGTTCTCCGACAGGATCCTAACGGCATCTTTGCTGAAAACGTAGCTCAGACCACTCCAGACCGTCGTAGTAGCGACGAGGTATCTGCTCCAGGATCAGTAACTCAGATGATCCCCAAATGATAAGAATAGCCTTGTATTAACTAGACAAACTAAAAGCAAGGGAAATACTTACTGGAAGACCGTCATGGCACTGCTGACATCTACCGTGATGACCGGGGCGACCATCGTCGCGCCCATGAGGCCGAGCTGCAAGAACGTATTATACTTGCTGATAGTCGTAGGCCGCACCTCGGCCGAGGGCAGCGAGAAGTCCCAGTACCGCGTGAACGTCTTGGGAGGTGGCAGGGAGATCCAGCGGTAGTAGATAGCTGCGATACCGAGACCGACGTCACGGCCGAGGATGATGGTTGCTAACCACACTACAGGTAGAGAAGGAGTCCTAAATGTCAGCCATAACACCCTTTGCACCTTTTTTGAGAGAAAAAGGAAAAAGAGGTGAACTCACCAGGGAGAGCCCCTTGCATAGCCAGACACACAGTCAACACGGTCATGAGCATCTTATCCGCCATAGGATCAACGACGCTCCCAACGACAGTCTGGAGCTTCCAGCGGCGCGCGATCCAGCCGTCCAGGAGATCCGAGACGCCCGCGTACGCGAAGAGGCCGAGCGCAAGGGTGTGTGCGTCGTGGAGGATGGCGTAGCCGATGAAGGGCGCGGCTACGAGCCGCGAGAACGTGAGCAGGTTCGGCACCGTGTAGATATTCTCGTGCGGCGTCAGCGACGGCAGTACCTTCCTGATGCCCTTTGACTGTTTTTCTTCCGGTGGCGATTGTGTTTGTCGGCCATCTTTCCCCTCTGCGAGAAATCTTGCCGTGCTTGATGATAGACATCTCAAGGAACTTCTGCTCGTCGGTCTGGTGGTGAGGCCCCGAGCACTCGCGAAAAGAAAGTTTCTTGTCCTATACATCGACTCATCCTGTAGCGCATGCGGCCTTATCCGTGTCGTCGTCGCAGGCGCTCGGGGAGAGGAATTAAAGAACGCAGCGCCGAACGGGCCGAGGTTCAAAGTCAACGACACAGTATCGCCCACAGCGGGCCGACGGTTAGAGCACCGTACTACGGCTTGGACGCCTTCTCGTAAGAGCGTTCGGGCCGGTGTGTACGTCAACATGACTGCAAGTATGCAGGTGTGACACCACACCACCACCTCTCCTCTCCCTAACGCGACGCGTTCACCGAGACGAAAAGACGCTAGAGCCCTCTCCAACAGCTCGGACAGACCGATCCCCAAGCAAGCAAGTCCCGGTCTGGGTCGCAACACAGTGTTCGTCGTCCGTGTCAAAGCACGTGCCCCGTCGTAGATCTGAGGCGCGATCTGTCTGACTGGTATCAAGTCTCCCCCTCACTATTTACTTTGATGCATTTAGTCTCAAATCTTGATTCGTAAATTGAAGGCTGGCTGCGAATTCGTACGTCTCGATTCACCCACTGTCATCAGCACCGAGTTTGAAGGTGCAACTCAAATCGTAGTCAAAGGAATTACCAAATGTCGAACATTGATCACGGCTAGCCGAGTGATAGGTGTGTGCCAGCAATACACCGTGAGGCAAGCACTGTCAACCAAACGGAATAAAGATGTAGTAAGGTGGGCAGATATCATTGGCCCTCAGCCGTGCCAAGAGTTTTATTAGCACTACTACGGTGACTATTTGCACTGTATATACTGTACGATTGTTGCACGATTAAGACAAGATAAAAAATTAAATAAATATATTAAACAAGTGTAAGTATAACCTTTTCCTTATTAAGATATCCATTCTCAACACTCTCGAAATCCCATTACGAATCCTCCCAACAAACAGTCTTTGTCCTTCTCCAATACTCTTCCCAGTGACAATCTTTGAGTTCACGTAACAATCTTCCTTCAATACTCCTTACTCCTATCGTTCCAGCTTGAGTTCACGTAGCAATCTTTCTATGATACTCTTAGCATTGTTTCTCGTTTCTGTAATAATTTCTCTCCAATAGTCATATGAGTCCAGTTGGAGGAATGATGGGGATGGTTTGCCCCTTGGACCGTTTAACGCTTGATAATACCGAGATCAAGTCGAGCTCGGCTGTTCGTAGCCCCAGTGTTCTCGAGGATTTGAATATGGTATTGAAAAAAATGAGGGCTATTGTTGGTAGAGTCGGAATCGTCAAGCCAATCCGACAACTCGTTCGTGTACAGTACCAACAACCCATCTCGAATGCTTGTGACAACCTTTCTGCCATAAGGCTGCCAGGTAAAGATCTTTCTATATTCAAATCAGCCTGGTCCAAGGGGTGGCTCTGTCTGCAACAGGCCTACCTAAAATATATAAGTGTTATAACAGGTTTCCCTTTAATTTATGGTGGTACAGTCCCATGCGCGCTGTGTGGTGCTTAAGCCATCTGTATAAATTCGTGAAAGAAGCTCGTGGTCCCTTCATTTCGCAGTCCAGCAAGTCTTTCCGCAGAGACAATAAACAATCGTCATCATTACCGTGTAAAGAGAAATCGTGCATGATTCGAATTCGTTTTAGCCATGTATATCTCCAATGATCTTCGCGCCATATGGAAACCCATAGTACCGTCCGCCTGTATTATGACGCCTGAACTCCATTCAAAAGACGGAAATAACAAAAAGACAAAAGAAAGAGAAGAATTGTTGGTGAATCAAAGCGCAGCGTAGGAGACGAGAAAGGGAGAGGGGCAGAAATTTGTTAATAGTGTTAAGCCAACACGCTGCTTAAAATTGATTAGGCTCTGGCATGCACTTGAGGCCTCTTCCTCTTTGTTGATCACCATTGATCGCTGCCTTTCGGCATCGTGGCATCCCATTCACCCGGGTTGTCTAATGCGTCTGGTGACGCCCCTTCAGGGCCCAAAGCCAGTGTAATATTGTTTGGTGATGTGCCGGGACTTATATGTCCAAAGCTGGACCCTGCAGAGTCATGCAAAGCGCCTCCGTAATTATTCAAAGCCAGGCGGTTCATGGGATTTTCATAGCCGCTCGAGAGTCGCCCATCAAATCCGGATATGCTGTGTGGTGCCGGAGTATTTATTCCATTAGTTCTATTGTTGTGATCAATCGTGCCAGCAATATCATTACCGCCGCTCGAACCTGTTGAGGCGTTGTCTATTGCTGCGCTGGTGGCCGAAACGCCAAACATGTCGCCGTTCATATATGGACTACCAGACAGACCATGAGTAGTCAAACCGCTTCCATTCGTTAGGAGTGGAGCAGGGGCCGGGTATCCGAGCTGGTTTGTTCCGCTGCTGCTGGGTACGGCGGAATGCCGACGTGCTGGCTGCATAAGTGGCTCGAAATGAGGTGGCCGGGACGATGCTGCATAGCTCGGCTCGTAAGTGTAGGTAGGCATCAGCTGTTGATGTCCATAATTGGTGGGTGACGGCTGCATCATCTGTTGTGCAGTATAGTCTGCGGTCTGTGTAGACCAGACTGGGGGATGCATATAAGACTGTGTCGATGGAATGGATAATGACCGACCGGGCAGCGAGGGAGTCAAATACGGATAGTCCATTGGTGCAGCCATAGCTAGATATGACTGGTTGTCCAACAAGGAAAAATCTGTATCATCGATTGGTGCCCTGAAGCTGCCGCATGTGAGGAGCGTGGTGCAAGGCACTATGTGTTGTAGTCCGGGTGTCATCTTCACCGTTTTGAGCTTGCGCGCTCTGATATCTGCAAGGCTGTAATACGATACAAGATGGTGTTGTACGCCTTTGTGCGTGACACTGATAGTCTTCTTGATCAATCCATTCTCCTTGAATTGATACGAGTCGACGAGAGAGCCTACGTAAGCTCTTTCCGAGTCGGTTCCATTCATCATATTCTCCGCACAGCCTGTCGTTGCGTGCGAGGTCAAGGCGCTGGGCCCATAAGTGCTAATTGAATTCGCTCTATTCTTTGTGACCCCTTCAGTCTTGCTGCGTTTGTTAGCGCGCTTCTTCTCGCCTGGTTGGAAGGGCTTGTCGAGTTCCCGGTAAAGAAGGAAATTGCCAAGGATTCGACTGGGGCTCCACGGAACTCCATCTGTCCAACGCTTGATACCGGAAGAATGCTCTTCGTAGATAAAGACATGGCCGCTCTTGATGAGGTGGCTTCGTTCTCGATCGTGAGGTCGTCGCGGGACATGTGCAAGGTTACCACGAAGAGTAGCCTCGAACAGGATCAAAGCATCCATGGTACAGCCGATGAATCCTTCAAATGTTGGAGCCAGAGGACTCCCTGAGGGTTGTGGTGCCATGATTGTCGTAGTTGTAGTATGGGGCAGCAGGAGTCGTCAGTCGATTGTGTCTCGTCTCAAGGTCAGCTCGGATGCTACCAAGGGCAGAGTAAGCTATGTGTACAGCAACTTGCAGAGCAGTCGAGGCTCCTGGTTGGTATACTGTATTTGGAAGATTCGATGTCTTCCTGAGTGAAGTAGCTTGATATGCTTTGGACGGAATACAGGAAAGCGAAAGGGTGCGATTTCGTGGTGAATATCGGGCAGTGCCGCGGATGTTGGGACTTTGAAAGTGATAGTGATAGCTTGCCTGCCACCTCTGGTAATTGACAGCTTTTCCTTTGGGAAGTAGGGATCCAAGGCACGCTGGTCGCTATAGCGCAACGGTAAATAGAACAGGCTGGCTCCGTGATATGTAGCGGCCTAGCTTGGGGCTAACGCTCGAATATCAAGATACAAACAAGGAGGCAAAGGGCCCCGAAATGCCAGTAGTCTAAGTAGGTAAATGGCTGGGACCAACCTTAGTAGGACAGTCCGAGTGCAGGTACTGAACACTGGAGACGTGGACAGGCCGGGGGAAACTCTATTTGGTTGAGGGGATGGTTAGCTGGTGGACCGATATGAAAGAATTGCAGTGACTTGAAGGGATGCCGCCCGAGGCTAGGACCATTCTAGTATTGCTGATGCTAGACTTACGATTGGGTTTGGGATTTTTGGGACTTGCCGCTGTCTGCCGTCGAGGCAGAGGGTTCGGACACGAGCCCTGGCTTCGCCAAATTTTAAGTTTGTAGATTCCAAGGATCAGTCCTTGGGGAGACAGACGGAGCCCCGAAATGCCCTGAGTCTCGACAAAATACACGATGAGTTCGTGAAGGCTGAGGCTGAAGTCGACTAGGAATAATACCACTAGACGAAAGCGTAGCAACGAGGCAAGATGGTGGTGTTTGTTGGGAGGAGAAAGGCGAGGGTGGCAAGGCGAATAGGATAAGGTAGTTAAGTATACCGTATGGAGGTATGTATGTGAGAGTACTTAGGTACGTAGGTGAGATAAGTAGGTGTGAAGGTGGGTAGGGGATACGGGGGGCAGGTGGGTTCCGTAGGTAGATATGCGTACCGGAGGTAGGTACGGAGACAAGTACGGAGGAAGGTAGGTAGGTAGTGTATGGAGACAGGTCTAGGTGCGAGGATGATGGTGGCCCAATTGTCGATATGACAATATGATTTTGTAGGGTAGGGTAGGGTAAATGTGAAGATGAAGATGAAGGTGAAGGTGAAGGTGAAGGTTCGTAGGTTATTTAGAAAGTTGAATAAGGGAGGAGGATATGGTTCTTCAATTTCGAGCAAAGTAAACCACGAAATGGCTGTAGCGTAGTGAAGATAAATGATGAATATCCGTTGAGGGAAAATGTTGACTGCTTTCTGGTAGAAGATGGAAGAGAGATTGATATATGTGTGTCTTGGTCGGAAGAGATCAGCTTCACTGTGGTGGGTAGCTGAGTACGAGTATATTTATTTGCCTTACGGGCCCAACCCTCTTCCTTATATTTAAAATTGGAATCAGCACCATATAGCCCCAATGAGGGATATCCTTAGGGAACTCATGCAGGCGGGCACTGGTGCAGTCCATAACGCAAAACAGCAAGGCCAGGGGTTGCTGGAATGGTTTACGTTAGTGCAAGTCGACAACGGCGCGCCTTGGAACCTTAGAGCCGCCTTCGGGCTAAGAGTAGCTGGGCGCCTTGTTTCTGCGGCCCTATCTTCTTGAGCTATATTACCATATCTTGACCAGCTTACGTCAGGAGGATAGGAATTTCTTGTATCTGGATGCAAGATTTGATGCGATACCGTCATGCCTTACTGTTTGTTCTGCCACCAGCTTCGTAAATACTGTGTCTTGACATGGGAATATATCTCATGTAGCTGTTCCTCGTCTAATACCTGCCTAGACGCTAACAAAGAGAACTACTGCGGATACCGGAGTAGCCATCGTACATATCCGGGTTCCCCAGACTACTCTTCGGCCCTTTAAACCCCTCATTGCAAGGCTAGCCGTGCCGTACACAAGCTCACCGGGGCGTCCATTGTGGAGATCGTCCGGAGGTGCTGGATTGGCTATTGTAGACTGCGTCCAGACAAACCAGTAGGAATTGCGTGTTTCCTCAGCTTTAACTAAAAGCACCAGGTGGTGGCCTGATGAAGGAAGAAAGGGTTTGAACTTGCTGCTACCCGTACACCTGCGCTAGTGCTTAACTCGAAAGGGGGTGTTCCTTGCGTTACACCACGAATTACGTGACCTGAAGGGAAACCTGATAGAGTTGATGTGCCCGTCTGTGGAATTGCGTATTCCTCAGCAGCATGTGAAGAGCCTCTCCTGGACTGTGTGCATTTTGTCCAATATACCATGAATTATGTACTCGCATATACTACTTAGAGAGTGATCCTCTATCCTAGGCACCTGCAACTATATGCAAACTTTGATCAGGACAACGAGATTCTCACACCCCCCTCTGATCACGTTGTGATCAGATGCTGAGTACATACTCACTAGGGCCGTACCACTCCTTGCCGACCAGCTAGGAAAGTTTTATTCTGAAGTTGAATTCCTGAAATGTGCGTGGAAGCTTGCAAATATACAATGCCATACTCATAGTAGTCTAGTCATGGGTTATCGCCATTACCCTAGAAATGCTGGTCATCTTGGTGCTGGAGCTCCTGTCACTCGGGCCGCCCTCGGCTCCGTTGGTCTACGATGCCCTACTACCGAGCTATAACTCCAATATGGTCTGTGAATTTTTGTAGAATACGACTCACGAGGACCTCGTTGCTTTAGTTACTCGACAAAGAAATTCAATGGCGATGCTTTTAATGTCGCTGTCACTGTCAACAGGTAATAATAGAGTATATCATAATAGGATAACTATTTATGTACTGGCTAACGCTTGGTCCAAGACTATTCAGATTAAGATCTACGATTTTAACTCTCAACATTTTTTGTTCAGCACATAAGACAGGAGTTTATGCTGGGTGATAGACAACTATCATGTAGCGAACCCTGGACTGATACTCTTTGAACACCAATTCCTGAGCAGATATTGTCCAAGTTATTAGTCTTGATAAAGGAGTTATTCTCCAGAGATTCAAGATAATTCAGATGAATAGCGTCCACTCTCGTCCTCTCTCCTGTGAGGGGAATTATTTTGAATTCAAGGCAAACACCCTGCGGTGAAAAGAGTTTGGGGCTGGCGAAATGTGGAGACAGGGAGTGCTTTAGCCCAGGCGGCATATACATATATATCTAACCTAGATCATGAAAATTTAGTCACTAATGGACGCTAGAGAAACCTTATTGTGAGTATCGAGGCACGGTCATCCAAGTAAACGGTTTCTGCCACTATTTTGTGTGGCTTCGCTTTTGCTCCTCGGAGATGTTGGTATGCGGTGTATGATAAGTGACCGAGGAAGTTGACGCCGGCGATAGGTCACACTTGAGGCGAGATAAATTAAATGAGAAACTTCTCACATTCTAAGTGGGAGCAGTCTCTCATTTAATTGGCATCTCGCCTCGACAATTACGGCTTGCAGAGTCGAATGGCGAACTCTTAACAAAGTTTCGATCTGATTCCATGGTAGGCATGACCGTCGGGAATACGACAGGTTGGTGTTCTTCGGGGGACAGGCTGGAGCAGTACATAGTAGGGTTTGTGATTTGACGTAAGCTCTTTGTGTTGCGTACGAAGGAGCAATATAGTTCTGAAGCTCGTGATTGAAAGAGTTACCTGAAGACCCGTTACCTGCAGGTGAGCGCAGGGTATTATATAGTGACTTCCTTGTCTCAAACCAATTACGCTATCATACGACTCGACATGCAGTATACGCAATTCGCGATCTGCTACGCAGTGAGTTGCGATGGGTATTCAAGACCATCATCCCAGCTCCCAGTGTTATATGTTTGCGCCAAGAAACAAGATAGGTATGGAGGAAATACGACCAAGCGTCAGGTTTCGCCTCAGACTTCAAGGAAAAACCATGGCCGCTTCGAATTGCTCTTCCCGTAAGCCTCGCCGGGAACGACCATAGGTACGGGTACAAAAGCCCCCCAGCCTGGCTTGACGGTCTCGCCCTCTATAGGGATGAGAACTCCACATTCCCAGTTACGGCAATTAAGCTTGGGCTGCCCAGATGCCCTATCCTTTACCAGACGGCCCCTAACACAAATTTATTAGCTCAACTCCGTGCAGTTAGTACATAGAAGGACTCGTACCATGCGCTCTCTGAGAGATTCGCGCTACCAAGATAGGCCCATGATATTTGCGGCTTGCTCTGAGACGTATGACGAGCAAAAAGAATTTTCGTATGCATGAGCAGCCCGGGCCGGACGCTTTTACAGTCATGGATTAAATTTCGAGGGAATGTTGGAGAATCCCACCATTTACTCTGTAAGCATATAGTACCGCCACTCTGCATGTGTGATTAGTGGTCAGTATGATAGGTCCCAGACGTGACTTGGTACTGTGTGGACCTACGTTCTTTCCACCTCGACTTCGGCTGACGGTTTCATGAGAAGGGAAGTAGATACGAAACTTGTCAGAATGACAGCTTAATTCGATCTTTTGGGCGGTCTTCTTCTTGCCGCTGCTGGTAGTTCTCTTTTCGTACTCCTTCATACCGTTATCCCCTTAAAAAGAGTAAGTATATGGCTCGTGATCAAAGGGGGTACCCATCTGTACTGACCCTGGGCGGCGTTATATATAGCCGAAATTAGGTCGGTATTCTACGTGCATAAAAACATGTTAGCTAATATCTCTGAGTCCACGATACAGAAACTGCTAGATTACACGAGATCAAGAGACTGAGGGATTGGACACGAGATGTTTTTGTACATACGACAGCACCGAGTGAGGCTACGACAAAATCCAGCTCGACATCTGATGTTGTTGCCAGGCCCAACGAATTTACAGCTCGACCAAGGCCACAGTATCCTATTATCACAATCAGCGGTGAAATCAAGTCGAGGGTAACTCTGTTTATTTTACCTGTCCTCTGCCATTCTTCTCCCGCATGTGATTTTCCACTGTTACCTTCTTAGCCGAAATCAATTAAGCAGAACGAACCAAACCTACATAGTATGAACGAATCTGTATTGCTTTGTTTCCGAGAAATCATACTTCGACAGACTATTGACCAAACTCTCATCGAGACCCGACGACTTCAAGAAATAACAAAGTTCTTGATAGAACATAGAAAGTTGATTTTCTGGTTTTGTTGCCAAGGGCAAGTCAATTAAAAACACCATGTTCTCCATGACGCCGGTTTCGCCCCACTATATTCTTATTATTAGTTTAACTGGCCATTGACATCATGGTCCCGAAGGGCAGGTCACATTGATACCATCTGTGACCTCATGTGATTTTGTAATAACCCAGCTGAGAATGATGCCAAGAAGTTTACTCACATCATATGGTACCAAGTTACCTGTGGGGATAACTACACGCATGTAGCTGGGGAATTTGAGGAGCTGGAGCTTTGAATGCATGCTGCCGGCTGGCATCATGGGAGGAAAACAAAATCTAGCGAGAAGTGTTAGAGATGGATTTGCTAGTTTTATCTAACAAACAGAAAAGTCTTTAGTGAAAAGAATTGCCATCTGAGAATTATTTCGAGGCCGCAAAAAGAACAGGGTCATACCGAATTCGATCTTTAGGTACATTTGCTCTCATTTCTTCTTTCTGGGCTTCGCTTGATGCAAATGCAATACAAACCATCTTGGTTTTCTTTACATTAATTTTTGACAGTATCCATTCATCATCCCACTGGAATGAGCTGAGAACTGCAAGCTCGAGTTGCTCCTTTTGCAGTATCTCTTCAATTTTGATGTCGTCTTGGCGCGGATATCCATTAGCCCACTATTACAGTAACAGGGTTAGCCAATCAAGAATCCAGCCGCCGAAGGAAGTCAACGATCCGTATATATACTTACAGTTTTCTTCACAGTACCTCTGGGATATGGTAAAAAGGGAGCTTTGGAATTGGTAGATGAAAGAGCTGTTCTTGAAAGCGACGCACTACCGGGCTCAACATCGGTCTTCGTCCGCTGCGGACGGGGCTCGGTAATTTCATCATCGTGAGGGGCTTTGCGCTTGGCAGCTCGTGCAAGACGTTCCTCTTCCATTTTCTTCCTGTCAAGCCCCAGGGATGTGAGGCCGCCACTTGGTTGGATGTTATGAGATGTAGCTTCAGGCAATGGTTTCGGGCGAGATGCGGGGGACGCCGGCTTACCAATGCCACCAGGCGCCGATTTCTTTGGTGTAGGGGGACATTTGGGGCCATGTTCTAGGTCATCATCCTCATTTTCATCTGAATCTATTTCAATCGGATTCTGGCGGGTTGAAAGAGGCACGTCAGTGTTGTGGTCTTGGAGCGATAGTGCGATCGCGTAGCGTATTGCCGCCTCCTCATCGCCGTCAAATGGATCATGATGTGGATCCATAGCCCGAGTTTCTGTTAAAGAGGAATATGTGAAGGTTAGTCGGAGAAGATGAAAAGACCAAAAGCCAAGATCAGTGACCCATCCAGGTAGCTTTGTGGTTGTGGATGACCAGCGACTCCCTCCTTGCGTTGCGTCGTCGGAAGTACTCTTATCAGCAAACGCGAACGATGCACGATCTCACGTGCAACTAACAACCCTTGTAGATTGTCGACTCTCCGAGCCAATGAGAACTCGATTGAAATGACGTCAGTGCTCAGGAGTGCCTTCGAGTCGAGGATCTCGTCGGTCAATCATAATATTATCATTTTTATGCGCTCATGAATTCTGAATAGTACAAGAGGGACTACATAAACAACTCGAATCCCTCCGGAATTTGGCAATTCCACCCACTAAGTGCTAAAATTAACTAATCGCGGCTTCCCTATTACAGCGAAGCTAGATCGAATGTGACTACTGGTGCTAGTTATAATCGTGGATCATTCATAGAATAGTTCACTCGGCAAGTCGTAGATTGATGATATACTAGACCGTTGGGTCTATTCTATTGATTGCCTAAAGTCTGTCTGTAGTAGGAGAGGCGAGACCGAAGTGCTAAGATATACCACCCAAAAAAGAAAAAAAAACCACCTCTTTCTTGTTTTTGTTTTTTGTATCGTCGTGTTGCGCTCTATTAACACATTGCTAAAATAGACTTGTCTGAAGAAATCCCTCTCATTCACACTCAGGTTTCTAGGTTTGCAGTTCCGAAACACCAAGGTGTTAGCTATCGCAAACCCGAAACATCGGTACTGTCACCTTTAAACACCGGACGTGATGCTTCCATGCCGAATAAACCGTCCCTAAACCGAATGCAAACCGTGCCGTCATTCCATGACATCGCCTGGCTCATACGGGAGAATGCTGCTGATGAGTGTCGCCCAGAGAGCAAATCGAGTCGCTCATAACCGCCGCTTCCATGCAACGCTTCCATGAAACACGAAACATGAAACACCGTGGCCCAAAACCCCACAAACCTTAATACATTACTCAAGTTGAACCGAAACACAATAATTGGAACCCAGAATGCCTTCCCCTATTGAAAGGGTATATGTCTGATATGTGTCGCCATAATCAGCCGATGAGTATTAGACCGCGATGAACTCCGCCTCTTAGAGAAAGCATAGGTAGTTCGACAAGAAGTGAGGAACGAGAAAACGAAGTAGGCAGGGAAGCCCAGATGAACCATAAACATAGTAAAAAATACCGAAGACCAGATAAGACTGACGCCACGAACATCACTAAAGCAGCAGCCCTTTTTTGTGTCCGGTCGTGGTTCGGATGCAAGTTCATGCTCCACCACGAGTCGTACAGTAAAACCGAGATCCGTTTCTATAGTTCGTTCAGACTAGCGGCGTGGCAGATCTAACCCAGAGAATCGAGCTTTAACATCCGGCGAAGATCACCTTCTAATGCAAGAATATGTTCAGGCCGAGGGCTTGAATCAGCGTTTGAATCGTCGCGTGGAGCAGGCTGTGCACGCGGTGCATGACCAGCTAAAACTGACGCTGGAAACATCCCTGGTGCGAAATTCGGAGAGGGTAGATATGCACCCTGTTGCCGGCCACCGGACCGATGTTGCTCTGGGGAAAGCTGGCGTCCAGTCTTCGACGATGGGCTGGAATGAGGCGACAACTCTTGTGGTTCAGGTCGGCCGAGCTGGCCAGTGAACAAATATCGCTTTAAAGCTTCAGATGAATTTGGATCCAGACTTCGATTAACTTGTGGAGACTGCCGTGCCGAATTTTGGCTTGAGCGGGCTGCCCGAATTCGTTCTTGATATGGCGTTGAAAAGGCAGGACCGACAGACAATATAGAACTGCCACCTAATTCATCTGTGGACATACCGGGCGAAGAATTACGTTCCGTAAACATAGGGCGTCGAAGAGAAGGATGAGCTATTGTTTTAGGGAAAGTGTTGCATTCTTTGTGGGAGGAATCTCGTAGTGGTGAAAATGCTGTAGTGTTCACGGCGTCTGCATTCGCTGAGCTGGCTCGGCGAACGCGTGCTTTCTCGGCCCGATCGGCACGGAAGAAGAATTCCAAGGGGGACTCATCTCGTGGAATGGGGTCATCTGCCGGGCCTACATCGTCCGAGTCCGTTGAGGGAGACGACTCCAGAGCTGGTTCGGTTGGGCTGACCTTGACGGGAGGCGATTCCGCGTTGGCGAGGCCCAGAAACCTTGGGAGTGGCAGTGCAGATGGCGCTGGAGATGCGTGGAACGAAGAACCAGCGAAGGTGCGAGCGGGGGCCTCCTGAGATTGGAGAGGCGGGCTTTCACGATCCAGCCGACGACCAGGTGACGCAACACCACTTTTGGTATTGCGATTCTTATTGCCTTTGTTCTTTTGTTTCTGGTTTGTCGATTGGGTCTTCGGGACGGGGGCACCGGCTGGGGGCTTCTGAGGGGTGCGTGGGGAGGCAGCGTCGTCATGCTTATACGACGGAAGATCGTTCTCGGAGACGTAGGTTTTCTGATAGCTACCCCGGTTGCGGCCCGTAGGACCGCGCCGTCGGTTAGGTGTGCTCTTCGGCGTCGGTTCGCACGGCATCCTCATGCGGCGACATGTATCTCGTGTCGGAGGATGAGAGAGAGATTAGCGAAACCGACAGCGGGCTCTTCGTTCGTTGTGTGAATGGTTTGAGCGCGACCAGCTGATGGAGGAAGAGGAGAGGGATTTAGTAGAGAACTATTTCAAGGAGGCTGGGCTAGATCAGTCGGGCGCAGGAATTGTCGATCCTTTTGAGGTGGAGATGCGGATGTAACTTCTCGATGAACGTATTGATTGAGTCAACTGGTACGAAAGGGGATGAGGAAGGTCACTGACAACGGAGAAAGTGGGTGTTTTATGTTCGCATAATGTACTGCGTGGCCGATGATGTATGAGGGGATAAGTAATAAATGAGGAGTGGTCGTGTGAGAGGAAGGTGGCGGCTTGTCATTATTACTAGTATCACGGGGTTCTAAGGAGCTGCTGAACATCAGACTTTGCTTTGGGTACCGGCTCGGGTACCTTCTTAGTACCTAAAGCTTTGCAGGGTACCACCTAATCCAACCGAATGAAAGCAGCCGTATGCTTAGATTTTGCGTATTTGACACAATTTGAGTTGAGATCCGCCGTTGAAGGGGCGTAGCGATCTGAATTTAAAAAAACGAAACTTATATTCTTTTAATATAGTTTTGTTTGCTATAAAGTTTACTTCTTTTAATATTAAAGGTGTTTGATAAGAAGTTTGTGGTTTGCAGTATTAATGTTTGGTGGTTCAGTTCGGAATATCGAATAAGTGGGGTGGCGGGGAGAAATAGGTAGAAGTGGAAGGCAGTACCTTGAATGTACCTATAGCTTGTCAGATCTGCCAACGAGGGGCAACCAGTGGGCCAGGCTGATCAACACCTACAATTCGCGTACCTAAGTAGAAGGCAGCCTACATTCCATTGTCAGAACTTTTGGAACCTTGAGGGCGGCGTCTCACAATTCAAGCAAATTCAGTCTGAGAGAATACATCTATCATATACAGTGCACCCGTGTATGTTTATCTCATTTCCTTCCCTAGCACTCGATCGACAGGTGCCTATTAAGGGAGTCAGTCTAACTAACGTCTAGAACTATTAGCTTCACGGCCCGTCATCCAGACAGGCTACGCCAAACAAACAATCCGCCCACATTCCTATCTCGACCCTCGAACGCCTCTTCTAGCCCACCGCCACTACCACCACTCTGTAACACACCGCATCATACCAGATCAATTTTATATAGATCTTCACCATGGCCGACGTAGACATGACGGACGCCCCTAACAATGCCGTTGCTGCCCCCAAACGCAAGGACGTTGACGCCGATACCAAGAATGATGGCAAGAAGAGATTCGAAGTCAAGAAGGTCAGTTTAACTCTGGAATATAACCTGGTATGGTCGTGCAGTTATGATATCTCTGATACTTGGGCGTTAGTGGAATGCGGTCGCGCTCTGGGCCTGGGACATTGTCGTCGATAATTGCGCCATCTGCCGGAATCATATCATGGATCTGTGCATAGAATGCCAAGCCAATCAGGCATCGGCTACCAGTGAAGAGTGCACTGTTGCTTGGGGTATCTGCAATGTGAGCTGGAGTATTGTCAACACATGGATGAGGGACACTTGGCTGACTGTCTCTAGCATGCTTTTCATTTCCACTGTATCTCGAGATGGTTGAAGGCCCGTCATGTCTGCCCGCTAGACAACCGAGATTGGGAGTTCCAGAAGTACGGCCGATGAGGACTTTGTTGTGCTTCACGGGGAGAAGAGGGGGTTCATGGGTACGAACACTGGTGGACGCCACCAGTGGTTCTGGGGACCTTCAACTACGAATTTCTATCATGAGAACATGAATATTCCGGACATACGGGGTTTGGCGTGCTATGATCACGCATACTGGCACAGACAATAAGGAAGTATATTCGCTGTGGACTATGTCCACGAGAGCCGCCTACTTAATAGCATAGCATGGACCTTAATCATCGTTCGACCAGTATCTTCTCATCTATGACTATGTTTTGGTGACTGCTTGAAATTGATGATCCACCGACTGGGAGCCACTTCACGGGGTGTTGGTTGAAGAATGGCCACGGCGGGACGATGGCCAGGAAGGTCAGCGCGGTGCCGCCTAAACCAATCTTGAGAGCTAAGGCGATGTCTTGGAGGAAAAAGCCGACGAGGAACGAGACTGCCTGTTGACGTTGTTGTTAACAAGAGACCGCTTTGACATGAGCGAGCCGCCAGAAGGACAACATACACCAACGATAGAAAGGAGAACGGTTGCCAAAATCTCAGCTAGGTTTTGGCCCTGGAAGTCCTGTAGTAATGCCAACGAGTTAACTGAAGCCCATGGTACTGCTCAAATACTAGCGGGCGAGACGCACGATTTGGCCATCGACAAGATCTCGGACTTGCTCGAGCAGCTGATCTGCCATGGTTGTGTGTGCTGGACGAGTTCTGTAGACCGAATGTTCCGAATGTTTCTGTCTTGTTTGCACAGAGCTACTGAGACTGTGTTCGCATTGGTGTTTGTGCAGGACGACAAGTACGTAGTGTAATGCTGCGACGTGGTCCTTTCACCCAACTCGGTAGAATTACTGCAAGGCTAGCCAATGGACAGCTGCACAAGCCAAGATTGAATGCAGGCACATACTAAGTACGTAGCTCAGTCCCCACATTGCCACTAGTCTAGACCGGCGGATAACTCCTCATTGCGGCAAGGTTACTTGCCCAGAGGCAGGTACAAATCTTATTTAGCTAGTAGGTAGATGGGCTCTAAAGTGTTTCTTTGAATTCATATAAGTACTCCATTACAACATTACAAGCAATCAAAATTTATCTGGATCTATACGTACCTAGGTAGGGAGGCATGTCTTTGCTGGTTTCAGCACCCCATGTGGCACCAGTACGTACGCATTACAGATACAAAATCGATAATTATCAATAGTAGCTTGGAGCACCAACTTGCCAACTGCTTGTTTCCGTCGCTAAAAAAAGTCCACTCTAACACCGCTTTCTAGATTATCAGTCTCATGATTGGTTGATTTTCACTAGACAGTATAGGATCGTATTACCTACTGAGTAGGACCTTGTTTCTACAGTACGAGGTACAATGCGGAATGCGGGTGTGCAGCGGCATTAACTCCCTCAAAGGGGAAGGCATTGGCCACTCAGCGCCCTAAGGCAAAAGATATGCACTGTCGAAAAAAAACCCTGCTCCTGGCCGCCGTACCGTAACCACATCCCGTGCAACTCCAACCCTTCTTTAACAATTTTGCTCCTTGCCCTTCGCCAAGCGACAACAGAAAACTCTTCCACTCAACAACTTCTGCATTGCGCTGCAGACATTTCTGCCCTCGAGGACGGGTCTTTCTGTTTTATTGCTATCTTGTAAACTTGCGCGAGTTACCACGCTCTTCTTGACAAGCTGCCACCATCGTCGCTAGGAAGGGTAGCCATCATCGATTGTTGCTGCAACAGCACGTCTGTAACCTGCTGACCACCACACTGGGCGCAGCGTCTTTTATCAGCTCCATCGCTCGTCACCTAGCTGGATTTTTGCGCGCGATCATCTATCTCTCGCCATCCAAGGCATTCATCTAAGCAGGCAGGTTTAGTTAAGGAATCCCCGAAATTACATATCAACCAGTCGTGACGGGAACGAGCTGCGTCATTCTCCGACACGCCCTCGTTTGCTTCTCGCGGTGAACACACCGCGGTACATCAGAAACCACCAAGTTGGCGGGCCTCAATAGCAACAAGTTTTCATTCTCTCGACCGCTCTTGGGCCCCCTCTGCTGGGTCTACAGCGGCGTTGACACAAAGCCTCCCTAACTGGTCCGATACAGCCAGCCGTTTTGTCATAGTCACAGATTCTTCTTATCCTTCACTCGTCCCCCGAGCCTATCCTCACATCAGTTAAATTTGGTCATCGTCGGTTATCGTACTGGACTTGGCCCACAGCTACTTTGTTCTGCAGTCGGCGTGCTGCTACGCCTGCTGCGACTCCGAATGCCGTTGGACTAGTCTTCAACCAGTATGCGCGCCTTCGTGTAAATAGCCCAACCAAGGCTTCCTCCCCTTGGCCCATCCCCTGTTTCGCGTCTACATAGATTACGCCGTATCGCCTCTATATATCCTCGCAACACAGACCATCGCCGCGTCATTGAGCAAAATGTCGGATCACGAGGGAAGCAGCTCTGGTAAGGTCTATGAGACCCCAGTCCCTGAGCTAGATGATCACCGTCACAATACTGCTTCGGCACAGAGGCTGGACCGCCCTCGTCGGGGGACAGTCGACACACTCTACGGCTCTCGTCAGCATCTGGATACTGAGGGACCGTATTCCCCCATCGATGTTAGAGTCCGGGATTTTGAAGAAGCCATTCTTGATGAAGATTACGACGATGACGCCCCAACCAGCTTCCACCACGGCCGCCGTCCAACCTTCACTTCTACAAATGAGCGAGCCGTATCACCACCGAATTCCGTGAAAGCCTTCGCGGAAGCGCGTCGTCGCGAACGCGCCTTCTCGATTTCTGACGGCCGAGGTGTCAACCAGGATGAGGGCGAAGTGCTCCACCGTACGCAATCAACCATCAGCCGTAACAGCCAGCGATCTGGACGGAGCAGACCTGTAACATTTGCTGCTGACGATGCGGCTTCTTTGGCCACGAATAAGACGGCGGAGGAAGATGTGTGTTTCCCCATGCAAGATGACCATAGGCGAGATCAACTTTACATCGATTTTGACTACTTAGAGAACTTTGTTGCATCAGAGGAGCTGGCGCGAAGACAGAGCCTTGAGGCACAGAAAGCTCCGAGAGTATTCCCAACTTTACGAGCCGAGCAAAAAGCCGAGCACGGTGAACCAATGGTTACAACTGATGGAGATATCATCTACGTCCCTTCCAGTACCTCCGACACCGACGAGAAACCATCTAGGCTAGCCGAGGGGACAAGCCCGGACTCAGGTAACGGCCATTTGGACAAGGAGCACGTGGATCCAAACCGGTTTAGTTTCTTCTCGTCTGCGTGGGAATCCACTATTCATGCAGGCGAGTTTGGAGACCTTGTGCTGCCTGGCGAAGACCTCCGGGGTCTATTTAGTTTTCCCCGCGACGAGCCTGATGGGGTATGGTGGCTCAATGTCAACAGACCAACTGAAGAGGAGGTTCGAACATTATGCAAAGCCTTCGGCGTCCATCCCTTGACAATTGAAGATATCACAACTCAAGAAGCACGTGAGAAGATTGAAATTTTCCCTTCTTACTACTTTGCGTGTTTCCGCTCCTTCAATGTAGTCCAGGATGAGGACGGGCCCGATTACGAACCATTCAACATCTATGTGATCGTTTGGCGCGAGGGAACTCTGAGCTTTAGCTTCCAACCAAATAGTCATGCTTCCCAAGTCAGAAAAAGAATTGTCAACTTGAAGGAGTACGTGTCGCTAAGTAGTGACTGGATATGCTACGCTTTGATGTAAGTCAGTTCCTGTTTGGTTGCAGTCCACCGTTTCTAACCAATGATCATAGCGATAACATTGTCGATTCTTTTGCACCGGCGATTCATCGCATCGAATTGCTCACTGAAGGTATTGAGGATTCAGTATTTGTGGCACGCTCTGCCGACATGCACATGTTTCTCCGTAAACTTGGTGGTGTTCGGAAGAACACTCTCGGATTAATGAGAGTACTGGGCGGGAAAGCAGACGTTCTCAAAGGATTCACTAAGCGATGCAATGAAAACTATAAGGTCACGCCGCGAATGGACATCGGCATGTACCTTGGTGATATCCAGGACCATGTTGTCACAATGATGACCAACTTGACACACTTCGAGAAGATCTTGTCTCGGGCACAGAGCAACTACCTCGCTCAGCTTACCATTGACAGCATTTCGCAAGGCACGAAGACTAACGCCGTCCTGAGCAAGATCACATTCATTGCTACTATCATTGTTCCGTTGAATATTGTCACGGGACTTTTTGGCATGAATGTTGCTGTACCTTTCAATCATGTCGATAATCTCAATGCCTTCTTCACCATTCTCGGAAGTCTGGTGGGATTTGTTGTTATAGCGCTGCTGGCAGCTCGACATTGGCGGCTCATCTAGTCGCGCCAGCTCTGTTAGTTGCTGTCTGGCGACGCTGGGTCATCATGGTACAATCCGAAAATTACTGGCTTTTCTTTGTTATATTCATCACTCATAGCGAGCGTTGGTTTGGGAATGGATAGAGAGCATATAGAAGTCCCAGTCGTGTAAGGCCATAATCTAGTTTTAACCGACAGAGCTACCAAATAAACCCAACCTTCATAGGCATCAGAGCACATTGTGACATTATGGAATAGAGAGCCATTTGTTTGCTTGAAAGGCTTTTAGCATGTTGATAAATCCTAGTTTCAAATGTTCTGGCAAATTATTCAGACACCACGAGAGCTGATAATTACCTAGTATCTTTCAGGCCTTAAAAACTTTTTTCGCATTCGACACGTTCCTGTAGTAGCCAGTGCTAGGTTTATATCCTTAATTCCCTTTTGTCTACCAGATTCTTTTCGCATCTTCCTTTGCCAAACGACACGTCGGGGTCGGAAGCTGCTCTACGCATAAGCTCAACCACTATAACCTATCTTACGCATCTTTTCCTAATCTCACCCTGTCCTACGAACACAGGGTGGTGCTTTGATTGGAAATCTTGTATTATGTATGCTATGTGGGCGGTAGTCTCAAACTTCTCACGGGAAAAAGAACGAGGCATGAATTAAGGTGAAAAATGCCTGCTCAAGCAAACCACGACAATAGGTTCCTTCTCGACACAAACGAAGTGAGGTCCAATCTTGTAATTGATGCTATTACATTAATCACAGCAACTGGAGTCTGGAAGATGCTTGAGTAAAATTGTACACTACTCCAGTGTAGAGATCTTAATATCCTAGACGTTCGACCAGCCAGTTTTAGGAACAGGTATTATGTGCAAATTTTTTTAGCGTTATATGTCATGCTATTTTAATGATGCTCTACATGGAAATTGTCTAGAACCCTGTACGTTAAGATAGGTACATGATATTTATTGTTGCGCGAAGATTCCCAAGTATCTTCCTAGAACTCATGTGATTATATTGGTTCTGTACGTTCTGTACCAGATAAAAAAAAGGAGGAAAAAGGTGCTAATCTAGGAAATGTAAAATAGGCTTAAGACCTAGAGTTTAAAGACTTCGATCACTCAGGGCCCTCCTCTTCACCTAGGCGCCGACCTGTATACTGAAGTGCAGGTAAATTCCGGCTTACATAAAATTTGAAAGAAGCCATTTCCACCTAGGGGGTAGGCAGCAAGAGGATTTTCGGTGTCAGATTGAATGAACCTAGCCATCTGCACATTCTTTTTTTTTTCCAACACCTCTATTAAGGTATTCATTGAATTTATCATTAATTTCCTACATAACTACTCGGACACCTCGTGCTTTACGTATATGATATGCGCCAGAGGACTTCGTTGCAATCCGAGTCCTTTGGGTCATAGAGAACGAGCATAGCGAAGCCAATCCCAGGCCGGGTAAGAACATCTACTTATCAGTTAACTTATGCAATACTATGCTTGCTTTCTAAAACAGGAGGCGATAGTAAGCCGAATAAATTCTCAGTATTGGCTCTGGCATATTGATCTGGCTATCCGCGGATTCTTCAAGCAGCCACCTGATACGTCGCCTACAACGCAACTAACTAACTAGTCTACTACAGTCGCCTTTCTTTTCCCATTGGACTAGAAGCCTGGCTCTAGTCTTAGGTCTACCGTTAACCGCTGCTCCTATGTCGAACATCTCTACGCCATATCTATTCGATGACTACCAAAACAACCTTTACGGACATATGATTCTTGCTAGCCTGACTCAACGCAGCTGGAAGTAGCCAATAAATTAAGCTAGGGAAGTGATTGCCCGTCATGTTAACTCCGTGCTGGAAGCATAAAGGCGGGTGCCTCGATGTGATAACCTCTTGTATAATTATTTTTTTACGCTGACTGGGATTAAATTTCCATTCCCGCTAGCGGACTAGAAGAGATTTTACGCTCTATTTGACAACTTCGCCAACTATGAGTTTGTCTCCGCCAATATTTATCGACGAATATACGGCGAAATAATCGATCCAGTGTGGTCAGTGGCACTCTATTTCGAGCATACTAATCCCATATACCACAGCCACGGCCGCTGCGTCTGACTTGGACAGTCGACCCGGTGTTTCTCGTGTAGGGGGGGGGGGGAAGAAGAAGATGGTCTGCTCTCAGGAAAAGCGGGAGAAGGAGCGGAAGGGACGAGGAATTCTAACAGGCGTAGGATACTCTCCCCAGAGATGCTGAGGACCTGTAACTAAAACATGGTGGTTTTAACGCCGTCAGTTAGAACTTCTTTGCTCTGAGGACCAAGTTTCTGATTCCGGAAGGAAACAAATAGGAGAAAACGACTAAATTGAAGGTAACAAATCTAAATCGCCAGAATGGCAACATCTTCGAAGATAAGTAGATGATTACAACCTTCAACTTTTATACTAGTTCGTACACGCATCGAGTAATCCAAAACATTGGTTGGAACGTGAAAAGAGTCTAATGATTCTCATTGAAGTTAGGTTTCAACACTTGACGACGTCTCGCCGTAAATCGAGCGTTATCATCCAGTGATACACAAAGGTTCGGTTATGGCGATAGAAGATCCCATCGAGTATACAGACATTGGAGAAGGGTGGAATGGAGCAGGCTGCAATGAACTTTCAGTCCATAACTGTCGTGTAACAAAACAGAAATAGCATCTCGCCACCAATGACTTCAGGATATTTCAAATCCCGAAAGACCTCCCGCTGCCGTCCTCGCTGATTATGGCCAACCGAGTTTACACAACCCCATTCGCCGCGTCTCCTGCGTAGTCAGCTAGCTGGCTCCACAATGACTGCAGTGCGCGAGGCTACCTTGAAAAGTACATCACATACACACCACCGTCACACAGTTTCGCTTCGTTGAAACGCCTCTTCTATTACGGCAGGTCAACGTCTGTAGGGTGGTCTTCACGGAGAGACAAAAGCTGCCATTCGTGAGACACTGTACGAGCGGGAGACAGGCGGGATATCCGCGGCTGTGCAACCTCAAAGTGTGTTATAAGCAGGCTGCCAAGGCGCCTATTTTGCAGTCAAGTTCCTTGGGTGAGGATTAATATTTGGTTAGGAAGCATGCGTGTTTTGGAAGGATCAAGCCCGCTTAAATGGAGACGGAGTAGTACTCGCATTGCTACGTACGCGTGCTCATCGCCGACATTGATGCGGGATGCGAGACGGGCTCCTCAGGGGTATTATGGGGATGCTCATTGGCGATAGCGGGATTTCTTGGCTACAGGTGGTATGCATCGTCTTTCGCCGTAGGATGTGAGACGAAGCGGTAAATTAATGTTGGTGGTAGATGCCGAGCGTATAGATCGAACCGGATAGATCATTACACCGTTCCATAGGCTCACTAGAGTAGCTTGATGGGAGCCTAGTCTCATGAGAAGTTTGTATCTCAAAATTTCTGGTGCGAACATGTCGGAATACTACCCCCTTATCACACGCATGATCCCCCTTTCGCAGCAGAAGTCGATTATTCGTTGTCGTCGTCACCGCCATCGTCACTAGCGCACAAGTATAACAGTTGACATGCAGAAATCCATTCTAATATAGGATTCTTACAGCTCTGGGCGTGGAAAATCAAACGATTTTCATGCGATCAGCAAGGAAAGGCAGCCTAATACATTTCACACGACGACATGGTCTGACATTGTTGGTTTCACCACTGAAATTCTCCTATGTAACAAGAACCAGAGGTTACTTCTATCATGGGAGGCTACGTCGCTTAGCGACCAATAGTCACTCATAAGAGTAGTTGACATGATATTGTGTCACATAAAATGGGATCAGGCTTACAGCGCTAGACGCGTGAGCGGTTGGAACTGAAATGGTAATACAGCGCTTACAGCTCCGAAGGTAGTGCAATATAATCATATGAATCTATTGGATCGACCAGTGGAGTAATTATAGAACCATGCGCCATACGTGGCAGTTACATCTCTTGAGTCATCTCAGGCTGCGGCCCCCTTATTGCGAACCAGTGGCAAAGCCTCGTTGCCTGCAGACGCGGCTACCACCTCTTTTCAACTTTCAAGGCTTGGAACTTATCTAGGTGGGCCACACAAACACCGATCACCTCTAGGACTTTGCACCCTATTCAAAATGCCACACCATCCCCATATTGAAGTACGTAATTCGAAGTATAGATCTGTCTCGAACACTGTTGGGAGGGTGGTCACAAGGCCCCCATAGACAGAACCCTACCTTAATACAGAGTGCTCTTTGTTCCACTATACTCTGACGAGGCTGGGTCGTATATTAACGAAATGGACACAGAGCCCCTAGGACGGCGATCGACGTGTGCGTCTCAGGGCCAGGCAGTTATTTCGCTGTCACACATAGAAGCTTAGCCTCAAGGTACCATAAGTCCTCTCCATAAATGATATCATGTGGCGATACACCTGCTTCGCAGTGAAGTCTAGCCTATGGCATCGTGGCTGTAGTGGCGATGTAGAGAGACCTCCTGGATTCACCCTAGAAGTTGCGGGGGTAAAGTTTTTTTTTAAATTTGGTAGACTATGTGCCATCGCAACCTGCTGTCCCATTCGGCTAACTATTGGTGTAGCTGATAGGGGTAAGCCATACGCGCTTGTGATTCGGTAGGTGTCTTGCGCGTCGAAGGAAGCCGTAGATCTATGAGCTGTGGCCATATGTGCACAGACTAAAATGAGCGGAATATAGTGAATGATCCTGATTCGTGACATTTCCTTGCGTATGAGGTAAGTTGGTAACTGCGGCAGTCAGATACACGTTCGAGGAGATGTTTTTCAGGGGCTAGGGTTGAAGGGCTGTTATGAGTCTGCCTAGCACGCTCCTCGCCGTCCACAAGACCAGGCTCGATAAGATGATAGCCACTCCATGACCAGCTTTGGAGAGGTAGTTAATTTCAATCCCGAGTGAAAGGGATCGAGTAGGCGTGGACTATCTATGGTGGCCAAGGGGTCAGGACGAGAACTCGGCTCTCTTAGATCACAAACCCCGGCGAGTCGATTGCATACACGAAGACTCCAGATTAACCCTTGGGAAAACGTAGCGAGGTGGTATGCGTGTCATCAAACCAAAGGCACGCTCTTCATTGGCCGTGATCGTTCGTAATAATCCGACGATGCGTAAACACGGTTACGATTTGAGCTGAGAACACAGGTAATCTGGAGCGCAAAACCCTTGAATTAAAGAAGGAGTCTTGCATGTGATAGTGTTTGAAGTCAATTCTGCCCCTGCGCTCTTGAACATATGGCGAGAACAAAAGAATAAGGGAGAAAAAATCGGCCAGGCGTCGCATATGTAAACAACCCCCGTCATAATGCTTACCCTGAAAAACCGTGTAACTTTTTAGACGTTCACTTTTGGTCTAGAAGCGGATCTCGCCGAGACTGCAAGGCATACGACTACCCCCCGAAGTAGCTAGGAAATTACTACTACATAGAGTCTTGAAACACACCAGAAACATAGTCGTTGGCCTCAATAAGTGATTGATAATGGGGTCCGCAGCGGTTTAGGGCGTGGCCTCGACGTCAATTCCCATCTCGAATTGCCTGTTTCGGTAATATATATAGTCTACCGAAAACTCCGGCGCGGGTGGAAATGCAACACGATCTTGCAGCGCAGCCAGCTAACCGTTTGTGGATAGTCTCAGCCGCAAAAGGCAGTCCAGCTTGGCATGGTCCCGCTATCTTTTAACGCCATAGACGAATACGGACGAGCGGCGTCTAGCGCTTGTGGAATACGATCTTCGCCCCAGCACATGGTCAGGTCCGACCAAACTAGCCGAGCCAACCACCCTGAAACATGAACAGGCGCTGGGATATCATCATCAATAACAGTGAACTGTAAGAAGATCGACCCAGGGAACTAATTGTATAGTCAAGTCAGATCGTGAAACAATTTGGGAAAAGCGTCGGGTTAATTGCAGGGGAGTAATACTGCCGTTGGTGGTCATCAGCAGCAGCAGTAGCTCGTATCTCCGCCTTGACTTGGCCCCAATACGAAACAGCAATTAAATATGTTCTGTCGAATCAACCCCTACCCCTAGCGGGAGGCCCCCACGAACGTCCGGGAGATCCACCCACGCATACCCAGAAACGTCATTGCAACCTGCAGAGTCCAAATGCAGCCCTACGGATGCAACCGATGCGCTTGGCGTCGCCAAATCCTGCCGTCTGGCAGTATCGTGAGTCGTCGTACTGTTTCTCAATTCGGGGAGAGGGCGAAGACTGATACGGTAGGTAAGTAAAGTACCGCTGACGGGGATTCTCGGAGCTGTTCCCTAGATGCGGTAACATCGTTCTCGTGTCGCTACTAGCATGCCGCAAGAGCCTTGTTACTTCATAGTTGCAATCCGTCGATATGGCCAACCGAGCTTCACTCACGATGGCGATTACTTGCACCTCTATCTGTCATATCGTATTAGCCTGGATGGGCCCGCCTATGATTTGTACTACGAGAATGTAGCCTTCAAATTCATGTTCACTCTCTATAGATATATGTAGGACTGGTCATCTCATACCCTTTGTGACATCGAATCTTGACGATCAAAGCACTCTGAATTCAGATTCAGTACTAGTTGACGGAGTGGTACCGCATCGTTCGCGGGAACAATACCTCTTATCTAGTAATGATACAGTGAGAAATCCGACATACTTGTTGAACGAAGAGCAGGATGGTTGGTGTACCGGGAAAATATAAAGGTATGTCCCCAGATGAAACATACAAATGTCCGTGCTGGGCTAAGTCGATGGAGGTTGCAATACTTGCCGGATGCGCAGAGTCAAGTGTGACAACACTAGGCCGTTCTGCAAGAAGTGTATCGACTATGGTCGCGAATGTGGTGGATACGAACGGGAAACCGTCTTTATCGTTGGTACACAAGACGACAAAGGTAGAGTCGGATCTCATCCACCACGAAATGCGCAATCGTCGAGAAACGCCCAGTTAGAAGCTGGCACCCAGGAAGCTGCAAGACTCGAATTTGTCGCAGCTGAGCCATTACAGCCTGCGTGGGACGAGACCGTGCTCTTGAAATCGGGCGCAACATCGCAACTCGTTCGCATAGTTGCGCGACACGCGGACCTCGACTCAGCTATCAAGGATAGTGGCTCATCACCGGAGGTCCAAGGTGTAACGCTATCATTGCTTAGTTCCCAACCTCTTGATGTAGCTCCAACATTCCGCGACGAGGACTTCAATATGAAATCGCTTTGTTTTGTTAACCTACTCGAAGCTGGTGAAGACTCGACTCAGGGCCCAGACGAAGGGGTGTGCCTATTCCTATATCAAGTAAGATGAGTATAGCGATAATATCGAGGAGCTTGTTGCTAATTAATCTTTTAGCAAAATTCGTCAACAATGTATACCATGGAACCTACACCAGCAGATGCAATACGCGAATTGGGTCCTTCTGCATACCAAACATTCCCGGCTCATCATTTCTTCGCGCGTGTATACAGGCCAAGTGCAGTGAGTACTCAGTATTAATAAACAGCACATAGGACTAACAGAAGCATTAGATTTGGGCAGCCTTGATCAATCGTCAGCCGACCTTTCTATGCAACCCCGAATGGACGGTCGTGCCATGGGAACACTACCCACGGACTTCTCTCGATGACCTACTCGACATTGTCGTATTGCTGCCATCAATCTATTCGCGAGTTGACCAGATTACGCCGCTCGACGCAAATGCCAACCGCCGATTTAGAGCAAGAGATCTATTAGAGAACTGTGTCAACATAGAGGCCCAGTTTGAAATATGGCTCAGCGTGGTACAGCAAACGACTAGATCATCATCCGTACCATATTGGGTGGCGGACAGCACGGAAAATGCCTCGCACGTGCCCTTCGATGAGCCGTTGAACTTCGCTAGTCCTTTGCTGTGTCTCGTGCACGTCTATTACTGGACGGTGCTCATAGGCTTCCACCAATGCGTATATACGCTTCTCAAGGTTTTTCGGGAACCGGAAAACGAGAGAGCGGCCCCCGAGCTGCCTGCAGGCCTTGACCCACGGAAGTACCAGCCAGCGGAAACCAGGAAGCTGGCTGCAATGGTGTGCCGCAGCCTCGACTTTGCCCTTCAAACAACAACGCAGCCGGACCTTCTAGTGGCTCCGGTCTGGGTGGTCCAAGAATTCTACAGCCGCATGAAGGTCTTCGGACTCTGCGAACTAGAGGGCCTGTGGGTTGACGACTTTGCAGGGAGGCTGGAGGACCGTGGTCATGGGATGAGTGCGTGGTTGGAGAAGAAACGATGGATCAACATCAGGCAGTTTGGCTGAGTGTGGCGGGTTGCAGTAATCATGTAAGACTGTGTGTGTATTAAGACGGGCGGCATTAGACAAAGCAGCGCTTCTATCCTGTACAACAAAATACCCTGTACGCATACATGTACTCAAGAAAAGTCGACGAGGGAAAAGTACAACAGCTGGTACTGTAAAAACAATACATGGATTCAATGTTCTTTATTTACCTAGTACTTTCTGTCCCTAAATGGCATGGCATCGACTATGAGGGGTAACCTTAAGCCCTGTTGCCTTCGTACCTTCCCTATGAATGCTGATGGGAATTGAATGTGGATATTGGCAGGCGATGTTCTGTTGTAGGTATGAGAACCTTAGGTACCTAGGGTCAGCCACCGTGGGGTGGTAATGCTGTGGCTGTGGCTATGGATGTGTGGCTGATGACGGCAGGGCACCTCTCAGGTACGAGGTGACAATCACCCACCATAACCAGCTTGCCAAGCTCGGGTTGGCTGGAGCTGCTGTTTGGGAGCTTCGTAACTCTGGCAGCCTTGCGAGTGAAACCAATCCTCGCAACCATCGCCCTCAACTTCCCTTCCACGTCGCAACCTCAATTCCTCATTCTTGCCCGACGACACATTCAGCAACTTATACACTAACCTCACATAATGGCGTCAGGATACGACAGAGCTCTTTCAGGTACGGTTCCATCCATAAACTTGGCAAATAGGCATCGCAACTAATCGTCATTTGCTTATAGTGTTTAGGTTGGTACCTCGTGCGGACATCTGGTTAAGTCAGCTTCCTAACAGTCAATAGTCCCGACGGACACGTATTTCAGGTCGAGTATGCCGGCGAAGCAGTCAAGAGAGGTATAGACTCACCGTTCCGACTACATCGCTACTCAACAACGATCTAATGCTGGCTTCCTAGGTACCTGCGCCGTCGGCGTGAAGGGCAAGGATATCGTCGTCCTTGGTTGTGAGAAGAGATCAGCCATGAAACTACAAGACACACGCATCACACCCTCCAAGATCGGACTTGTCGACACACATGTATGTCTTGCGTTCGCAGGTCTAAACGCCGACGCCCGCATCCTAGTCGACAAGGCCCGTCTTGAGGCGCAATCACACCGTCTGACGGTCGAGGATCCTGTCACGATCGAGTACATCACAAAATACGTCGCCGGGGTGCAACAACGATATACGCAGAGTGGTGGTGTGCGGCCGTTTGGTATCAGCACTATGGTTGTGGGATTCGATAAGGGTAGTACCGTACCCAGGCTTTACCAGACAGAGCCCAGTGGTATCTATTCCGCATGGTGCGTGCTAGGAAATCAGTCGCCTTTCTCATGAACGAATCGGGGGCTAACTATGAGTAGGAAAGCGAATGCTATTGGCCGCTCGAGCAAGACAGTGCGAGAATTCCTAGAGCGAAACTACAAGGACGACATGGATCGTGAGGCAACAATCCGATTAGCTATTAAATCCCTGCTAGAAGTCGTCCAGACGGGTGCCAAGAACATTGAAATCGCCATTATGGCGCCAGGCAAGACGATTGAGATGCTACCAGTGGAGGACATTGAGTCATATGTTAAGACTATTGAGCAAGAGAAGCAAGAAGAGGCCGCCAAGAAGAAGACTGGCCGGACACCTGGCACGGGAAGTGCAGCTATCTTGACGAGAGAGCGGGAGGGTGGTAGTGATTAGTCAACCTCGAGCCAAGCGAGCTAAGGGGCGTCAGAGCGTATAGAAATAATCACAGCAAGAGAAGGCTCTTGCAGTAGAGCACCCTTCGGATTACGATGTACAACAACGTTTTGCTCGATTGCGTCGATATGACGTTCTTTCTCTTGTGTTCATTGATCTCGTGATGTATGAATGTGTGGTATCATAGTATGCGTCTACCCGCTCCGAAAATGATGCGTCCCCTTCATATCCCAACCCTCGATTCTTCCCCTAGTTCTCTACAGCGAGAGCAGACATCATCAACCCAGCTTGTCAGCATCGCTCTGTATGTCGAATATCGACCTCTGTTGGTTGTTCTTGACCCGGTCGTCTTTGAGCATGCGGTTGTCCATACGGGCGTCCTCGCCCTCGACGCGGAGCGCGGGCTTGGGGACGACAGCCTCGAGGACGAAGTGGTTGTCGCAGTGCGGGCAGTACTCATCGGCCTCCTCGAACTCCTGCGCGTCCTTGCGGAAGCACTTCTTGCACTTTTTGCAGGCGAACGTCATCTCGAGGGTCTGCAGGAGCTGGTGCGACTCTTGCTCGTGGTGGCAGTCGGCGCAGTCAAACCACTTCTTGCCTGGTTTTTTTTTAGTCGTGAGTAATTAGCTGGCTCGTCGGTTGCTTTCGACGGGATACTTACAACATGGTGACCGGATCGCCACTTGGGCGTTCAAGATGTGCTTGCTTTGAAGCTGTCAGATGTCTGGATCAAGGAGAAACTAGTAGTATAACGCTTACCACATGCTGGCGACCGAGCCGACTATAGTTCGTCCTCAGTCGCTTAAGGTTGAGATAATTGCACTTTATTTCTAAGCACCTTAGTTAGGCCTTAGAAACAGCTGCAAGCAAGTATTCAGCTAAGGTACTTGTTAGTTAGTTGGTGGGGTATGTAAAGATTGAGGACCCACCTTTGTTCCCCACCTTGAGGTTTCCCCCACGTTCCAAATGCCTTCGAACACGAGGAATGAGCAGTGAAATAAAGGAGGACAGCGTCGCTCTGTTTTTTTTTTTGTTTTTTTTCTCTGGCTATAAAGTATACTCGTAGTAGGTCAATCCTTCTCGATTAATGGAGGAATTCCTTTTTCCTCTATTTTTCCCCCCGAAGGTACTCGTGTGTTCCTTACAGCCGGAATGAACTAGTTGATTAGTCAGCAGATACAATATGTGTATCAAGTAGAGACGTTCAATCGCTTTAACGTTAATGATTTCCGATGATTGCGAGAAATCTTGCCTTTTGGTGATAATATAGGATACACGTACTTATTTGAGTCTAAATATCGGTCTGTGTAAAGGAGTGGTGTCAGACTCTCGCGATACCTACAGCTGCATACCGCCTACCTAGAGTGACAGAACAAAGAGGGCATTTTGTATATAGATCTCTAGCCTGTAGATGTAGTAGTTGGAGCTCCTTGTGCGACAACAAGTATTCAGGACTTACCCCTACATTGCTATCAGTATACAGAGGTCGTGACAAGTGGGCAAGATTTTAGGAGATTTATGGTTGCTATGTGGGAGTGGCCGATTATCTACGATTGCATTAGGCGGAAGCTATCTGGTAAAGGATCAAATGCAGGGTTCAACTTTCATTATTATATATTAGCGATAACTACATCAAATAGATGTAGGCTGGCGCCGACGACCATTACTACTATATCCCAAGCAGCTTAGATAATATTGGGGAGCAGCTAGCATGAGGCAGATGTCTTTTCATCATGAACAGTGGCAAAAATAATTGTGCTGATTTTGCAAGCATGTTTACGCTATCTTATATATCATATGATAAAACCACGTTGTAGATATCCTCCGCTGCAAAAACAATGTGTAGGCTGTATTAAGTAACTTCATTCTTACTAATTTGTTCCTTTACCTAACTGCAATACCAATCGTAATCTTATACCATCATGAACAACCATCTCGAACCAAAAGGGGGTATTGATAATTAAGAGAGTTGTGTAGCAACCCCCATCAAGTTGTGTATAGAACCTTTGACGCCATAGCTTTCCTAGATACAGGAGCGTGCACGGGAAAATGGTCGAATGCGTCACAATAACCCAGGGTTCATATCTCCAAACTCCCCAGTCGTGTCCCATAATAGCAGGGCCATCGGCGGAAAAAAAAAGATTCTCGTTGTCGCTACTCAACGAGGTCGTGTCCCAGAATTATATAGCCATGTTTAGGCCCGGAAGCAGTTGAATCTGCCAAATGAAAACCGCCATGGGCCCCGGTGTACGCCGTTGCGACTAACGTTGACGTTGGTACCGAAGTGTTTACCGCCGATGCCCTTGGAATAGAATAGAGGCATATTGGTCGAGAGCGTAGGGAATATGTTCTTTGAGTTGGCAGGAATGTTTCCCGTAAGGAATGAAGACTGTTAGACTGTTAGATTGCTCGATTACTTTGCTAAGCCGACGGTATTATTGTTGCGCAGAAGGTTCAAGGGGTGTCGCACCTGAGTTGCTATGTCTTTTAGTAGTTATGGATAGAAGGGTCGGATTTGCTTTGGAGATGAGTTGCTGATTTGTAGGATAGGGTTACAGTAAGTTTATATCACCGATTCACTCTTGAGCATTTGCCAGGTTTCTCAAGGCTTGGCCGTGTATCAAGTCGCTTTTGGACCCTTGGCGAGGGCAATTATATGTTACGTCATACCTACTATACCATATATACTAAGTAGTACCTACTTGTAACTAGACTTGCTTCTGATTGGCGAAAGGTTTGTACCGGCGCCGCCACACCCTGCCTCAGCCACAGTCTCCATCAATAACGTTGCTCTTGGGAATGCCCTCACGAATGAGATAAGGACACAATCCATAATGCCACATATCTGAATTGTCAAGAAGCATAGCCTGAAAATAGCTTCCCGCTGATGATAGGCCATTTTGAAGTGCAAATAATTGAAATCTTGCGCACAGCGAAAGCCGGCCTGCATGTCAAATTGGAAGGATATGTTCAACTATGTATTCTTATGTAAGTACTTAAGAAATGTATCATCGATCTCCAGCTTAAGAACTCACTTGTTGAAGGTAATCAAAATACTACCTTCTATTCCTCTATTCAAGATTAGAAATCCAGTACACAAGTAAAATAAAATCTTTCGCCATGCCTTTTATCTCGTCATCCTGCCTTCTGAGCAGCCAGCAAAACAGGTTCGAAGGCCTCGACAAAGGACACACAGTCACCAAAGTTATTGTAGAGCGGCGTAGGTGCGACTCTGACAACGTTCGGCTTCCTCTCATCCAAAACGACAGCGCGCTCTTCCAGACCATGCATCACAGGATCCAACAGACTAGCATCTGCAAGCAAGAGGCTTAGTTGGGCTCCTCGCTGCTCAGGATCAGGTGGCGTGATGACCCTGAAAAGCTTCTTCGCATCATCTGACATGAATGAGAGACATTTCTCAAGAAATGCAGTCAACTTCTTAGACCTTTCCCGCAGGGGTACCATGCCGCCAGCTAGCTCAAAAATCTCGAGCGATGCACACACACTCGTCATGTCGAGAACGCTGGGGTTACTCAGCTGGAAACCGGCGGCTCCCTTGACGGGATGAAACTTGTTTTTCATTTGGAATCGTGTGGCCTTGTCATTCCCCCACCATCCTGATAAACGATTACCGTAACCTCGCTCGGGTTCCTCATCTGTCACCACAGTCGTAACTAGGCTGTTTCGTTCGTGTACGAATGCTCCTCCAATAGAGCCTGGTCCGCCGTTGAGATACTTGTACGTACACCATGCCGCGGCATCAACGTCCCAGTTGTGCAGAGAAAGGGGCACGTTGCCTGCAGCATGCGCAAGATCCCAGATGATGAATATGCCGTGCTTGCGGGCATATGCCGTTATTGTGGGTATGTCAAGCAACTGCCCAGTGTAGTACTGTATTCCAGGAAGCAGGATGAGCGCCGTGTCCGCGGCGTGTTTTGATATCACGGCCTGGATGTCATAGGTACTGATGACTGAGTCTGATGCGAAGGGCGACTCGATAGTTACCATAGAGGTCTCAGGAGAGAGCCCGTGATGTCTGATCTGGCTTAGTACAGCAAACTGCCACACCACATAAGCTTACTTCTTGCGTAAAATTTACTAAGTGATAACCTACATGGTCACTTGGGAACGCTTTGCTCTCCAAGATAATTTTATGCCGACCGTTGGGGTCAGGGCGGTAAAATGCAGACATTAGTAAATGGAGATTGGCTGTCAAGGTTTGCATGATGGCCACCTCCGACTCTTCCGCACCAACTATGGGAGCCATCAATTTGGCCGCCCGATGATCTGCGTTCAGCCATGTGGGCAGAGGAGAATCCTCAAGTGGCTTGAAGTGGCCCTGGACGCCCTGCGTTGCCCATGTCGCAAGAAATTGCTGGATGCGGGTGGCCGTCCTCTTCGGCTGCACGCCGAGGGAGTTTCCGCATAAGTATGTGCATGGAGTCGTTTCATCGACATGTGCGTCATTGCTACGATCTACGGGCGTTCAGCTACTTTCGAGGCGCCCCTGGAAGAAACAGTTATCTCACCACCTGCTAGAAGCGTCTTTCTCTTCACATCGGCTTTAGTTGGTATGTGAAATTCGTCTCTGAGGTGGCGAAGATCATCCTCTCTGTCGAGGGCCTCGGCCTCGGCACGGAGACCCGAGAAACGGGAGGTATCAACCGGAGCAGTCATGGATGGTCGCGAAATCCAGCAGATCCCTGTAGAGGCGCCTGTTTGAGCGGTGAACAGGAGAGCAGAATAGTCTTGTGGTTAAATTATGACTAGTGCCCAGCTGCGGATGGGAACCACTGGCGTTGAAGTTGGGCTAGATGGACCAGAGTCTCTTTAGGCTCGACAACAAAGTCGTGCGGGAACACCTGGATATTCCGATAAACCCCGCCCGGCAAGGTGGGGTGAGTCTAAGATAGTTGGAGCTAATAACCTCATGAAGTTTTTAGACCTACTACTACATGTGGGGTATTTTGGAGATGTAGCGAATGCTTTGTAGATATTCACGACGGCTGAAAGTCGGCAGATATGTAAGTGAATATTCGAATGCGAGTTCTCACAAGTTCGCCGAATCTCAGAAATCGTTGCCAATTTGCCGACCTGTTGTGCAAATATCGAGCCTTCATGTCGGTTCAGGTCAAGCTTTCCAACAAGCTTTTCGATGCAACCTGTGATGCCTAGTACACAGCATTTCGCCTGTGAATGCTCCGAATCACTACGAATCTGGCAACCCGCAAGATAAAATTCGTGGATTTCATGCATGTACTCTAGTCAACCGTCCGAGCTGCGTCTTGGCAGACAGTTAGTCTCGAGAAATCATGTTCCTAAATGTGACCCCTATACATACAATTTGGTGTACCGAGAATTCTTGAATCTGCGACCCCAATGGTCCACTTGTCTGATTGTAGGGAGGTAGGTCAAGCTGGAACTAGTAGAAAATACACCTACGCTGTTGATCTATTGGGTACACGTGTATCGACATAGTCTATTTCATCTAGACTTATATGGATCTGCACCCCAGATTCGTGGCTTTTTTTTAAAGCCCCGTGTGGGATCTCAATGGCGAGAAGCTTCGGAAGTGAGCTGAGGGAATCTCGAGGAGAAGCAACCAACGAAACGAGCTTCGGTGCATATGCTACGGGGGAAGGGAATAGTAACAATAGACCGAGTGTGCTGCCGAGCACCTGTCAGCTTCATAGGCTTTAGCTAATAGTTAAGTACAAATTTGTGCGAACGGCAAATGCTTTCCAAGCATTCGTCAATGTCGCAAGGATCGCGAATGATGGTGGAAGCGGTAAGCATTAGTTGCTTTGGCGGTGTCACCTGTGGTATGAAACTTAGCTCAGTTTCCGTGATTTTGCGACAGTAATCGATGAAATTGTCAATTGACATTACCATTCTCAAGTGGACTCCATGACGATCGTTTGATGCCCAATTCTAGAACTGGTTGAACAAGTTCCGTGAGAAATAGCGTGGTTACACAACCGTCAATTTTTTTAAATAAAAAAAATTGGCAGTCTCTATGATGCTCCGGAGGTCATTTTTGGAGATTTCGCGATGAATTGGAGAAGCTTGACAAGGCTCGGGCCAGTATGGTGGGGGGCAGAGAGTGGATAACTGGCACAACCAGGTAGGGGATAAAATCCGGGGTTAATTTAGCTAGCCAAGCACAAAGCTGTACCTAGGCGTAAGTCGTTTTTGACGGTATCCCCGGCTAAGCTCAGGGGGCCTGAAAATGATGACTATCACGAGATCCGCTTGGTTTGTTGGGCGTTCAATCGGCTGACGAAGGAGTGCGGTATGGGGCTGGGCGACACTTCAATCAGGTAAAATGGGGGTAATAGAATGGTCTCTAGGGGTAATGGAAACCGAAAACAGCGACCCGAGCGAAAGACGCGTGATTGTGTTAGTCAAAGGATGACGGGCCCGGGACACGGTTACAGTGCTCGACACGGTCCGGGTGGCTCGACGGCATTTGGTTGACAGGCTCATCAAGATTTGCCTGGAAAACGCGGGGCAGGAGTGGATAGCAGCAATTCGAGAAACAAGTCACCCGCTTCGCTGATGCACGCCGGGCTGCGCCCTGACCAACACGACCATGCCCGAGAGGGACAAGGCCGATGTCCATGATCGTCACACGATCTGAGATTTTGCGGCTTCCAGAACCACCGTGGCCCCATGTCCCGATGCCACTGGTCTGCCAGTTTCTAGCCCCTGAAACCAGCATTACGAAGCCGCATACGTACATTGCTAGAGTTTATGCGATTAGATAATTCTACCTAGGTAGAAAGACGGACAGCGCCAGGAGAGGCCACGAGGTACCGGGTTGTGGGTTTCAATTGCTGGGAGAGAGGATGTCCCGGATGAGAATCCGGCGGCAACCCGACTTAGCTGCGAGCTTGAGCACAAGGTATTTCCCGAGCCAGCCGGGAATTACTAGACCTAACCTACCTTGAGATAGCTATCAGGGGAAGAACATCAGGGCCATCGAAAGTACAGTTCACACCGACCTTGGCTGAGAACACGAAGAGCTTGACGATAACTTAAAAATAGATGGTGGTTGTACTTAACCTGTAGTGGCATTAGTGATTACATTCTATGAATTGATTGAAAGATACCTGTGAGCCGCTCTTACGGTTGCACATGTTTCAATAGTACGAGGGTACTACGGGCATGTTTCGCAGTACGGTTTTAAACGGACAAAACCCATTCATGGCTCGCATGGTGCCTTGAATAGCCGCCAACAAATAGTTAGTATATCACGATCAGTGATCAGTGGAGAGTCGGTAGCGTTGGTCTGCTTGACCGACCGCTGTGGTGTATTACTCAGGTACCGAGTATGGAAGTACTGCAAAATTACTGCTGGTCACATGGTATTCTGTACCTACTGTATACGACACGGAGGACAATTCCCGATTGTCAGCTGCTTAAATGTTTTCGGTTTTCACAAAGCCAATTCAAAATTCAAGGGACCATCTTCCCTGCCCATTACTCGCATTCCTTAGCCGCTCAAGGTACGGGTAGGTACTTTTTAAATTTCCAATTGCGGGAATTACACATGTAGGCTTCTAGAAGCACAATAGTCTCCTTGAGACTCACAGACGCAGAAGCAATAATTGTTCCTCATCTAGTGTCTTGCCAATGAAGTAGATACTAAATACGAGCAATTGATACTTATATACCTAACTTACTACACTTACGTACATGTAGATCATAGTGACACTGTAATCTAAGAAACAATAGACTCACTGTGCAAGTATAGGAGTACCTCTACTCTGACGTACCCGTTCATAGAGTGGGTACGGCTGTACATGGACAACGCGGGTGGAGATTTTCAGGTACCGCGTGAAAGGACCAATTGGGGGACAGCTCGCGTCCCGATTCAGTTAGCGGTGGCTGCAAGACGACCCTCATTGTTCGTCACCTCGAGCGAAGAGTTTTCTATTTTCTTCGTCGTCGACGCCGGTACGCCTCTGTTAACCGTAAGTGACGTGGTGAATGTATTTCCGTACAGTATCGTGTCGTGTGGGTGAGCCGTATGCCCAGAACGGCGCCAACAGGGTTGTTGGAATAGGTTGTTGACAAAAGGAACGAACTGCTTCTATTGATCGGAGTGGTCTTATGCTCTAACTAAGGAGTCCTGTCGACCAAGTGGCTATAGACGATTTGGTATATAAAGACCTTCGCGAGCCCCATCCCTCAGGTGACTGACTGACTTGCATTCAATCTGTGACGGTGCTACTCGATTCAATTCGCCTATCATGGACGAAACCCCAACCTGCTTTAACCGACAACCCTCAATTATTATTGCTTAGCCCAACCCAACCCAGTCCAGTCCAGCCTTACGGCTTGTTTGTTCCTGACATCAAAACCCACTCCCGCTCCTCGTATTCTATTTGTGGCTTCGGTCTTGCCTGCAACATTGAACCTACAGCATATAAGGCTAATAATAAAGAGATAGAGTTTTACTTTATCATTCTTCTTATTCAAGCTTTTAGGCCAAAACAAACAATCAACTCTGCACTCAGTAGTGAAGGCCCATTCTATACCACAAAAAACTGGGTCAATTCAACTTTCCCACCTTATCAGCTCAGTGTCATCATAGCTTCTGGTACCCCTCCACCTGGCACCGGGCAGGCTTATCTTTTAAGGCACTCTAATAATCCGTGATACACACGCAATTCCGCCTCCCACCCGCCAGCCTCAGCTCTTTCCGCTGCATCACTTCCTCATCTTTAGGGTCGACACCTTCTTTCTGAACTCTTTGAGGTCAACCGACCAGTGTTTTTGATTGGCATTGACACTAATTTCATTATTGCCATTCGACCCCTTCATTCAACCTCCCTAGCTTATCAGCTCCAAACAACAAACGGTATCCCGTGAACATCTGCATATCTCCAATCTTAGACTGAAGAACCCCGAATTCGAGTTCTCCGTCTTCTGCAGCTTGGCCCGTCCCGCTCTCCCACTGTGGACCATTGCTACTACCGTATTACCATTCGGTGCAGCAAGCCCGGAATATCTATCCCCTTTTTTGATAGAGTATCATTCTATCGGTAAGTTCCATTGTCCTTCAGCCTGTTTATTTGGTCTGTTTTCATTATCAAATCGCCCAAAATTTCTACCCGACCCCTGGTTTTCTCCGAGTTCTCCAGCAGCGACGTCTTACACGAAGCCATTCGATTATGAAGACCCCTACCTCCGACTACTTTTCTCGTTTATTCGGCACGTAGCTGGCTTTTTATTAATGGCTGCATATGCTGCTACGCGGCCTGCATTACTCAGTTTGAGTACTCCAACCCCCCGGGGTGTCATTACCCTTGTTTACTACCAACCCTCGTTGCATCATATCATAGTAAAATGTGCTCAGTTGATGCACCTCGATATCAATACTTGGGGTACACACCTTGGGAACGATACCTGTCGTATTCTACATATAAGATGCGCCTTCCTACCTGTCATTCTCATCGTCATGCCAGCATATGGCTTTCTCACATTCTCTACTCTGTATCCCCGTATATTCCCATCCGTGTAGGACCTTGAAAAGTCCAGCTTCGAACTATCATATCATCTGCCGTCCCACTTGGTTCCTTCATTCTAGGATCCAGTTCCCAGGTCTTCACCATGGTTGTCAAATTGTTGACTTTGCAAACAACTGACCTGCCTCAGGACCGGTTTCCCGACTACATAGACACTTTGGAATCATCAGAGAATTTCCAGTGTAGCAACGAAATCATGGCTTCTACAAATTTGTCTTCAGCAGAGGCTCCGGCCCTTGCTAATAAGTTGCTGAGCAAGATCAAGGATGAGCCATCTCGTCATCCTTCACCACAACCAACGCACTTCACCGTCCCGCTCGATCCCGAGAGGATTAATGGTCGGAATGGACATAACGGACACAAGGTCTTGCGATCTGCTACAGTCGGATACATTGCACCCGAGTTTAAGGGCAAGGACGAACAGATGAAGACCGGTAAGCTCCAGAGTCAGTCAGTAACGCCCGCTGGTGTTAGTCTAACAAGCCCTAGTTAGGGAAATCATCCAGAAAGAGGACTGGATCCCAGCATCACATATGGACGAACAGATCGCCTGGTTCTACAATGAACTCGGCATTGATGATGTCTACTTTCAGATGGAGAAGGCAGATGTTATTTCTACCATCATTACATCGATGTATGCCGCCAAAGTCGCAGCCCACTCCCGCATAGACAAGCGTGAAGAAATACAGTTAGACATGGAAGCTGTAGATCACGCCATCTATATTGACACCAGTGTTCCCGGGTTGTCCAACATCAAAGGTCCGCGCTACGAGAATCGACTGGAAGCAAAATACCTTGATCACACGGATCCCGATAAGAGATTTCGGGTTGAGACCTTTCGCTCACCCGTATCTCTGTCTAACAATAAATCATCTGCCACATCATTGCGTTGCTATTTCGTTTACCAATGCCAATTTGTGGACCCAAGGCCAGATCCCGATGAGACCCGTCTTGAAGTCATCAGCGACAGAATGTTTTTGACCAAGGCGACTAAGAATACCAAGCTGATCTATCACGACATCATCAAGTTGGCTGTCAGCCGTACAGGCCCAGTCATTGAAGTGTTTGACATAGAAGGAACAGAGGAGAAGCGTCTTGTCGTCGCTTTCCGTTCCCGAACTGCCCGCGGCCTTTTCAGTGCCTTGAGCGACTTATACCACTACTATGGGGTTACCAGTTCCAGGAAATATGTCGAACAATTTTCAAATGGAATCACTGTCATGAGTATTTACTTGAAGCCGGCGGCAAATCTCGAAACCACAAACATGCCCATGGAACAATCGATTCATCAGATCACCAAAGAAATCTCCCTCTTGTACTGCATCCCGCAGAATAAACTTCATCCATTGTTCGCATCCGGTGAACTAAGTCTTCAGGAAACCGTTTACGGGCATTGCGTTTGGGTTTTTGTACAGCATTTCCTGAATCGCTTAGGCCCAGAGTACACCTCTATAAGGAATGCCTTAAACGCTACTAACGCGGCGCACGCGGAGATGCTTTCTAAACTGAAACGTCGTCTACGTACGGAGACATTTACTCCTGATTACATCCTAGAGATCATTTCGTCTTACCCCCAATTGGTTAGATCACTGTATGCGGCATTTGCTAGTGTTCATCTAGCTGTTGGTCCTGGGTTCGAACGGCATCTCATTGCCCCGACTTCCTCAGTCGATATTCTATCGGATGCCCGTCTGAAGGAGAAGATCAACCGGGAAGTGTCTAATGAACACGAAGAGATGGTTATGACCGCATTCCGTATCTTCAACAGTGCCGTTTTGAAGACGAACTATTTTACACCTACCAAAGTAGCCTTGAGCTTCCGTCTTGACCCAATATTCCTCCCAGAATCAGAATATCCCCGTCGCTTGTATGGTATGTTCCTTGTCATCAGCGCCGAGGCACGTGGCTTTCATCTTCGATTCAAGGACGTTGCTCGGGGCGGTATCCGAATTGTGAAATCTCGCAGCAAGGAGGCATTCAGTATCAATGCTAGGAATCTATTTGATGAGAACTACGGTCTTGCGAGTACACAACAACGCAAAAATAAGGATATCCCAGAAGGCGGTTCAAAGGGTGTTATTCTTCTTGATGCTAAACAACAAGACCGAGCACGCGAAGCCTTCGAGAAATACATCGATAGTATTCTGGACCTGCTGCTCCCCGCTAAAACTCCTGGCATCAAGAATCCTATCGTCGATCTCCATAAGAAAGAGGAAATCCTGTTCATGGGCCCTGACGAGAACACAGCGGACCTGGTAGACTGGGCTACAGAGCATGCTCGTTTCCGAGGTGCTCCGTGGTGGAAGTCTTTCTTCACAGGGAAGTCTCCCAGGCTAGGTGGTATTCCGCATGATGCATACGGTATGACTACACTATCGGTTAGGGAGTATGTTAAGGGCATCTACCGGAAGTTGAACCTGGACCCTGCCACAGTCCAGAAGATGCAGACTGGTGGTCCCGACGGTGACTTGGGAAGCAACGAAATACTACTCAGCAATGAGAAATACACTTCCATTGTAGATGGTTCTGGCGTCCTTGTCGACCCCAATGGCATCGATAAGGATGAATTACGTCGCTTGGCCAAGCAACGTGCCATGATTTCTCATTTCGACGTGTCAAAGTTGTCGAAGGATGGTTACCGGGTTCTATGCGATGATTCGAACATCACGCTACCTTCCGGTGAATTCGTCGGTAGCGGGACGTCCTTCCGGAACATCTTTCATTTGAGGGATTCCGACTTGACAGATATGTTTGTGCCTTGTGGTGGTCGCCCTGAGTCCATTGACCTTTCGACAGCCAATAGGCTTATCAAAGATGGTAGAACAAAAATACCATACATTGTCGAAGGAGCCAACTTGTTCATCACACAAGACGCTAAATTGAAGCTAGAAGAAGCTGGATGTGTTCTGTTCAAAGACGCGTCAGCGAATAAGGGTGGTGTCACATCATCATCACTCGAGGTTCTTGCATCGCTGAGCTTTAACGATAAAGAATTTGAAGAGAATATGTGCTGCGATAATCGGGGCCAAGCACCAGAGTTCTACAAGGCATACGTGAAACAGGTCCAAGAGACAATTTGCGGAAACGCCATTCTAGAATTCGAAGCAATCTGGAAAGAACATGAACAAACCGGTGTGGCTCGCTCGGTGCTCTCAGATAAGCTGTCTGTCGCTATCACAGACCTTGATGAAGAGCTGCAAGGATCAGATCTATGGAAGAATGAAAAGATTCGAAGATCTGTACTAGCAGATGCTCTTCCCAAGCTCCTTTTGGAAAAGCTTGGGCTCGATACGATCATCGATCGCGTTCCAGATGCATATCTCCGAGCGATTTTCGGGAGCTATTTGGCATCTCGTTTTGTGTACGAGTTCGGCAGTTCGCCTAGCCAATTCGCTTTCTATGACTTGTAAGTTCCCACCTCTCGTCTCCTTCCCAAATTGGTGTACTTGAACACGGGCTAATATCTTTTATAGTATGTCAAGAAGGATGGCACAGGTCGCATGATTTCTTCCATGTACTCAGGAGGCGCAAAAAAGTCGTTTTGGGTATAAAGTAGCAGCGCTCTTACCATAATCACTGCGTTCATTCTAGTGGTATGTTAGGGGTTGTCTTGCTCGATGGCGTTAGAAGCAAAAGGCATAGATGGATCTCAGGTCCTACCAAGTATCATGAAACTAAAACCGAAGCGTTTAACTTAATATTACGAGAGCAAATGCTCTCAATTTCCAATAGCTTTGTCGCCTTTTTCACTTCTCGTGACTGTTTAGTCTGCTTGTGAGACTGTGGGTGGTAGTTAAAATATTTTCGCATAAGCCTAATTATGTCCCATGCCATATCGCGTCTTAAAATGATGAGGCGTCGATATCTGAGGTTATCTTACGGAGACAATTATGATCTGTACTAACAATAGTGAAGTCATCCCTCGCAACACCCGAAGGCCTGATAGGCAAGTAGTTCGCGGTCCTTGTCTGTCATCCTAGGGTCGGCTTTATTGTTTATAGCCCATAGACGTGACATTGATGAGAAGAAAATCGTCGACCACATCCTCAACGACGAAGGGTGATATACTGATAATACCCTCGTTCTAATCGATTCCCAGTGCCCTGACACCGGCTACATGGGCTTCTTTGTGCTCGATGGTGTGCCGCTGCCTTGATTCGGGCCGTCCCGTTTGTTCCACCAACTCAGGGAGACATAGAGCGTCGTAGGGGGGGCGTCTTCTGGACCCTGAGCAGCTTCAATGGCAACTCGGCTATTCTGCTACCGAAGTGAGCAAGACGTATTGCCAACACTAAACACATAGGAAGCCACCAGAGATGTTGTTAGTGGAATAGATTATGTTTTTCTCTTGTAACTTGCACCGAAACTCACTGGTAAACCTGTCGCGCTCTGTGTTACGTCGTACAGTTTCATGATATATTGGTCAACGATAAAGGTATATTTTGCGACCTTGGTGTCAATATTGAAGAACTAAAATTGTTTGAGTGGATGGTGAGTCCTATGAGAGAAAATGTCTCCTGAAATAGCCCTATATTATTACACCACTGCACAGGTCGTCGTAGATAGTCCCGGATGATCTTCTTTCGTCATGGGCTATTGACCTCATTATAGACTACGCCGTCCTGCGTCGTGTCTCATAGGCAAAATTACTGTTCCATATGACCGCCACATGTCACCAATATAGTTGATATAGGTCTTATAGAGTTATGGCTAAGCATACTTACATCACCAACAATTCAAACCAGAGGCCCGCACATACATGAATGGGAATGGTGCCAAGTTCTTCTCATGAGTCTATTAACAAGCGGCGTGCCATTTCTTCGTAAATTCTGTTATACATGCTTATACACGGGTACATGGGTCTACAATAGGGCACGGCCTCTATAGCAACAATCCCCTGCCACCTAATTGGTACACAGCGCCACTGTCGTAGGGTATATGTATGGAAGGTGTTGGGAGTGGCTGACGCCGTCACCCAAAATGCTTATGATATGGAACGTAATGTTTACCGCCTGCCGAGTCCCCATCTAAATATTCTATCTTGGATCTCCTCCCAGGTCATCGGCTTCGCGGTGAAGTGCGGCGCGTCTGCTTCTTGTACCACGACGGTAGGGGCGCCGCTCCCCTTTCCTGAATTCTGGACGAGACCGCCGACGACTTCTTTCGCGACCCGTCTCAGATCCTTCACTGTTAAGTTTTCGATATTGCGGCACATTTCCTGCACCGGCACCTTTCGGCCGTGGACTTGGACTTGTCTGCCCAGATCCTCTAGTTCTACCATACGGCTCTCGAGGTTCATCAGCAGACTCGACCGGAGCTGATTTTTGGCGCGCTGTACCTCGACTACGCCGAGTGCGGAAAAGCCGGTATCCAAGGTTAGCGCCCGGAGTTCTTGGCACATGACGTCCAGCATGTGCTGGGTACGGCCCGGCATACATAATGCGGATATGCCAAACAAGCCAGAATCTGTGTATGAATGATTGAAAGCCATACAATTCTCCACCCATGCGTGTTGGTTGAGAACGTTGGTATACAGCCGAGAATACATGCCCTTGCCGGGGCCACCGGCGGAGAAAGAGCCACCTCCACCTAGCAGTGTGTTCAATGTTGCGAGTGCATATATGTCTTTAGATGCTATAGGCAGCCCTTCAAATGCTATGTGGATGTGACTGAATGTAGGCTGCATAGGGTTTGATGAAGGCGGTTGGGTGGGAAGCGAAATGAAGCCACCTGTATATCGAGCTGGAGAAGAAATGTCCTCTAATCTTGGAACAACATCTGAATCGATGACGGCGGCATTCATGCTGGCTGAAGTAGAGAGATTCTTGAAGAGGGGTAATTTGGAGAAGAGGCCGGGCGAAGACTGGGTTGAGTGTGTGGATGTGGAAGATGATGAAGCAGAAGATTCAGTCTCGGCCGACGATAACGAATCTATAGATGTTTCTGAGCCAGATCTTGATAGCAAAGGCTCAGCAACTTTCATATCACCGAAGTGCTCGGTGGCTAGTCGCACAGCCTCGGTGTGAGGCACACCGGCGAAGGCCACGACTGTTCGTTCCGGACGATAGAAGGTGTCTCGGTATGTCTTGATGATTGACTTGTTGATTTGCGGAATGCGCTCCATGGGACATAATAGAGGGTTACCAAGAGTGTTATCTTTAAACGCCGCCATGTGCACCAATTCGGGTATTATGAGCTCGGGCTTTTTCCATATCTCGGTGATTTCATACTCGGCAGTGGCTAGCTCTTGAGCAACCTCGTCTTCTGCGATACGGGGATTTCGGATGGTGTCGGCGAGCAGCTCGGTTGCGACGGGCACCGTCGAGTTGAAAGTGGCCGCCTGGTACATAATGGATTCTCTAGAGGAAACGCATTGTATATTTCCACCAAGGGACTCGACGATCTCCTGGATCTCCTCGCCGGTCTTAGTAGTGGTCGACTTGAAGGCTAGGCGGTCGATGATATGGCTCAGTCCGCTGAGTTGAGGGGTTTCGAAACGTGACCCGGCCTCGACGTAGACGCCGACGCCGGAGAAGGACCCGGGTAGGGCCTCGGATGCGACGCGAACACCATTTGGAAGCGTCGTGATCCTGTCAAAATCGGTGGGTTCCTGGACAAGGGTTAGGGGAGGCTCTAGCAACATGGGAAGACGGAAGATCAAGGGCTTTGGCTACCTGGGCATCTGGAACTTTGACGGTGGCGAGTGTGCGGCGCAATGGCAGGCGGGATGCCGGGGCCCTTCCAAGTACGGGCGAGGCAATGCCTCTGGTCAAGTACTTGGATGTATATGCGCGAAACATAACGGTGTGAGCGCGCGTTGTCCGGGGTTCGTTTGGCGCAGTGCTTAAGCCGAGCCTCGAAGCCGACAGAGATATTTGCAGTGACGATTGAAAGATGACGAGAGTTCCCTTATCGGAACAAGGAACGCTCTTATCGTCAGACGCTAACAAGTCCAGGCCCGCATCAGTGGCTCAACTTGCCGTACCCACCCGAGATGTGTTATACCTTAGGTACCTATTGGGGCACACGACAGTTGCATATGTAATGCCAATGGCAACTACCAGGTAGTATAGGTACATACTTAATTCATGCTGAGATTTTTGAAGTGACAATTGATCCCATGTGCTTCTTCTACGTATACGTCATCATTGTCAACAAGGTCATCGATAATTCACGACTACCGTTCACAACAGAACACAGAGTACAGACTAACTACTTTATAATTGGATTTGAAAACGTAGGAATAGAGGTACAATATTTGATCTAGTACGGATCGTCAAGGGCGTATCGTGTCGCCTTTTGTTGCGAGATGAGCACCCATGGGAGGGTTAAGGGCCTAGGTTTTCATTCACCGCTTTACATACCTGTTTCTGGTGCACATGCATTTCAAGATCATGGTTAGTCAAGTAGTCTTCAAGTATTCTCGGCTATTCCACACAGGCATTTGGGAAAGGTACATAGTACCTATTCCACACCGCCTACTTAGGTAGGTACCTAATATGACCACTCTTAAGATTGTGCAAATGCAGTGAGACCACGATCCGACCACCAATGTACTCACCACTTTTTTTTTTTTTTTTTTTTTTTTTTTTTTTTTTTTGGCAAGTTAACACGATGCCAATAGGTCGATCTATCATATCTTGAGCACATGAGGAATTTCACATTTCAGACCATGTATGCCATATTGAACTAAGTATAAATATAATAGGTTAGCTTTATGGTTTTTTCTTTCCGTTTTTGCAAGGAATCTAGTCTAGAAAATGCAGGTCATGCCTAGTGCTGGCAAACAACTCTAAGGCTGGCCCTCAATTTCGGTTGAACCGATGGTGAACAAACCTGGGGGTGGGGACACAGGCTGAACTTGCGGAGCATTGTTGCTCTTGGTTGGCTGTCCCGTTGCTGGTTCAGGAAGCTGAAACAGTGAAACAATGCTCACGCCTAGACTTGTTCTAAAATTACTTGCTTTGGTGGGGTACTGCTAAACTAGTAGCGGTGCCCCTCTTGCTCTCTTGGGTAATGTTATCCCGTTATAGAATATTTCCGAGGACCTGTTTGCTCTGTTAGCTTATAACCGCTGCAACTTTCAAGCATCACCAAGTATATTGTTGATGAATTAGCAAAACTTGGTCGCTTATCGAGATCTAATGTGACAGTAGTAAAATCTTTTGCTACTTCCCCATATCTATCGTCCGCGCTTAAGCCGTGATGTCTTAAATTTGAGCGGTTGAATAGTACAGTACTGGTTTAGCTTGCTTTGGTGGCCGTCAGCACTGACAGGGGATCGACATTACCACTTACAAAACGGGATGGGATGTCAGGTCAGGAAGTGTAGACAACATGCTATGTATATAATTATGGTTGCAGCGTAGCAATACTTTAGTAATTACGCTCACTTCATGGTCATCAAAATCTGATCAAGTTCGTCTCTGCTCCACTGCGAAGCGCTGTGATCCTTACTGCCCCAGACAAAAACGGGGTCTGCAACTTGGGAAAATTCATGCCGGCACTGGTTAAGGTAAGCATGACTGGTACGAAAATCCAGAAGATTCCCTATTTCAGTAAGACAATGACCCGAGAACGTTGCAGTAGGATGGGATGTGCAGGCTGACTACCTCTTGTATTATTTTTGTGATAGGTATCTATGTTTGTTCTTGTTTCACGTAAAAGCGAACCATGACGGTGGCTATAATGCGCCTTGCAATGCCCGTAACCTGAAAAGTGCTGACCTAAACTTAGGTAGTGTTGGTTCGGAATTATGCGTTCATACTACTAGCAGCCGACCTTACAATAAGCATACCTGAAGGGCTTGATCACACTTGATCGAAGACAAGAGAGGGAGCAATGCTTTGCATACCGAGGTTCAAATGGTCAACGGATGCAATCATAACAACAACATCGATTTGTTATTGGGAGTGGGCCATACCAAAAGGCAAAGGGGTTGCGCCAGCTCACCAGTTCGTGTGACTGCCGGCGGCGCATCATTCTCAAATACTAATTAGGTTATAGCTGCTGTAAATGGCCTTGAAAATCATGGAGTACTTAGGACATCGCCCCATTTAATAAAGTCACTTTTGACAGGCTCAGTCAAGCTACCTTATTTGCACCACAGCGCATGCTACCGCGAAAATACTGGTAAAGATAAAGGTGACTATTTGCCCAATTGCACGAACTACTTCGACCTAAATAGGAACGTCCCTTGTTGACATCGTGGGTGCTTGCGGCATCCTAACCATCCTGATGGAGAGATCATCATGAGCTTACACCCTCTAAGCCCCAGTTTGCCCCTTGTTCGTTATTATTTAGTCTAAGTTGTAGCGTACGGCAGATGACAGATCGATCCTGGTGGTAATTACGGCAGGTATAATATCATGCTCTGGCTTTTCTTTCTTTGCTAGGATTCCTTAAAAGTCCTAAAGGTTTGTTTTCGTTCTCGTTTGCCTTCTTTTTTTTTCTTTCGTTTTGGTCCGTCGTATCATTCTCCTATAGAAGCACGGTGGCTCGTGTATGTGCATTCGATACTTCATCCTGCGGTTTTACATACTCGCCTCGACCTCGCCGACTACTACCTCATTCTGTTTCATGCAGCCTACCTGCCTACCAGAATACATGTGTAGCCCAGTCTCATGACCCGTCGCCCTTCAGCCAGTCGAACCATCAAGATCACGTTGTTATTGATCCCTTCGGTACGCTTCGACTGGTGAAGCGTGTAGCCATATACTCGCGCCCTGGCTAGCTTGCTGGCATATTCGATTCGACTACAATTGTCTAGAGCCATATTGTCTATTAAATCATTCATTTCGTCCATTCCATATTTATCGTCGTCTTGCTTTGTTGCACATCAACAATCGATTAATACGGGGGGGCTTTGGTTTATACGAGCTTTCTAGACTTAGATACCCATCTCCTGCTTATTTCGACTAATACCCGCTGGCGCATCATCACTCGCAAGCGAACGTCAGGCTCGCTGCATAACCTGGGTAGCAGTCCACCCCGCCACTCCAACCCCCCCCCTAGGCCGCTATAAAACGCACGCGATCACCGCCCGGCCTCTCGCTCCACGGGGCGAGACAGGCCCATTGTATAGGCGATAAATGCTGTCCCAACCCGCAGGCGTCCCGACGCCTACCATTTTCGATCCCCTTGCTCCCTCCACCTCCTCACCACCAACGTCATCCGCGCGACGACGCCTGAGCGGCCTCATCAACCTCCGCAGCTACGCCGCCAATTCGCTCCTTTCTAGCCGCGAGTCCGCCAGTTCTCGTAATCCCAACCGCCACAGCTTTCACGGCGCCATCTTCCGCTCTTCGTCCATCCGTGGCAACAACACCACCCGTGAACGCTCCTCCACCCGCTCTTCCACCAACCAGGAGGAGTCGACCACCTTCGCTGCCACCATCTCGGATGCCCTCAATCTCAATAGCACCGATTACTTGACAGAACCGCTTTCCATAACCCTCGACACCGCAATAGTAGAACCCATCCCTGCCAGCACTAACCGTAGCTCGACCCCCGACAATCGTCGTTTCAGTACTCGCTTCAGTGAGGCGGCCGCAGCGGCCTTATTGCAAGAGAGGTCTGCATCGAGTTCTAGCCCTGAGCCAGAGTCGCCTGTGGTCGACGCGGAAATGACAAGATCTCGTTCGGCAACGCTGGGAACTCTAAGTGAAATGCCCAACGAGTCTCTGCCCTCGATACGCCTATCGGCTTTCTACGATCCAAGGTCGAGCCGTCCCTCCCTGTCCTTCACGCCGGTTGCCCGCACCTTGCCAACCGGCAAAGAGACGATCAAGGTTGGCCGCTATTCCGAGCGAGAAAACCATGCGCCCGTCCCCATGAACGCTCCGTCGGCGGCGCCAGTGGGCTTCAAGAGCAAGGTCGTCAGTCGCCGTCATTGCGAATTCTGGTTTGAGAAGGGGAAATGGTACATCAAGGACGTCAAGAGCTCATCGGGCACGTTTCTCAACCACATACGCCTGAGCGCCCCAGCGACTGAATCTAAACCGTATCCCGTTAATGACGGCGATATTGTGCAGTTGGGGATAGATTTCAAGGGCGGCGAGGAAATGATCTACCGATGTGTTAAGATGCGCATCGAATTAAACAGGGGTTGGCAGGCAAAGCCCAACACTTTTAAGTAAGCTTCTCGAGACCGAACTCGATCTAAGCATGGTTTCGACTCCACGATGGTTTACTAACGGTATATAGTATGGCAACCCACAAACGCTTAAGAGATCTAACGGCGACAGCGGCAACAGCGGCATCTACGTCCGCAGCCGAATCGTCGCATACTCAAGATTGCTCGATCTGTTTAAACGCGATTGCGGTATGTTCCCAGTCACTCAAGGCTACACTGTCATGTCACAGTATACTAAGTCTATCCGCAGCCGTGTCAATCACTCTTCGTTGCTCCGTGTTCTCATACCTGGCATTATAAATGTATTCGCGAGATGTTACACGGCCCTTCGTGGCCTATTTTCATGTGCCCTAACTGCCGGGCAACTGCCGATCTCGATGCCGAAGTTGACGAGCCCTCAGACGAGTGGCAACAGCTCCCAGAAGCGCTTTTAGAAGACAAGGCCGAGGAAGAGGCAGCCCAAAAAAGTAACGCGGCAATATCTTCAGGGTCGCAACCAAATGGTGGAACACATGGTAACCAACGTGATCCCAACGAAATAACGGCCATGTTCGAAAGTGTGACAGTACCTCAGGCGCCTCCTGTTCCTTCAAGGCACACAGTATCTGACCCCGTCCCTATCCCTAATATTTCCCAACGAAGAACGCCGTCGCCGACTCAAAATGGTCTATTAAGCGCCCATGAAGGACCTATCACGCCTAGAAACGATGCCGGTCCTTGGGTCTTTGACGGTAATCCAGCGCGTGTCTCTCAAGAGAGCACGAGAAGAAACGCCATGGCGAGCTTGAACGCTGCAGCACAGACGGGACCGAACCAAATATAGAACCTTGGTCGATCCCTGTCTAATATGAATCTATACGGATCTGTGAAGCAATAATGGCAATTGCTCTCGTTATAGATCTCTAGAAATTAAGTCCTCGAGGAATAACGCAAAGGGTCCCAGTATTTGGGCTGTTCCATAATCAACTTGCCAATAGCAGTTTACGTGGCATCTTGATCAGAGGGGGAATTGTAGTATGACAATTGTTATGAGACGACGATGGTATTATAATTCAATTGCATTAGTGGCGGGTATCTTAAGAGAGGGAGTCATGTTTATATGAGGGTTTTAGCATGGAGCGAGCACTTATACCTATGTCTTTCGAGGGATGGGATGAAATCCTACCCAACATATAAATACCTAGTGGGCACTAGCTTCGACTATTTCATTGTTAGTTCTAGACATCACATGGATGCGCATTGACCAAGTCTTGACAGACAGATTGAAATCGCCTAAACCAACAAGAAGAGTTCCCGTCCTACATATGTGATGGCGGGATTGATTGGTGATTACAAAGACTGGCGCATGCCAAATCCTTACTCTAACATTGCAGTACTGTCTTGGGGACTCGTGGCAATAACTTCATTTGATTCACAGTAAACCAAGAGGAACAATCGTCTCTCAACAATTCAAATGCAATACTTATCTTCAGCCATAAGGACATATTCTGGGCAACGGCTTGTTTCCAATAACCGATACAGTTGAAGCTTCCATGTCTCATAGACCCCAGACTGTCCCATATTTCGGACACATGACGTCAAATTTAGTTTCGGCAAAATATGTAGTAGTTATGATGAGAGGTGGTTAAGCTTTTTTTAAGACATCATATCATGACAGCTGACGCATGTGAATTTTGTCATCCTCACGCTTATATAAGCGCGCACATCTCGTTTACCATTAGTTAGGTGCTTAGTACCCTGATAAGTAAATTGTGCATGTGGCCATTACCTTGCGTGTAATTTAGATGGCAACTTCCCCAGTCGAAAGTCACTTGCCTGCCTAGGTATGTGGAGTTTGCGGATAGTGGGTGTAACAGTCCGATATAGGCTGCTCAGCTCAAGATCCAGTTTGAAATAGCTCCGTGGGCTCCTTATTGCGATGCGACCTCGGATGAAATTCTCGAGTGGCCGAATCGCGAGTGGTAGTTTAGCGCGAACATCTTTTGATTACAAGCACTCTTTCAATATTTCATATTTCAATACAGTCAGATCTTGGTCTCATAGTAGACTTCTACTTCAAATCACAGGCTTTTTTGGACCCTAATGCAGTGAACTGCTGCCATCCCCGGGATCGACTAGCTCCTCCGAAACTGACCGCTTCTGGCCGCCCAACTAGCAGCTTCATTGTCTGATCTGGTCCTGCTCTATTATAAGTAAACGTCTCGGCACTTCTCCTGTTTCACACTTCCCATTGGTGCGTGACCGAGGGAAGACACACGAGGCGGCGCCATGTCGACCACCGCTGGGTAAGTTGCCTTGCGCCGCAATCGTCTGGTTATGACGATCCAGCGATTCAGCGATTCTCGTTAGCCGGCTGACCCGAACATCCAGAGCCTTCATAGCAGGCGGCATCGCCGCCTGCGGTGCCGTGACGGCCACGCATCCTTTCGAAACGGTTAAGATCCGGTATGCAGCCTCCTCCCTCCCAGACGATGACATAGTCGTGGTGTTGAGAGCGGGGTGTCGCGAGTACAGAGCAGAGCAGAGCAGAGCAGGGCCTGGGCTGACGCAATGGTGTGATCCAAATAGAATGCAGTTGCAGGGCGAGCTCAAATCGAAGGGCCATCAGCCGCATCACTACCGAGGCCCCTTCCACGGCGTCAGCGTTATCGTGCGGAACGAGGGTATTCGCGGTATATATAGGGGTCTGGGGTGCGCATACGTTTACCAGCTCTTGCTGAATGGGTGTCGGTTAGGCTTTTACGAGCCTATGCGACACGGACTCGCCTCCCTCCTTCTGAACGATGGGTCCAAGCAGAACCTCGGTATCAACATGTTTTGCGGCGCATCTTCGGGCATCATCGGCGCAGTTGCTGGCTCTCCCTTCTTCCTGGTTAAGACTCGTCTTCAGAGCTACTCGCCTTTCCTGCCCGTCGGTACTCAGCACCACTACCGCAACGCGATCGATGGCATGGGCCAGATTTACAAGGCCGAGGGGGTGACAGGTCTGTACAGAGGTGTAGGTGCGGCCATGATCCGTACCGGCTTCGGTAGCTCAGTACAGCTACCCACGTACTTCTTCGCGAAGAGGATGCTCACTAAGCACGTGGGTATGGAAGAGGGTGCGCCACTACACTTGGCTAGTAGTACTGTGTCGGGTTTCGTGGTCTGCTGTTTCATGCACCCACCAGGTAAGCCTCTTGTTCCACTCTCTGACCTCTTCTCTCACAGTGGGAAATCCAATATGGCTCTGACTGAAGCTCTGAGCCTCTTCGAACGACACTATACGATACGGACTGCTGACGAATGATCTCAACAGACACGATCATGTCCCGTCTTTACAACCAGCACGGCGACCTATACAAGGGCGTTTTCGACTGTTTGGGCAAAACAATCCGCACAGAGGGCTTCTTTGCCATCTATAAGGGATTTTTACCTCATCTAGCTCGGATATTGCCCCACACTATCCTGACGCTCAGTCTTGCAGAGCAGACCAACAAACTCATTCGCAAGATCGAATCAAGGATATTACCCGCTTCTGAGTTTGGCAAGGCTCCGTAAGGATGACTCGACGAAAAGAACGAGACTATTTTCAAGTTTATCATGGTTACGGTTTCGAGAAAACCTGGAAAATATAATCAATGTGCGAGTATAATTCAACATAGCGATATGTGGTCTGTAAGGCATATAATTGGGACTCGACGGCGCTGACTCCGTTTTGAAGTTCATACATGGTAAAACACTTGTGGATATATGGGAGATGGGATAGTCTCAAATCATACTGGCAGGCGTCGCGTTCCAAAATATGGTTCTGGGTCCCGAGTATTATTAGACAGACATATTACTCATTGGGAAGGTCGGCGGAAGGGCAGTAGACAAATCGGCCTGTCTATAAGGGTATAGGAAGACATAGAATTATGTATATAATAGACGGAGAATGAGCAGAATGCGCGCATAAACACGCAATGTCACTTCGATTACACTTTTCCCGAGTTGACATTCATGTAGCTCTCTTTATTCACACAGATGAATCACTACATATTCTCTATCTACCCTTTTACAGACCTCTCGCACCCATAGCACAGCATGCTATTCTTAGCTGGCCGTGCGTCTCCGTTATCATCTATCGCGCTCGAAATCGTTGCGTCCGCTTCTCCGATCTCCCCCTTCCACCGCTCGTCACCCAGGGGATCCAACCGCCCGCCGCACAGTCCACACTGTCGCCCGCCCGAGCCCGTCCGGTTCAGCTTCCCCGTCGTCCGCACGACATTTGCCACGACGCTCGGATACGATGCCTCCACGTCCACGAAATACCGCGCCACGACGTCGTCTAGACTCAAATCGCGATGCGAGACCACGGCCGCAGGCTGGGACGACGCCGAGGAGACGGGGAAAAGCTCCGCTAATGAACCTGCTGCGGAGTTGACGATGGAGAGATACGTGAGTATCTCCTTTCTGAAACTCTCGCGGAGGGGACTGTAGATCTGTATCGTGCCGGCATTGCTACCATTGGTTTGTGAAGAAGATGTACGATCTTCTGAAGTGCCACCCGCGGGATTATCTGTGATGGCCCGCGGCAGCGGAAACGCCCCGTCGTTGACGAGCCATGGGATCCCGAAGCCCCGGCCCTTGGCTGCCTCGGAGAGCGTCAGCTCCGCTAGCGACGTCGTGTTGTATCCCAGAAGCACTATGTCGCAATCGTGCGTTGCGGCTGCGGCGAAGAGTGCGTGCCGCGTTAGAAGGCGCGAGACGTCTGCGCGCGCGCTGGCGGTTGGTAGATTTGTGAAGAGATCTGTGAGACGCTGGGAAGGGGGTAGGGATTTGTCTTGGGGTGGGAGTGAGGTCCAGTCTATTTCTTGTGATGAGAGGATGCTGGATAGTGGGACTTTGTGGACGGTGAGATCCGGGAAATGGGCTGTGAATGCGTCTGTTAGTGGTATGCCCTCCTCTGATGCATCTGTACTTGTTGAGGTTGGTATGGGATCTGATGTCGTCGTCTCCCTCTGGTCTATGACATCGATATCAACAAACACCGGCACCAGCTCGAACTTGAGGCGCTGGTTCCTCTCGCGCTGTCTGCGCACATTCTCATTCAGGATGTGCAGCAGCGCCGTCGACGAGGGCCCGCGCGACAGCGCAAGCAGATAGCGCTGCGGACGCGATGGAAGTCTCGGGCCCCGCGTCTCGCGCTGCAGGACCTCGAGTCGCTTGATGGCTTTGCTGGCGACGAAGGTAGTGAAACATGTCCTAGTTATGCGGTTAGTCAAGGGGTTCGGATTATATAGAAGAAATATACTAAAAACGCACTCGCATACTACCTCGGAGCGCAGATCTAATACCCCATCTTGTCCTTTGCACCGTGTGCAGGGCAGTGGTGCCGCTTTCGCTTCTGCGGTCATGGTAGAAATCCAAAAGTAATGATTTATTCCAATAGATACAGTCTATTTAGATCTCTTGCGATTTTTTCGTATATATTGTTCTCGCTGTTGAAATAAGATTAAACTTGTGCTTGACTCACTTTTGAAGATGTGGGGAATTTTTTTTCGAGTGAAGTGAGGTACTTACGCTGCGACTCCCTAAAAGCGGTCCCGGGTAGGTTTTGCCACTTGGAGTTAATAACACTCGATTACAGAATTGCTATTATTAAACATAGCTGTCAATGCGGGAATTGGTTCATTTGCTATCTCATTTCATGATGGTCTTATTGAGCCGACTGGAACAGACAGGCCAAATCGCCTCCTTCGAACCATTCGCGGTCTTTCTGCCATGCGTGGACGATGATATCTCTACCTATGCCGGCGACCATTTCCACCTGCTCCGGTGTGCCCCATCCCCGAACAGATGTCCCGAAAGATAGTAGATGTGTTCCGATCTGAATAGTCGTACGGAAAGCGGAGTCATCACTTACCGCGCCGTAGCCTTCCACAAATCCCTGCACCATCCACAACCCGGCGGTGATGTTCTTATAAAGTTTCATTTCATATAGTTCGGCAATCATTTGCCCCAAATCTAGGTTTGGCACCCCTACCTGTGACATTTCCCAATCAATGACAAAAATGTCGCCCCCTTCTTGGATGGCACTATTCGGCAAAAGAACACTTAAGGTGTTGTTAGAACGATACTCCTACGCAACACGCAGGACGGACTGAATACTTACTTCCCTGTCCAAAAGTCGCCGTGGATGACCTGTAGTCGGCTCTCGTCTTCGAGCTCCTTAGCAGCCATGTCCTTGACCTTTTCAAATACGTCGATCGCTCCGCTTAGGATCGCTGGAAATTGCCACGCGCGGTCAAGAAGCCACGAATAGTTTATGAAATGCTTCAACTGCTGTATGTCCGTGTTTCCTGCCACTGTCTTACGCAACTCCGCTTGCGTCGCAGACCAATCATGAAAATCCCGCAGCCACTTGCCGAGAGCACGGCCGAGCTGGAAACATTGCGGGCGCACGGCATCGGGAGTGTCTGCAGAGTACGTGCTGAGAGCATATGTCTTGAGGTCTTTGCCATTACGCAGGATCTCTTGGATTTGCGTATTGTTTTGCTCGTCGAAGTGGTAGAGCTTGGGCGCTCTCACCGTGAAGTTAATATCGCCTTGCGACTCTGCTTTTCCTTCGATTGGAAACTTGGACAATGCTCTCAGACATTCCACTTCGATCCGCTTTGTGTTCAGTCAGTTTGTAGGTCTATAAAGTTGTCGCTTGGGGTCGTTGTCTTACACAACGAACTAATGTCAGTTCAAAGCTTGGTGAGTTGGCAATATACCCTTCGCTGTGCTTGATGAGCACATCACTCGTGCCATCAGCAAGAGGTTTCTTCAGGCTTGCGTGATAGGTAAAGTTTGCCGTGCCTCCTGAGAGCACCTGCAATGACGTGGCTGCATATGGGGTCGTCTCTAAGTCTGCGAGGACCTTCGCATTGATCTCGTCTCGAGCCGCTGTATCCATAATAATTCGGGGGATCAAATAATATTGCGAGCACGATCCTCATGTGTTAGATATTAGAGATTCTAGAAGAGCCGTTGAAGGCCAGTGCTTTCCCCTCGAAAATCGACTAGAATAGACATTTTGTATCCATCTACGAGGCTGAATTATTCTGGAGCTGAGGCGAATGAATCATTTTGAATCATGGCGTTGGGCAATGGAACTAGTGCCTGGCAAAGTCCAACTCGTCGGCCGATGACTCACTTGATTCACCGCGTGGCGCTATTTGATCGTGTTGTTCAATTCGGCACCATATTATTAAATACAAGGACATATGAGCTCAAGAAGGCAGTTTGCTTTATCTAGAAGTCGGTATGGTATGTAAGTACCTAGGTATGTACCAACCAAGCGCCTGGGAGCCGCGGGGCATAGCGCGAGACGGAGCGCTTGTCCAATTACTTTCTTAGTATTCTACGCCCCACTTCTGTCGACTGGCTCTGAGGTCATCACGATGGAGGCTGCAGCCAATCACGGGCCAATAGAATCCGGGGCAGGGGTCTTTTCGTCTGAGATCTCAAACAGAAGCGCTGTTTCGTTTCCTTACGATGTCAACGTACTCTGTCCCTGATTGGCCAATTCGGTGAACTCGGTCCATGGGGACGGACAATCGTACACCATCCATCCCCTGAGCCCGTTCACGCATGGGAGGCAGATCAAGGTCTGTCGGGCAGAAGATGAGACCCAGATGCAGGGGAAGGCTTCATCTTCGGACCACTGACGAAATAGGTGCCGATTCTATGATTCGATTTGAGAAAGAGGTCCGATATGCACATCATGTCCCGTCGCATTTGCACCGGAAGGCGCAACTTGAAAAGAGTAGTTGTTTCCACAAGTTGTTTCATTTTGCTGCTTCTCTGCCTCTTTCCCATCTTGTCTTGTTGACCTTTACACCTTACCTTAGGTACTCTCTCCTCCAGCAAGATACATCATCATCATCATCATCATCGTCTTGCTGCAGACAACTACTTAATATTTCGCGAATTGTCTTCGCCCATTTTGGTTTCTTGGCTGCCACTGATCTAGATACTTCTTGGGTGCCTATCTCTTCGCCGCTCTGTATTATTACTTTCCTCGGCTTGCTATCATCCCGTTCTGCCAAAAGTTTGGGGGCATTGAATAATCGACCTCGGGCATACATTTGAAGACGACTTCACTATCCACTTCCTGCTTTAATACGGCCTTGTCGCCCGACGCACCTGGCGCTTCAAATCTTCCGTCGAGCTATACTTGGGCCATCAGCGGTCCACTTCACCAATCAAACCACGTCCGCTGATCGCATTGCGCATTTCCAACTACTGGCGCATGATTTGCTTTGAACTACGGGCCGGCTGGATTCTGACTCAACTATACGGCGAGAAGTCGTCGCAACTATAGGTGGTCGCTGGCGTACATGATCGCCAGCAAGGGCATATATCGCCAAAGCCAGATTGGGACGGGACGATCCAGAGAGATCAGACACCAAATCGTACATCATCGCATAGTCACGTCGACTCCGGCTATCCGATCTTCCTAGGAGTTGAGTTCTGCATCATTTAATTGGAGAACCACGTGTATATCCCGTCATCGCGGTCCCTTTGACACATCTCGCGTTTCGGGTAACTGGGGATCGTGGACCCTCACCTTGGGTCATCAGTTCGGCCAAGTGCCTTGTAGGTCAGGCCATCGGAGTTATAGAGTCTGTGCATAACCTCAAAGGACCGTTCTTGGAGTCCTGGCCACTTCATTGGGATCACTACCGAGGGGCGCCGAGCCAAGAATACTACCGACTCCCAGATAATTAAGGCAATACTGTTCTTCAGAGGAGAGCTCCTATCAGCTTTGTTCTTTTCAAAGATGAAAGGAGATCGACGACTGCGGAGGCTTATACAGCTTACCCAACTCTTGACAATTATCTCGACCGTTTCGGCCGTTTCGTTGCAAGATTTCCAAACTATAACGATAATTCAGGTTCCATCGCTCTCTTGCCTCAGTGCCTACGGCAGCTCAATATCCGGGTGTTCACGTAGCGACTTTAAAGATGGTGTCCAGTGCTCAGAAAGTTGTGCAAGGGGAATCCAGCAAGACCAGGCGAACATTATAGCGGCCTGCAGGAATCTCGAGGTCAATGCTAGGTCTCTGCTGGGATTGGCATTACAAGGCGGGCTACTGGATGCCCTGTGTCCTGATTTTCAGGCCACCTCGGTAACCTCGACTGTGAAGCCAACTACGACGCGTACGTTTTTAACACCTAGCCAGACACAAGAGACGCCAACATCCACAACAACCACGGTAGAAAGCTCCTCGACGATAACTACGTCGACATCTGAGAGTAGCGAAAGCTCAACGGCGGTACAGAGTACCCCGAGCCAGGCTGACACGACAACGGTTGTTAACACCACCCCTACCATGACCGAAGGCACGACGACGATCTTGTCGACGACAATACCGTCGACAAGTACCCCAAGTCCCACACAGACGGGCGCCGATGGGGATAGTCAGCCGGATCGGGGGTCATCGGGAGGCGGAAGTCCGTTCGACCCCGTGTTCGTCGGTAGTGCGAAGAGGACATTACAAACGAGTGCTAGCGTGCTAGCAGTTTTAACGGGAACGTTAATAACTATGTTTTTTATGTCATGATAACGACGAAGAGCGGAGTAAGGGACAGAGACTCCACGACGACTATAATGATTGAATAAGGGGCAGGCTTGAAGAGTTTTGTTTTTTTCGAACCATAGCAACGGCGTTTTTGGACTACGGGAAATGATACCAGTATATGTATGTATACCTTGAAGGTAGGAGAGACCAGTGCATGGCATAAAATCTGGCTCCTTTGGTTGTGGAGCTAGGCAATCTTGTGTATAATTCAAGCGTGGTGATGAGGGCGCTACTTCACAGAGGCACGTAATAAAGTAGCCAGGGTTATGATTCGATTGTGTTCATGAACATGAAGTGAATTCCATAGATTGTATAGGGAAATAATATGGTAAGCGACTAATACGAGGCCATTGCTTCGTGTTCCCCACTAGGTAAAGGCTGTGATCCGCCATCGTATAGGAGTCGTAGTCTCTACTCGTTTTTGTACAATTGAGGAATTATACTTTCCTCATGTCTCTAATCCGTTACATGTTGCTCTTTGCATGGGCATAAAGGTCTAGGAGATCCTCCGTGAACCAAGTGCTCGTTCTTTCGTCTCGCTACAATCCTTACTCGACATATACGCTGTGCCTCCAATAGCCACCAAAATTTCATTAAGATCCTTATTCTGCCGTATTGCGCCACAGATCGCGCATTTGCAGGACACCAGGGATGGACGCGAGCGCGCCGACCGCCATCTCGGACACGAGTCCTTTCTCGAGACTCCAGTGCACGGTGAGCGGGGCCCAGGCGAGGTTGCGGACGACGGTCTTGCGCCAGGTCTCGGACCACTCGCGCTCCTCCTTCTCGACGACGGCGACGGTCTTGCCGCCGGCGAACTTCTCGGCGCGGGTGCGGCGGCCGCGCTTAGAGGACTCGTAGAAGAGGCGCATGAGCTCGAGGCCGACGAAGGAGCCCCAGAAGCGGGCGCTCCACCGCGCGGCCTTGGCCTGGGTGGCGGGGGCCCAGCCGAGGATGCCCTTGGAGGACAGGTAGACGCCGTTCTCGAGGGCCTGGAAGACGATGCAGGCGGTCAGCTGCGACCACGCCAGGCTCGTCTGGAACTTGTCGTCGCCGGGCTGCTTGGGCTGCCGCCACTTGAGAACCAGCCGCCGCGCCCAGAAGTACATGCCCAGCAGGCCCCACAGGCGCAGGATGGTGCGCGCCTCGCTCGTCAGCCCGCTCAGCGCCTTGAGACGCTTCGCGAGTTCCAGCACGAGGGCGACGCTGGTCGAGGGCAGGGCCTTGGCGTTGAGCACGAGCGTCGCCGAGGGGGGCAGTGCGCTGGCGATGGCGATGAGGCGCTCTGCGCTGCGCTGGAGGGCGGGCTCGACGAGAGTGGTGAGGACTGCTGAGGTCAGGCGCGTTGAGTAGCATACGAACAGAAGGACTGTGTCGATGCCCGTGGGCGTCGAGAGACAGCGCTGCAGGTGGGCGAGGAAGGCATCGACGTTGGAGGGCGTGGCGGCCAGGAGCTCGCGCAGTGGTAGAGACTTGGGTTTCGGGATGGGCGCGGGCGGCGCCGAGAATGGCACCGGGTCGCCCGTGGGCAGGTCGGTGGTCGACGTGATCTCGGTTGACGACATGATCGTGTCGTTGCTGCTGCTGCTGCTATGTTCTACGCCCCTTCGATATTCAATCGCGCTGGGTTACAACGATAGTCCCCTCCCTCTCTGGTTCCGAGGTTGTGGATGCGGATTTGTCGATCTCGGTGGGGGAGTAATCAAATGTGCCAATCAATCTAATTGTGCGCTTTCTAATATCTCATACAGGCTGATGATTCGAGATATAGCCGAAACCACGAAGGAAACAATACTTTCAAAGGAGAGACGTGAACTGGGATAGAAAAGAGGCCTCGGGCCAGTTGGCAAGTAGAATGGCACAGGAAATTCTAAGGATTTGGGAAACTGCTAAGTCTTCATGCCAGCAAGATGCCTGATAGAGCAAAGACAAATCGTTGGCAAGCTCGCCCAGTGCTTACCGTGGTCGGCCAGATAGGCAAGTAGTTGACTGGTTGGGTAAATAATCAGATCGATGATACCTCGGCACGGCGGCTCGGACGGTGAGTGGGGAGCCGCAGTTCCACTTCCCCTGAGGACCCTTCTGAGCAGACCCACCCCTCTTCTTGTACCTAGGTAGGTACTTACGTATTATAAGTTTGTGGGAAGGCTACAACAAACATGATATCCAAATAATTGCCATTCTTCATGATATATAGCTACATACTTATAAATGGTATTAGAATATGAAGTTTTACACCATATGGATCTTCGATTCAGGGTTGTTTCTTAGGTACTTAGCTCTGCATTGCAAGCTACTTGAGATTCCAATGTAATCAGTTATATACGGGCATTTCCACGGTCTCCCAAGCGTCTTGGTCTTCATTCCTTCTTACAAATGTAGAAGGGTTATACGGAGACAACTCAAAGCGAAATATTGCAAACCAGGACTCCTCCGTATATCCTGGGAAGCGCATCCGGCGACGTATAGAACTAGCAAGACGACGTATCGGGTCCAAAAAATCCTTCCAGATGTAAACACGCCTATCGCGTCCAAAATAATCTACAGATCAAATGTCGTTAGTTCGTATCTATCAACGGAGGAGATGCAAAGAGAACAGAAGCCACTTACCGAGCATTCTTAAGGCCTCGGCTACGAAGCCGTCGCGCTTGTTGATCGTGATATAAGTACCCGAAAGACGACTGAATAACCGATCACGTCTCATAATCGTCTTTACCTCTATTGGCGGTCCGCGGACCTCAATAGTTGGCAACAACAGATGTGATACGGTCCAGCTCCGCCGTAGTACAATTTTGCCAACTTTTGGCTTGGGTGGTACGTAGTCCTGTGTCCGGAACGGTAGTGCCGCGAGCATTAGCAAGCCTGCATCATAAGATTATTGTCAGCCCAATACCGCTTAAATCCTCCATAGATGGACAAGTCTGACCTAGGCAATGGAATAGCCATAAAGGTGGGTTGCCGGTAACGGAGCAGACTTCTGGTATATAGGTGGCGACATTGTCTGTATTAACTGGCTTTTAGCACGAAGTAATCTCGTTAGGCAAGATTTAAAGCCTATCAAATCAAACATGAAAACTGAGAAGATACGCGAACTTGCCAGGATAAACTCCACGATCCCCAAAACCCGCTGCTGGGAGCTCGTTTTCTAGCTCCCATGCTATACTTGCGCATTTTATATCATCGATTTCTGCGAAAGAACGGGAACCATGTGCTTTCGTCGACTTCTGTTCTCTGTTCCATGTAATCCTGAAAAAGTTCGGGGTAGCGTTTATTATCACCAGGTCGATGCCCGCCTAGAATATCTGGAATCTCATCCCATGAGAGAACGCTATTGAAGGGTGCGATCGGCCATGTTGGATTGCCAAATAATATAGAGCGCTGGAACTCCTCTGCTAGTAAGATATCATCGACTGTCTCGTTACGAGTCGGTATCTCAAACTTATCTTTACGGGGCTCAAAGTCGTAGTATTGCGGGTGGAGTCTGTATTGTGTTAATTAATTGTCCGAAAATTTAAATCTATTCATGGAATTGCCTGGTCATGTACCAAAGATTCAATGGTGCGATCCCAGAATGCCACACTCCATGAGCCAGTATAATATTCTCCCTTTTCAATGAATATGAATGATTTCCTTCAGTGCCATAACGCTCAGTCCAGGGTGATACCGGAATATCAAAGAGGGAGTCAGCCATCACGGCACGATCGAAATGCGCCTAATAGAAGTCTAGAGGACATGATGCCGTCACGAAATTACTATACAGCGACAACTCAGCGCCATCTGTCTCAACAAAACTAGATTACAAAGGTGAATGCAAACGGATTAGTTAGCGCGACGAAGCGCTTGAATTTTATCCAAACTAAGGCATGCCCTACAGCCAGCCATCATGATTCAAAAATGCGAAATTACCTATAGCCTCATGTGAGTTTCAAAAAGGAATAACTGGCAGTCAAACATATATTATAAAGTATGATATTTTGTGACTTTATTGACTCCTTGCCGGTAAGTTGGTCCCGACGCAATGGTACGTGCTCCACTTCACGTAGTTAGATGTGGCCCGTTGTCATACTCCAATAGACACACCAAAGACACCTCAGTTGAGATCTAGGTGATATGTTCAGCATAGGAGTACCCAAGTGAATATCGATGCTACTCGGTTGAGCCAGATTAGAGTCTTTTGTATACCAATACAGAGATCGAGGGTCGATGGTGAGAAGTTAAATACTTGACGCACTTGACAGAAACCCTCAAGTCGAGTTTTCGATATTATGAACAACATACACATGACATGCGTATAATAGGGGGGCGGTTACTATACCTATGACTAACTTATCTTCTGGTAATAATATGATATTTTTTAAACTATAATTAAGCATGGCGGGCAGCAGACTCCGAGACAGAAGCTGCCTATTTACTGTGGCAAGTAATGCTATTTTGCAATGACCCACTTGTTAGATACCTAATGCGGCAATTACCAGAAATGGGGGCCAGGAACGATATACACTACCACTAGCGCCATGGCGGTTAATGTTTTTGCCTGTACTGCCAAAAAAACGATTAATCATATTCAGATATCTAACTACTATGAGTTGTCAATAGACGAAGGCACATTTCAAATGCGTCATAGCGTTTTGCATCTCGTATCGAAGAATCTTGGGCAGTCCGAATGGGGTAGAAATTAGCACGGTGAAGAAGCCAAGAAGAATACTACTATAGGCAGCTTTCAATAGGCCTACCCGCTGCGGTTTCTAGCTACGGCTACCGGCATTGGTACTGCACAAACATCCCTGAACTGTTAGGCCCACTGTGGTGTCCCACCTATAATGTTTCACATATACCTTATCTATCTGCATACAACATAAAACATCATTCTTATGTCTCATGCAGCTACGCTAATATGTTAAGCATATTCTTAGGTAGAGTTCTGTGTAGGTCCGGATCTCGTCGTCGTAGCCTAGACAGGCCATTTGTAGTCTCAGCCGTCTACAACCCGACTTGAATACTTATGGGCCAGAAAAGCAAACGATCCGGAAGCTCGGAAACGTGGCTAGAATTAGTGTCTAGGTGGTGCCTCTGCTCCGGAGTTGCCTGTTGGTGAGCAATATCCTCGATAATAAGTCCAAGTAACGCAGCAATTGCTACACGGTGCGTACAGCGCAACGTGTTACGCCTCGGCTTTGACATTGGATACCCAGATCGCCCCAGCCCAACATCTGAGTGGGAATACTATCGTCATGTCGGTTGTAGAACCCGACCGGTGTGGTGTCCGTGAGCCGGGGTTGGATTGAAGACGGTAACGAGAAAATGCGCTCGATGAAGAAGAGCTCATACTGTAGAGGGGGAGATGGCTGAATGTTTATGTCATGAGCCTATGAAAGCGGCGGGGTTACTGGGAAAAGCAAAGCGGCGGTGCTAGGCGACTACAAACCTGTGGAGATGGGCAAGTACAAAACCAGGTTTTGCCGAGTTGCTCGTCGTATCGTGCTCTGAAATTGATTCTCGTCAGCTAAAGCCGTGCCGAGTTGTCCTGGCTACTGGGTAACACAGATCGTCTCCTGTTACCACTCTTTGGAGACGACCGGTTCCGGCCAGCCCAACGGGCCCCGTCCGATATCCCAACGGCTAGGTACATGACTAGGATTAGTTACATGGCCAAGCACGGCATGTGCCGTCGTACCTTAATCGAAGCACATCTCGATCTCCATCCATCAAACACCATACCAGTTGTGCAACCCGTTACACTAAATATAACGGGCTGTTGGATGGCTAGATATAACGCAACCGTGGAGAAGTCATGAGAAATCTCGTAAGACTTGGGAACATGACTGAGCCATAGTTGAGGGAAAATTCTTAGAGCGGAATGTCTATGGGTGGCAATCCTACCATCGCCTTCTATATGGCTGGTTACACGGCATCCTGCCGAACCCGTACTGGTAAAGTGGCCAACAACTCCATATATTGGTTGATACTGAACACGATACGCTATGTGAGGTGGCCTGACGGCGGCATTCTTGGGCTAGACATGCATGGCGAGAACAGCATGATCGCGTGTACGGCATCGTGGGGAGGGGCTATCTCTCGGCCTTGACATCATCCTATTGCTCAAGCAACGTGGATGATCCTTGGAAAGCCTTTTTCGCGTGCATATGGCTCCCGATAGTTAATCCACTATTTGAGAGCTTGGCTTGCAGGGCTGGCCGTTGCCTAGCTGGAATTCAGCGTTTGACCTTCGACGAGGCTCATTATTACTTCTGCGGAACTACTGCAGACGCCATCATACAACACAACATGTTGTTGACCGTGAGAGGTCCTGGCATGCGTGGCCCGCTGAGACACAACCATCGTGATCACTTGTTTATTGGTCTCTTTTCACCACGCACCATCTATCTTCTTTCGGACTTGGCTTCCCTAGCCTCGTATTACATTCACTGACTCCCCGCAGTTACGTTCTTTGTTTTGTGAGAAGCTAGGCCAGCTAGTCCCGTTACCACTCAACAGGTTATGATGGCCAATGCGATGAGAGGACAGAGGCCCGTTGCTGGTCACTTAATTGATGTCATGGAGCCTACCATCTTTATCGTGCTTTCGTGGTACCCATTAATGTCTACTTGAATAAAAGCCTGTTTGGCTGCTATCCAGCTTACCAGCTTCTCCTTCTCGCCTTCATTGCTCGTGAACACCAGCCTAGCTGAGGTCTATAGTCAATTCGCTTCCGGCCTATCAAGTGACTCGTTCGTTAAGGTTACTTGAACCACCATCCTCTCGCTCTTTGCCTTAGCTATCGAATCGAACTACTGTAATCATGAAGGCTTGTTTCTCTCTTCTGGCGCTGGCTACCTCGGCCATGGCCGGAGGGTATGCTGGTTATAGTTACCCGTCTCCTCCTCCGTATTACAGTAGCCCACCTCCGGATACTACGACTACTATGACGGCTTATTTGACAACCTATACGACTCTTACCACCTGTCCAGCTTACACAACTGTGACTAGTGAAGGATCGTAAGTTATACGCTATTTGTATTTATTGGGACAATGACTCATAATACTCAGGACCTATGTCGAGACGACTTTGACTACTTCGACCATTGTTGTGACAGAGTGCCCGGGAGGTTCGTGTGGAGGCGAGGTCACTGTTACCCAGCCTGCTACCACTGTTGGTACCACTACACAGGTGGAGGTTACTTACACAACGACATGCCCCGTTACGGTATGTAATATCCTTCAGATTCGTGTTTGGCACAGAATTTTCTCTGATCGCAATCCCTATAGGAAACCACCACTGTGGGTGGCTCAACATACACGCACGTCTATCCCACGACTAGTGTTGTAGTCACATATGTTGAGACGACCATCTACGCGACTGAAACTGCTGCCCCCGTTACCGAGACTACAGGGGAGGTTGTTTACACTACACAGACCTCTCTGTGCCCGATCACGGAGACGCAGACTGTCGGGGGAGAGACCGTTGTTGTTACCTGGACATCCACGGCTACGATCGTAACGGAGCTCCCAGTCACTGCTACTGAGTACACCTCTTACACGGTCACCGCTACTGAGTATACCTCTTATACAGTCACCGAGCATGTTGAGACCTCAGTCTATGAGACCGTGACATGCCCCGAGACCATACACACTACCGTCTCCGAAGGTAGCACTATCTACCTCACCAGCACTGGCACCTATACCAACTACATCACGACAGAATACACGGTCACTGAGACAATTCCTGTCACTCAGACCACAGAGGTTGGTGTGACTGTCACATCGCAAGCAACCGAGGGCGAGACCGTTACCGAACAGCCTACTATCTGGGTTACTTACAGCAGCACCGCTGTTATTAGCTACCCGGCACTCCCTACAACCGTCGCGTATCCCACGACTATCAGCACTGTCATTACCTATTCCTCTTCTGTTCCGTATCCGTCTTATCCTGTACCACCCGAGAGCAGCTCTTCTTCCGCTGCTGTACCGTCTGTGAGCAGTTCTTCATCTTATTCTGCAGTACCGACCGAAAGCAGCTCCTCCTCTTCTTCTGCCGTGGTGACTGAGAGCAGCTCTGCATCTTATCCTGTCGCGAGCAGCTCTTCGACCAGCGCGCCTACCCCCACCCCAGTCCCAACTGGACTTGCGCCTCGGGTCACTCCTGTGGCAGCCCTTCTCTTCGGTGTTGCTGGTATCGCTGCATTGCTCTAAACATGCCACGCCTCGAAATACAATTAAAAAATCATCCGGATCTCACGAATGTCTCAAACGAATGTTACTCTTTGGTATCGGATGGGGTAATGAGGAAAGGATGGTTCGCAGACTTTGCATTTACCAACGGAATTTCTAATTCTAATAATTCGCATGACAAGGCAACTTGCTCACTGGGCGGCTTTGCATTGTCTGCTCGAGTTTATGAGGCGTTTTGATGATAATGAGGATGAGGACGAAATTCTAATTCGGTACATAGAGTAATTCACATCGCCTATTACAAGGCATTTTTAAGCATATTATGTACCCGCTGCTCTGACTAGAACACATGAAGAATACTTCACATTCAAACCTTACACGGGCTTCAGAATTTCAATAAATAGGTCGGTCTATGGTTCGTATACCCTCACTTTAAGCGTAGTCGTATATCTTAGCCATCACACCGACCTACAAACATGAAATCACACGAAACGCCAAAGCCTGACCGGAACGAAAACCGTTGAGCTATCAACTAGCCATTCACCAGCGAAGTTGGGAGAACCGTTGGGGAGCATTGGGTACGTATAGTGTACTGTACAGTATACGGATCGCCCTCGAAAACTTGGCAGGCACATGTTCGCATGTTTGATCGATCGGCGATGTGAGCTTTCGTAAATAACTAACCCAAACTAGTCTAAACTGCAGCTCAGGCTCGGAAACTGTGCCGGAGGCTGGGAATACTGTGAGGTGTGGAGTAAGACGTTCGTTGAGAAGTATGAGTGTTGGGCACGCTTCTGTGCGAGACGTTACTTGCGGTTTAGCAAATGCTGTAGTTTGAAGTCATAGGAGATCCTCCTGAGCTAGACTGCATCCTCAATAAATACCTGCTTCTACTATCAAAAGAGGCACTGCCTTCATGGGATACTTGCTTCTAGGGTGGTTGTAATATATCTGAGTGTATTAAATAGGTTAGTTTTCAAGTATTTTAAGATCTTAGTCTCTACCATAGACATGTTTTCGAATAGGATTGTGCACATTCTAGAATATTAAATTATTTATCTAAACTCAACCGGACTAACACACTCTATGGTGATGATCTTGATACGTTAGCCCAGTACGAGTAGGCAAGCCGAAATGGTGGCAAGAGTTTAGACAGCACCGGCCAATAGGTACGTACCATCTCGTGCCTGCTAACTTATCTATAGACACTTGAGGCGTGATGTGATCACCAAGAATAAATGACACCAGGGTCCAAGCAAGATCATACATAGCTTCAATCGTGGGACCTTTATTCTTCCCATCTAGTTTATCTGACCAGTCTGGTCTACCAATCGACATTTTTATACGCGCGATGTGCTATACCCCATACATCAAGGTACACCCGGCTGACCTGACCTCGAAGGGGTCCCACCGTCAGCAGCCCAGTAGACGCCGCCAATGATAATGCAATGCTGACTTCCAAAATGCACAACCTGAACCCCGCCAGATGCCCTACAGATTTTACATGAAAGACACCGATGTATGCGCCCGGGGCTTGGATCCCATCGTACATTGCCCTGCATTGGTTGTTTGATATTCATCCGTCACCCATCCCCCATTTTCTTTTTCGTGATGCCACATCTACAGCTAGCGTTTGCCACATTATTGGCAATTTTCCGAACCGAGAGGGCGAGCTCTAGTCGCTTAGAGCCTGCAGTGCTTGGCCTAAAGAAACAACCTTGAGGCTACGGCCTCTCTTCAAGCCCGTATTCACATTTGTGACTGTAGGGCTCAGGTCGTCCTGCCATTTGCGGAAAACACTCTTCATGTCTCGGGGAATGCCCTCCAGTACAACGGTGGAGACCGGGACGAATGGCCTGTCTTCCACACTGGCTGCTAGGATAGCGTATTCTTGCGCAAAATCCAGCGCGTTGTGAAATGAGGCATACTCGGCTTGTGCGCGCGATCCTACAACGATATATAATTCGAAGAAAGCATCAATGACATAGATGCTACTGGGTGACAAGTCAGGCTGGGAGAATTTAGACAGCTCTACGATCTAGATTGGCATATGCGTTAGCGGTGAAATGCAGGTACAAAACTCAAAAGAATAACCTTACCTGCTGCTTAGAGGCAGCGTCCGACAAGAATAGCCGGCTGCTGTATTTGTCGTAATTGGGCTTAAGCCGCCAGTGGTCTGCAGAACCAAACCTCTTGGCACCCCCGAAGAGATCCCAAAATGCTGTCGGCTCGTTGCCCTCCTCAATCTCCTCCATTTCGCCTGAGAGTGCATAATCCATTCCTATTAGACGTGCACAGCTGAGCTCGTCTACGCTGCTACCTTTTCCTTTCCATAAGTAGCATCTACCAGCTTGGGTTATGATGTAGGGAAACCCAGAGCAGAGTGCCGATGATGTGAAATCAACTTCGTCAAAGACAACATGTCCATGATACCGACGTCCGCAAAGCATGTGTGGAGCGAGCGAGTCATATTTATTTCCTGAGCCGCGTTGGGTAATTACGATACCCCCAAGAGCTTGGAGAAATTCGGGCGTCTCTTTACCTTGCTGAACCTTGATCAGGGCGCCACCAAAAGCACGTGCTTCGCGGGCTACGAAAACTTCCGCATCTTCGATGGTTGCCCTGGGCACCTCGTCTCCGGCCCAGAAATAAACCTCAATTGTTTTCCTCCTTATTTCATTGTTGAAAGAGTGGACGCAGATGTACATTTCATGTTCAAACAATGTGCGCTCATGATGTGTGGGAACCGGTTGCTTCTTGCCGTCGGCCGAGAACTGGAAAAGCTGAGCGCTTAAAGTCTGGATGTTTGAAGGTGTTGGATCTGGTCGTTGCATCAACAACTCAGCAGCATCAACATGATAATCTCTGTGAGGGCGATCTGAACCAAAGAAATCCTGGAGCATAACCGAGGCATCAAGTGACTGTTTGGTAGGCGATCGCATGGGCGAATCTGTGACAGCAGGTGACTTGAGCCCTGGTGATGGCAAAGGCCGTGCTGATGGGCCTAAAGATTCACTCGATATACGGGCTGGGGGGATAGGCAGCGGCCTGGGACCTGAAGGGGCGATATCTTTACTCTCGAGTTCGGAATCAACAGCTTCGGTCTTTGGAGATTGTTCTTTTGGGGTCGAGGACGAAGCTGTAGGTAGAGGTACTTTGGGTTTGTTCAACGAAGGCGAACGCGGCTGTGGTTTTTGCTGCACGTCTAGGCTTGACGTTTTGTCGAGAAAACTCTTCATTTTAAGGGGCGTTTCGGACGACTTAAGTGGTTCAGGGGCGCTTCCCTTATCCGCAGTTGGCGCAGTGTCTACAAAGCGCGAGATACGGTTTACGTTAAGCTTTCCAGGGTACGGAGACTTGGGAGAGGTCCGTTCGGGCTCATCCGAGATCTTCCCCGTTGTAGACTGTTGTTCAGTGGAAACATTTAAGGCCCCCACTAAAGTAGTCGGCTTTGGTCGTGGTTGTATGGGCGCTACAAACTGCTTCTTTGAAGAATCGAGGGGATTCACTTGGGACGAAGAGGTGATACTATCCCGTTGCACAGCTGAGGTTTCCACCCGTGATCGTTTGGGCGAACTGGATTCAGACTCCCCGGTAGTTGTGGGTGGCGCAGGAGATTTCGTTGGCGCTTTCCTCTTAGGGCCGCGTGCGCGATTCTTAGTCATATGCATCAACTTGGGGCCTGATCCGGCTTCGTTGTCGTTAGTTTCAGCTTTAGAGCTCGAGGAGGCTGTACCCGCGGAATTGGCTCCAGGGCCGGAAGTGGTAGGAGGGGGCCCCCTGGCGAGAAAACCAGCAAGAGCAGGGTTGAATCGGTTGGCCAATGTACCTCCCCCAATCTTTCCTGGGAGGCGTGCCGGGCCATTCGTCTCATTAGATCGATCTATCGTACCACTGGTCGGCCTGGGGACAGAGAGTTTTCGTATACTTGACGGCTCCGTTGATGTGCTTTGCCCTTCCGGTCTTGGGTTTGATGGCTCTACAATGGATGCACGTTTCTCTATAGTACTGAAACGCTCCAGTCTCCCTGCAAAGCTTCCTGGTATAGAACCCCGCTGAGATACGATGCTCGGTCTCCGTGGCTCAGTCTCTGACGTATCGGAAGTCACTGAGCCTCGCTTTATAGTGTTGGAACGACCAAGTTCAGCTCGCTTCAACAGGCCCTCAGGAACTGGGTTATCACTCGACACACTATTGTTCCTTGGTACACCCCGGCCTTCGGACTGGGCCGCCTGGAACTCCTTCTTCTTGGCTAAAATAGAGTCTTTGAACTCATCTACCCGCTCTGACTTTTGGGGCCCGCCTGTCACGGCCAATGCTGCCTTTCCCCTGGTGATGTTATCTTTCAACTCATCAGGGGCCTTGTAGTTCTGCGTTGTTGTCCTTCGAAGATTACCAAACACGTTCTTGAATTCTACCTCTTGTGAGCCGGTAGGCACAGCGGGTGGTGGCGCTCTAGCTTTCAGTGTTGCTCGAAAATCTTTCTTCGGAGGTGTTGCAGGTTTGGCTTTGCTAACAGAAGGCAATGCCGTCTTAACTTCACTGGTAGGTTCGGATTTCGACTTGACTGGGCCCGGCACTATTGGCGGTTGGGGTTCAGTAGATTGGGCGTTCGCCATGGGAGTATTGATGCTGCTAATAGAAGGGGATGGGCGATGAAGTCCGCCCCGTCCTGCTGGAGTGGTGGTCATGCCAGGCGCAGAGGACCTCATAAGTCCACCGATGCTAACTTGGTGCTTGTGTGAGACAACTGGGGGCTTGCCGGTGTCTGTTCCGGGGTTGCTGGCTTTCTGTGCTTTCGCCTTTTGTATTTCTGCCATCCATGCGGGCTGACTAGGCGAAGGCTGGGCCGTTTTTGGCTTAGGAGATTCGGGCTTGTTCAGCGCTGATTCAAGCCAGCTAGATTTTTGAGGGCTCCATCTACGAGGATCCATGGTTTTGGAAGGACTAACTGGAGGCGTAACTCTACTGGAATCCTGACCTTGAGGTTCCGGAGACATTGGAGTGTCGAGTTTAGACGAAACACTAGCTCTCGATGTAGGCCGCTCTTCTTTGCCCTCACTCGAGCCCGGCCTTGCCTGTTCTGAAAATGTAGTCCCAAGCACGCTTGTCGGTCGGACCTTAGAGCCAGCTCTTGCTCGACCTGCAGGATCATAGCCATTGCGGCTTGAAGCAATAGGGTCCGCACGTTGCAACCCTGTGGGTGATTGCACATTCCACCTCTTGCTAACACTCTCAGAACGCTTCATCATGGCGCTTTGTACAAAACCTCCCATACCTTTTGTGGGTGAAACGGGCCGCTCTGTCTTGGTGGGAGAAGTTCGGCCAAGGGGAGGAGACAAAGGCCCATGCGTTTCCCGGTCTATTTCGATATCTGTTTGACTGCTATTGAAGGGCGGATCCAGTCTCTGAGCATTGTACATGTTGGTAGGTGAAGTAACTGTGCTTCGCAGTGCTGGTGACTCTAATAGAGAAGTGCTACTGTTCTGGAAAGACTCGCCTGACGTGCTGCGCGACATACCCGGGAGCTGGGTTTGGACGGAAGGCAGGTCTACTATCTGCGTGTCTTCGACCTGGGTTCGCCTGTAGGCAGCAGAAGTGGCGCCTCTATCGGCGGTCTGACGGAACCACGAAGGGTCCTTAGACGACAATGCAGAAGCAATCTGATCCCTTGACGGTGTCTCGGCAGCTGTATCCTGTTCGGGGGTAGGATTAGAACGGGTCGCATTCTCAGCTGCAAACATGGAGAGCGGGCGACTCCTTGACCGTTCCGAGGCCTGTGAATTGGGCCGTCTCTGCCATGAGAGACCCCGGGCGGTTGACCCAGTCCGTGTAGGGGACGGTGGATAGTTTGGCTTGATTTCGGCCTCCAAGGGAGATTCATTCTCCTTAGCTGGGGAAGTCGAGATTGGCGCCGCGGCAACCATGTTGTCTTCCTCACAGTTGGGTGTAGGCTGCAATTGAAGACCAGAAGGGGGGTAAAGAATAGGGGGCGCGGCCGAACCCAGGCGCTCAAGACGGTGGTTGTTGTCGTTGGACTGAGGGGGCGGCGGAGTGTTTGCTGGCGACGATTTTTGGGGGGAAATGGATCTGGCGCGTTCTGGCGGAAACTCTATTGTCAGCTTTTAGGTCCAAACAGACCGGGGTCGCACTTGTGATAGCAACAAGAGCACAAGCAGGACTTGCATGCGCACACGGATGCTCAGATATATATTCTCTAGCGCATTGAGCTGCTGGGAATAGTCACAGGGCGCACCACCACGGGCCGATGGAGGGCACACATAGATCAGGAGCCAGAACCAGACAATGACTGCCAATGACCCAGCTAATTGCACACACTGATCGCGAAGCCTGAGGCACAAGGTGTAAAGTGTAAAATGGCGTGGATGACGAGAGGCTCTTACCGCGACGACGGGCTTGCCGCTCCTTGCGATCTTGTAATATCTTCTCTTCTAGCTCTCTCGACCGAGCTTCATCCTCCTCGACTCGGCGTTCTCCCAGCTCTTTAACCTGGGACAGAAAGCGGGACACGTCCTCAGACATCGGGACGAGAGCGGCGGAGGCGGCGGTGGTGGGTGGACTCTGGGCTTTTGTTTACAGAGTTGCGGGTGCGAGCGCATGACAGGGCAACGCGCGCGACGCTTGAGTCGACGCAAGCCACTTAGTATAGGCAAGTCTCGGTCTTGTTAGGTACCTACAACTTACCTGTACCTAGGGGGGTAGTATATTGTGGCGGCGGCGGCGGCGGCGGTGGTGGTAGTGGTAGTGAATCGGCCAAGTGGGTAGGAATACGACCGAAATCTGTTGTTGCGGTAACTGCCTACACTATTGAGTATGTTGTAGGCATTAAGCGAGTGCTGAGTAGTAGCGGCAATCTAACAATGAAGCTCGAAGCTAAGGTAAATGGTTAGAACGGTCGTTCCACGACGTCCGAACACAGCCCGGCAAGGTTTTGCTTGTTTCCTTAGCTCCGTCGGCTGTCCTACGCACATCTTTAGTATAGCAAGTACCTACCTACCTATGCCCTACTTAGTAGTTAAGGCATAAGAGAGCAATAACCCCTGCTTTGGCCCTACCCGGCGGTGGGTCTACATACCCGTCCGTAGCGGCGGTGTGGTCCGGCTCGGGCTATTATTAATTCAACTCAGCTCTTTCTTAATCCATAGTATTCCATATTATATCAACTTTAACAGGCGTCATTTTCAGCATCTTTGTATAGCAAACTTGTAACGAATTGAGTTGTGGCACTGCCTCGTATTATCTGTCTACTTGTATAATCTACCTAAGTAGGTAGTATGTCTACATATGTAGTGTAGGTAGTAGTAGTAGTAGTATTACATGCAGAATCGCCCAAGTTCTGACCACAGCGGGGCAATTGATCCGTTGATCTTTGAAAAGCCCTCCCAGGGTTTTCCCTGGTCAATTGCCCACGTACCTAGTTATAACTTGTTTATTTATATTGAGCCAAGGCGTTGCTGGAGTTTATGCCTTGTCTCAATGACCCAACATTTCAATTGCTCTTTACGGCAAGAACTGACCAATACTATCACAATATGGCTCCAATAGCAAGTGAGTTTCACAATATTATGCCTAATTTGCACCCTCCGTGTCGCATACCAAAGACAATAGAACCGAACTCGATAAGGTCATCTGTTGACATCGTAGTATAATTAATTGTCTTGTTTACTCAATACAAAAACAATCTCGCCTTTGCATCTTCGACAACCCACGCGATACCTTCCTTCAAGTTCTCCCCCGTCATAGCGCTACAACGCAGGACATGCCACTGGTGGGAGCGAATCCCCTTGAGCTGGAGACCCTGCAGGATCTCCGCCTCGTTCATGCACCCCTGAACGTCAGTCTTGTTGGCAAAGATGAGGAGACTGGCACCAGAGAGTCGCTAAATGACGCGAATGTCAGCAGCGAATCAACATAAGCATCTACAAGTCTGTGAATAAATTAGTCCTGACCTCTTCCTGCAATAAACCGTGCAACTCCTCGCGACAGTCGTCGATGCGCAACCGATCCGTTGCGTCCACGACCCAGATGAGGGCGTCTGTCTTCTCGAAATAATTACGCCAGTACGAGCGCAGTGTCTTTTGACCGCCCACATCCCCTGTCATCGTCGTTATCAGCGATTACAGCCCTACCGAATTGTATGATCGAGTGCTCACAAATATTTAACTTGTACCTAATAAATGCCCGGAAGAATGGTTAGCTATCTATTTGGTCTTTGTGGGACGGTAGAAGAAGACGGCTCACCCTTCGTGATCAATCGTCTTGATGATGAATCCCAGCGTCGGACTGACTGTATTGACGTCCTCATTCATGATCTTTTTGACAATCGTTGTCTTCCCCGCATTGTCGAGCCCCCTAGCACCAATTTGTTAGCCCGATACTGTAATGTTGCGACTACTGTCGATTACGTCGCGTGCGAAGAAGAGAAGTCTTACAGCATCAGGATCCGCATTTCCTTGTCCTTCAACCTCGCCTTGCGTAGGATTGACAACATATTTACTATGAGGATGCCGGCGCGTCTAGTGAATTGACATTTCTAGGATCTGTATGTGTCTCATAACAATATATAATATCCATGAAAAAGGTTCGAGGCAATCAAGTTGTACTTCTCATGTGCGCGACTAGATTGATCGCTGCCTAAGTAGATACTTCACGTGATGACAGCATCCACACTCATGCGATAAAAGCCGCCAAATTTTACTATAGACTGCAATCAAGGAAGCATCATGGCTGCGTAACATTATGGCATTATGAAAAAGTATGCCTTCTAAGAATGCTAGTCTAATTCATGCAGACTAATAATTCGATCCTTCCATCGTTTTCACGCATTCACACTGTCTCCCTGTGCGCCATTGGTTTGTAGGTGCCGCTTCGCAGCCTCTGCGGCCTTTTGCTCGACATGGTGCCACCTCTTGTGTAAGCGCTCCATCATCTTCCTGAAGCTCTGAAGATGGAACACCTTAAACTCGTTGACGTCCTGCCCTTCTGCATATTTACACACGTGTACTTTGCCGGCCGCCAAAGTCAAAAGTTGTTGTTCGTACGGGCCCAAATTCTCTTCTACCATCATTCTGGTTGGCGGCGCCATGTTCTCAGGCCCGACGTATTCCCACACCCATCGTTCCGAGGGGTCCTGGCTAAGCATCTGCAAGCTTTCCGTGGAGATGGTTGGTCCGTTCGCTGCGCTGCTGCCTGGTTGTTCTGGCGGGCGAGCCGTCGCTGTGGGTTGGTTCCTCGGACTCGCTGGTCCCCAGTCTGCCGTTCGCGAGACGGGATCAAAGAATTCCTGGGGAACTCGCCGGGGTCGCCAGTACTATAACAAATCAAAATCAGCTGCCATCACCTTTAATGTGATCTGCAAGCATCTTAGAATTTTAGGAAACTGCTGAAAGATAATGCAACCCTAGCAACCTCTTATATCCTTGGAATATAGAATCCAAAGACGTTGACTCGAAAACTACTAACTTTGAGCAGAGACGGACAATGCCAGACGTCTGAATCATTGGGGCCGAGCCCTTCACAGGCCAGGCGGACCCTGACACTTGGATGAATACGTTCGTTAGTGTCTTCTAGGAATTCCGGTAAAGGCCGTCCGCTTTTCGGGTCGATTTTCTTGTACATGCCCGGCGCACGTGAGACACTCCCAATCAGGTTATAGAGAGGACCGGTTGCGGATTGGATATAGTGTAGGGACCACGGACGGATCGGCTCGTTCTCTTCATAGATGGCCTTCGCTGCCCAAGTCCTTGGCTTCTTGTTTAGACGTTCTGGACAGACCGGACAGGTTTCTTCACATCTGACTAGGGCGCTTTCTGGCTCTTGATTTGTATAGAATTTCACAGTTGCTTCGAAGGCCCTTTCGAGCGCGTCAGTTATAAATTCGCAACCGACCGACGAGAGTTGGTCCATCATCCCTTCCAAATGTTAGCCCGCTTGCCAGTAGGGTGGACTAGGATGGTAGTTGTCGGTCAAATAGAGTAGGTAATACTTACAAGCCAGCGTGGTATTAGCGACACCTTGATCTGGCCATCCGCCTCCAATGTTTGCATGACTGCTAGGATACTATCTGTCGGGGCTGTTAGTTCGAACCCGACAAGTTGTAATTTGTGAAGAAGATTTAGGAACTAATAACTTCATTGGCTGTAACTCTGGTAGTTAGTTATCGCCATTTGGAGCATGTTCAGAAGCTTCCAGACATTATCTTAGCCAAAAATATCGATTCCCGCTCCGAAATCTATTAAAACAAGATGAATAGTTCCGAGAATTTCTTACACTTGCCGAAGATCGGATGTGTCCTGCTCTTGTGGCCTTCTCTCCTAGAGAGTTGGGGTGAACGGACCTCTCGTTTCGTCTAAAGCGAGGGCATGAAAGCCGTGTTGGATCTTATTCGAGAGATGAGTATTGTAGAACTGATACGTGGATGTCGTTAGCTTGGCTAGTTGATTAATCGAATTAGAGGGAGACGTATTCATGTGTGCATCGCTTGATGCCCAGTCTTGATAGAAACTTCATCTGCAAAACTCGGAGTCAGTTATCGCCATCTGGGGCGTGTTTTGTGAGTGTTTCGGGAGCTTCTAGGCACTATATCATTCCGGCAAGGAAATCTCGCGCTCTGAAAGTCGCCAAAACAAGAAAGTAATGATTATGAGGATTGCTCACATCTGGGATGCCCAAACTCCCGACCGTATCCCACACCCCTGCTAACGTTAGTAACACTTTTGTGTAGACACGTTCATCTGATCAATCGTACCGATTGCCAAAACTCGAATCGAAGAGCCTTGCCCATTATTCCCTTTAACCCGCGAGTATCCTTTCTAATATTCACGCAGAGGTCAGAACAGCGATTACCCCAACCATTTTATATCCTTACCTCAATCAACCTCTCGCGGTACATGGAGGCTGCATTCTCGCCCTTCGGTTTGTTTGTAAAGGGAGTCGTCGGGAACGGATCGTCATAATGATCGTTGGTCCAGTTTTGCATGTCTTTAAAGATAGGATAGAAATACTCCATCCCTTCCCGAGTCAGAAGCCCAAGGTCCGACACCATACCGCCAATCGACCTCGCTGTAAAGGCACCGCGACTGAAGCCGAGAAGAACGATTTCGTCGCCGTCGACATAGTTGGCGCAGATGAAGGCGTAAGCTTCGCGGATGTTCTATAGCGCGTGAGTTTTTTTGCATCAGCACCTCTCTAGGTGTAGCCAACCTCTGCTATTCCAATACCAAAAGCACCGCCAAATAACCTGTCTAGGATCCCCGACCTCGAGCCCACACCAGATTGGTAGTATATAATTTGGAACTATTATTCTCAAAGTTAGTATCGCCATGTCGGTCTCGGCCTTGCCTCAAAAGGAGCATATATCCTGGGATGGTAAGACCAGGACAGGAGATAGCAAGAATTACTTACTGTTCCATCAGAGCATGTTCTTTTGAAACACCTGGAGATACGAGTTACGTTGGAAGGAACCTGCAGCTTAGGTTTGGAATTACTCCCGTTTGATTTAACACGTCCGTTATCGCTACAACGGTAAGCGTTGTCGTAATTCAATCGCCAGCGCTCTAGCTTTGCTTACGCGTTTTGCCATGTTCCGTCGCAACAAACAACAATGCGTTTTCTCGACATCGATGGAGGCATATCCGCATAATAACTGCAACCAATATGAAGAGATAGCAGGTGTAAGATACGTAAGATACGAACTAGTATTTATACGCGAAAATGGAATTTTCTCCCGTTTAAGGCGGCTTGCTGGCAGAGGCATCACCTACGACCACTAAAGAATAATACTAATGGGAGCAGCCTTCCAAGGTTCTCTTTCGCTTCACAAGTGATTGTGAAGGCAGGAAAGACCACCTGCATGTTACTAGACTACCTAACTTACCTCTTATGGGACTCCTCGGCTGGACCCGACAGAGAAGGTCTACCTACCTGGTACAGGTAGGTACTTAAGGTAGGTTTGGACGCAGCGTACACGAAGTATATACATAAGGAAAGTGCGTTGGGGACCTATCTACCGACGGGCCTGCTGTCGTTAGACTGAGGTTTGGAAAGGAGCGATGCGAGTCAATAATATTTCTACTTAGTAGAAGTAGCTACCTACCTCTTGGTTACGTGCAGTGGTTATAGTGCAGGGGTTTGCGGCTGACGACCAGGGCACGCAGGCTACCTAACCAGAGGTAGGTAATCTTTTAGGTCAACCAGGCCTGAGATACTTACCTAGGTAGGTACATACCTACCTAGGTGTGTACCTGTTATTCTCACCCTGACGTCTAGGTAGCTACAGCACCAATAGCGTTTTACATGTTCGCCGAAATACCTATCAAATGCAGACCAACGGAACACATGGAGGCTTCTTGATAGGTAATGTCATGGAAGGGATATTATAAATATTGATGTATCATAAATCCTACCACCCCCACGCTTCACAATAAGCAGCCAGCAGCCAATACCTAGTCTCGTCTACGCGTAATGGCCGGGGGACCAGCGGGTTCGTGCAGCAAATGGCCGCTACAGCCGCAATGATCCTCCAGCAACACCGAAGGGGCTTGCATGGGGAACAGGGATTCTCCAGCTCGGAATGGCTCATACTAAACGTATGATGGTTGCCGACACCTCACAAGACCGCTCACAAGACGCCTAGTAATCGTTTTGGTGAGCTTATCAACCCGGTCTCTACCCCTCATCCACTCGTTCCGTCACATGCTTTGCGCTGTGATGGCGACCTTGAACTCTGTGTGTGGCTTAAACTTAAGAACGTTGAGGTATTAAAGAGGCAGCCATAACTCAGTTTCCCTGCTCCCTGGGTAGGTTTCTATGTGTACTGCACTCACCTATCCAGCAAGTAGCCGATTTCCAAGATCGAGAGCAGAATGGCAAGCCTATCTAAAGATTCAGGCGTTTCTCTCATGCCTTTTTTCGATCGTTGCAAGTTACCATCCACGGTAAAGGATGACTGCGACGCCTTCGCCAGGTCGCAGTACTCTGGCCCTGTCCGGCCAGCACCGTTCCAGGGTTACTGCTCGTATACTTTATTCGTTGGTGAAGAAATCGCCGTACAGTTTCGACCGTTCGCGTACAAGTTAGATATTGGCTTGACAAGAACCGCCTGCAACATCTTCAAGCACTTGGCCCCAGAGACGGAGTATCTTGGACAACTGGAAGGGACTGGCCTCTATGCATTTTCTATGAGAAAGTTGCCAGGCATATCCCTCACGGACTATCGAGCTTTGTCAAGTAAAAGGTCGGGGCGGGAACAGATTGTACGGGACTTTGCGCAGTTGCAGGCGCTGGCATGGCAAAAGGCTAGACGTGCCGAAGAGCTACTCGGCGAAAGGCGGACAGTGGGTTCGAGTCTTTCATCGCGCTTGGAGCTGATGAGCGCTTCACTTCCTTCGCGGTTCCGTCGTTTTGCCTCTTCCATCCTAAGCGACATATCCGAGATCGAGGCCTTGCCATACGTGCTCACTCATGGCGACTTTCTGCCAAGCAACATTATGGTCAATTCATATTCCGGCAAGCTGACTGGCTTATTGGACTGGGCAGAGGCCGAGTGGCTACCATTTGGAATTGGACTGTATGGACTTGAAGAGCTCTTGGGCGAAGATAACCTGGATGGCCAGTTCGTTTATTATCCGGAGGCCAGGCGCCTTAGGCAAATGTTCTGGAAACAACTTATGCTGCTGATTCCAGAGCTTGCTCGCGACTCTAAAATGGTTTCCCTCACAATGAAGGCACAAAAACTCGGCATCCTATTATGGCACGGCATTGCTTTTGACGATGGAAATCTCAATCGTGTCGTAGAAGAAGGGCGTGACGACCGAGAAATCCAGAGACTAGCTGTATTCCTTTCGCACACCTCAAGTATGAATCAGCTGAAGATGCGAAAGATTGGCTTATCACCCGTCTCACCACTTACTAGGATCCGCAGCTTCCTTCTAGGAAGAATATAATTGAGGTACTTGTCTGCTCCATTCAACCCACAGACACAGCTAAGGATAACATCAGACACATACTGTTCCCAAAATTCGGGCCGTCCTCCAGAAGCAGCTGGTCGACTTGTTATAATACGATCCACCACGGTCATATCCCTCAGAATATGCTGAGCATCTAAGAATCCTTGGAACAACTCATAATGACTGCCCTTGAATAATCAGCAACATTCCAAGCTAATTGACTCTCGCTGGTTGATGCATATCTGTAATCCTATGGTCTCACGCGTTTCTCGTCGAAAATGTATGTGTAGACCTAATTGTAACACATATTCCCATTCAGGAGGTCTTTCTCTCCATACGCCATAGCGAGGGGCTCATAGCTCCAACTGGCAGCATATACAACAGCAGACTCTAGACGCTCTCAGTTTCTAGAAACAAACAAGCTCTCTGTATTTATATTGCCACAGGCGTTCCTGATCAGAGCATCAGAAAGTCTTCATGAGAAGGCAGGTGTTTTTTGCAAGTTGGGCTTCAGCTATAGTGATACCTCCTGTATACAAACTTAGTGTCTAAAATACTATATTTACTAGAAAACGCCTATATTTTGATTGTGCCTTTAATTTTGAGCTCCGTCCCATTCAATCTGACTCCTCGCATTAAACTATTTGCACAAGTCTGATCGGTAGTAAGCTATCACGAGTAAGATCTTGGGCGAGATCTTTGGGAAGCAGTTAAATTCAACTTTATATACAAGAGGAAGAAAACAGTGATCACGATCCAGCACGACGAGATCGGAAGCATATACCATATAGGTATTATCACAGCATCAATAGATTGCAGTCGTTAAGATTGACTGTCCAACTTTTTTGGGTAACATTGTTCATTGAAGGGATCTCTTAGAACTCCCGTCATTCTTGACCCTTTGTCCTCCTCAGTTTTCGCATCACGACTTCCCATGTCCATTCAGCACGCTGTCTGGCTTGTGGGCATCACCGTTAGACATCATAACCACCTGCCATGGGAGCGGACTAGAAGCAGGTTTTACCGCACCTAATTCGCCGGCCCTACGCTGTTGCCACGCCTCAATGTCTCTATGGTCAACAAAATTCCCATGGAAGCCAAGACGAAGCCTGAGTGGTAGATGTAGCGTGGCTAGAGGGCCTGCCGCGAGCTTCTGCGCATCCCATATCACCACATCATTCCTTAGCTCGTCGAGGTTGTTCTTGAGTGCTACAAGATAACCTTCTCCTTCGGATCCGCCGTGCTTCGGGATGAACACTGGCTCCTGGTATGTAGCAGTTGGCCCCGCGAACCACTTTCAAGTGGAGAATTAGTGATCTTCTCATAGTCAAAGGAGGGCTAGAAATATCTATCTCGCCAGCAAGAGGATTTTGCTATTAGGGAACAACTCTTAGAGTTACTCACAACGTCCTCTTCTCCCATCTTGCTTTCGTCATCTGAATCCCACGTATAATGAGCCATGCAATTAAATAGCCCACCTGCTGGCGGTCCGCATTTGGCGAAGTCGTACGGTTGTGTCGGGTCAACCCTAAGTTGCCAGAAGTGTTTATACTTCTTAGTGACTACTCTGTCGTCAATTCTTGAGAATTCGCCATTCGTCGTCCATTGCAAGAATGGCTTGACCCTAGTGCCAGACTTCGCTTTCGGATCAAAGATCCATCTGCATGTCGGACTGCTGAGCCGAGTTCGTTGGTTGAAGTCTGGCTTCTCACCCTCGGGTGGAAACCAAAAGAAGACATTGCCGTCGGCGACAGTCAGGTCGAAAATGACGTTACCTTCCTCGTTCTCGTAGCAGCCGGCGACATGACCGTGAAATCCTGTGTAATAGCTGTGAATCAAAGTAAGATTTTACCTCGTCTAAGGTCGTGACTGACCATTGTCTGCTCGAAACCATATCACGTCTTCAGGTTTCCCGCCGCGCCGCGGGACTAGGCCGTATACCTGATCCTCGTTAGGGTCCCACGCGAATTTATTACCACCTTTCTTCAATCGATCCAGCGACATCTTGATGGGCGTCAGAGGGAGGACCATGTAATTCTTCGAAACCCCGCAGTCGTGTATCATCCCGGCGAATGGGGCCGTGAAAGCGAGTTCCTCAGTCTTGATACCATCGGCATCAATAGTCCAAGTCACAACGTCAGCGCCGCAGTCCGAGCCGTTACTCCCTGTCTCATACGCAAAACATAGCATTTCACCTGTGTCGGGGTCGAACTTGGGGTGTGCTGTAAAAGTAGGCGTCTTAATTTGGCCTTCGAAATCGTAGCGTCCGATAGTCTCGAGCGTCACGGGATCCATTGCGAATGGGGGTCCATCCTCCTTGCTCGCAAGCAGCATTCCCCGCCAGAAGGTAATATTCGTGTTTGATACCGTTCGAATTACACCTTTTACGCTTTCATTATCGGTATAAGGATTTCGATATCGCCCAAAAAGCGCCTTTCGCGCTTTCTCTTCTGCCAAAAACTTGTCTGTCCGCACATAACGCTGCTTAAAGTCGGCATGCCCATCGGCAATGCGAATGGCCGTCACACTGCCTGGCAATACATCGTTTTAGATTCATGATCTTCCCAGCTGCAAATACTACGTACCGTCTCCATTCTATTAGACATATATCAGCTTTGAGGTGGAGACTAGATATACCTCTAACTTACAAAATGTATATCGTCTTCAAACAGCGGTGGAAATCTATGGTCCTTTGACCTCCAAACTCAGTTACGTCGTTTTGTGAGGACTTGTTCGATATTCTTACGGGCTGTACTCGGTAAAATGTCCCATTGATGTCGCGTGGAATCTCGCCGGTAACTTCCAAGTTGAATATGTCTCCCTCAAATCGTGATGTCTTGTTCATAGACGAAAAGACTGCTGTGTCGGGGAACTTGACGCGGTCACCTACCCTTTTCCCGTTGCAGTAAGGATACAGAGATATCTCGGGCGCGAGAGCCTCTAAGTGTGCCATGTTGTTCGTTCTACTACAGTACGATATCTCAAAAATTGTGTGCTTCTCTTGTATTCAGGAATACTTAGTATCGCAACTTATGTTCATCGAACAAGCGAGGTGAAGGTGTCTCTTCACTTTTAGTCTGAATGACTATCTGTCAAGAGAACCAAAGCGAACAGGGATTTCTAAATCCCGCCTCAAGACCTCGGCAGTTACAGAATCATTCATTAAGCAAGGAGTCTAAAACATCCAAGTTACATTCACCCCACACACAGGTCATTGAATGAGTGTGTCTTAAGTTGAAAAAGAGGGCAGCTACACCACTAATACCAGGTACTTCGTCCCCTAACTACCGCTTTCATACCATAGAAATCGAGACCCTTGTTCCCCAACATTTGCTTTAGGCTATGTGTTTACCACGGTCATGCTCAGGGGTTCTCCACCAATTCAGGCAGAACCCTGACCGAGCCCTCGCTACTCCAAGTATTCCCCTCACCCTTTCTTTCCTGCCCCTCCGGCAAAGCCAGAGACAGTGGTGGCTCTGCTTCAGCAGCGTCCTGGCCGTAGTTAGGGGCGCGCAAGTCGTCGTCGTCGACGCGCTTGCCAGTAACGGGATGCGGATAGTGGAATGGTATGACACGGGTATCTGGCCACAGCATCTTCTGGTCGATTATCTCGTCAGGACCCCAGGGGTCCTCAGGGAATGTCTTCGTGGGCCAAGGGACGTAATTCTCTTTTGTTAGAGACCAGCCCGTCTCGAACTCTGCGTGCCAGAACGGGAAGTAGCGGTACCTGAATAACTTCCAGACGCCGTTCTCCTTGAGGTATTCATTCTCGTAGAGACCGCCCTCCCACCATTGTACGTGACCTCGTGGGTGCGAGTCGCGCACTGACTTGTGCGTACCCGCTTGCATCAATGCGCGCATCCGACACCAGGCGTGTGTGCCACTTGGGTCTACGTCCACGATGTCTTGCATCATGATGTGATCTAGCAGGAATCCATGGACCGGGCCATTGCGGCCGTTCACGAATGTGCTCTGGAAACGGCCGTTGTAAAGTCTTTTGATCCCTGCCTTACCGCGGTATCGTGATCCGAGAAACTCAACGTAGGCGTCTGGATGGTCCGCGTACATGTCTACTACCTATTGATCATTAGTAGCCGCCTATCATCAAAAAGGAAGGAAATGATGTACTTCATTGTATAGGCACTTGTCGAGATAATACCCGTATTTGAAGTGGACTTTGCGCACTTCGGCCTCATCAGACACTCGAGATAACTCCTTACGTAGGAGTGAGACCTCCTGCTTCAACTCGGCGATGTCTGCATCCATTCTGTCTCTATGGTGGTCAATGGGTTTAAAATGAGAATACTTTGCAATACCGACATCATTCCCACGCTCGAAAGCGACTCGGGATCACTGTATATATCTACCGGCCCCTGTCTTCATCAGTATACCACTACACACCCTTTCCGGTAGCGGATGATAGGCCATGCCCAGGAGCCTCAGGCTCGAATTCGGCAATTATGGACAAGCCAGATATTTAAGATGGCACGCTCGCTGCGGGGTACATTCTTGACCCCACGTAATTGAGGGTATCATGCATATCTACATTGGCGGAGTTCAGGAACGAGGCAACTAAGGGGACCAAGCATGTATTGAACAACTATACTTCATAAACTCAAAGGCTGACTTTCCCGTAACCATCATGAACTATTTTCCAGGTGGATATTTTTAATGAAGGAGAAGTGAAAAACGTTACCATGGGCGGCGTTGTTATAGAACCCGAAAATAACCATACAAATGATTTACAACCTCGACAGCTCGTTCCGCACAAAGAAAAAAAGGCGACATCGCACGAGACCAAATACTCACGACTTCCAAGCAAAATCAGCATCGTCATGTATCTTCGGCTCTTCGATATTCTGTCGTAACTGTTTCTTTTTCTTCCAATCAGTACCGAATCTCTGATCGCGCTCCCCCACGCCCTTCTCAAAATCGAACTGGCCATCAGCCGTAAAACTCGTCATAAGCTTAGGCTCCCCGAGTGGCAGCTTATCGCCGCGGTCCGTTTGCCAGAGGTGATACACCTTGCCGTAAAGTCCGATGACGTGCTTCATCTCTTGGGTCTCGGCAGCCTCCCACGCCTGCTGCAAGCCGGGCACCGTCGGCCCCGGCATTACAAGCATACCGGACTTCACCTCGTAGACATGTGAGTGCCAGAGTCTACGCTCTTCAGCCGGGAGTGTCTCATATAGTTTAGGCGTAATCATGTACTCAATCCCGATTAAACGAGCGTTGGGACCAGGGCTATCGTAGAGAATACACTGTCGGACATCTACATACTATTAGCGGGAGCTCATTCCATTGCAGACATTGCCACAATGTAAGTTACATTATAAGAGCGGACTTATAATATGAAAACTTAGAGTGTAACGCACCTTCAGTCAGGTGAGCGCAATAGTGATTTGCCTCTACAAAGCGACCTGGTTCGTCGGCGTATGTATGGAACGCGTTTAGGTGCGCGCACAGCTGTTTCGTAGGCTCGAAGTTCTTGTTCCGGCGTCAGGGCATATTCCGACATAACACGTCGGAGACGAGAGAGGCGCGTTACCTGAATGAGAGATGCACCCGTCTCAAGGATTACATCTTCAGCTGGGACTACATCACCTGGCACATTGGATGGTTTCGTTCTTGCTGACATGTTTATTTTTGGGCTCCTATAAATGTTGGCTTGTGCAAATTGAGCCTTGTGGAGGGTGGCTGTCAACAAGAAGCAAAAGAAAAAGACCTATTTTGCATCTAGTTATGGGTGACACCAATCGTGACACCAATCGTGATGCAACTCAACTAATCGTGCAGCTTATCTTTGTGATGTCATTTGCCATCGCCGGCACATGTGTGGGAATCCTACCCAATTAGAACTGGGAAATGTCCACGTAGTATCTGTGCTTTGGTCGAGACTATATTCTGATCATCTCCGCGTTGCTTGATCCCCCTCTCTTTCTAAGCGTCTGGATTACACAAGTACTTCGTCATTGAGCCGATGGTGTAAGTGTCTGTGATATTACGCAACGGCAGGTCCCGTGCACTACCTAATAGCGCCAATGCATATTCATTTAACAGCACGAGTCTTACTAAATCTAGCCATTTACAATCTCTACAAAAATCTGGAGACGATATACACGTATTGAGGATGGTGAAGAATCCAGAAAGCCCATCAATACGAACATAAAAAATCTACATGCACGAACTAATGAAAGCTCCAAAACCAGGTAGCCATGTATATTTGCCTATATGAACCTAAGTATAGACCGATATGCACAGGTATCTTAAATTACCTGGCAGCACCGTAGGCTTTGAGATCACCGCATTCATTTTTTGGTGTTGTGATTCGCTACACCAGGAGACCCTAGTTGGTCCGCAGCCAGGCCATAACACTTCTCAGGTAATACAGGGAATCTTGATGATAATTTCAAACCCAGAAGGGCGTAAGGCGACTGCTGCCACGGCTCTGGCTATTGCGCTATTGGTGTATATGACTGACGAAGTCAAGACTTTAGAGAAAGCAAAAAGATGGCTTAGCTAGCAAACAGCACGGTGTCGACGTAGACAATGAGATCATCAATGCCAAGAATCTCGTATGACTAGAGATGAGTTTACACATCTTCTCTAGTTAGCATGCCCTATCTATTAAATAGTATTGCCAATTTGTAGAGTAGTTGCCACGTTGGGTAGATAATTTTTGAGTCATTATCTGATGCCTAGTGAAGCTTGACAGACTTGCCAAGAAGGACATCATTTGAGGCACGATCCACTGCAAGTGGGATTTTCCACCAGTAACGTTGTTTCCAAAGAACTATCTCGGGACTCGCAGTGGCCTACGTAAATTCGTGAAGTCTGGCGATTATAGACTCGTAACCCCTCTTCACTACAAGCTCAAACAACATGTCCATTTAGTCTCATAATGTCTCTCGCCGATCACTCAGCAGCTCTCACCGCATCGCTGGCAAAGGCGAATCTAGTACCGGGATCAGCGGCAGGTCTCATCCCGGAGGGGTTTCGCCCGACGACGAAGCTTGATATCAGCTTCGGAGAGAAGGTCGTAGAGCTAGGCACATTCTTGCGCGCCGGGGAATGTAAGCAAGCACCAACAGTCACATTCGCCCCTGAAGCCGGTGCATCGGAGAACGCTTCATATGGCTTCATTTTGACCGATCCAGATGCACCGACGCCAGATGGTAAGCCTGCTGAAGCTTTTTCGGCTCCCTTTTGGGCGAGTCTCAAATACACGGATTGTATATTCTGCACTGTCTGCTCCTGCGAGCTCCCTAAACTCAAGGTAGTTCTTACCATGAATTAGCATTTTTAACATTGGCATTACAACAGATCCTAAATTTGCATTTTGGCGGCACTGGGTGCTTTCGGGCTTGCGTCCTAAGAGTGTGGATGCCGCCGCGTCGCTGGAATTGACGGCATATCTTGGGCCGGGACCAAAAGATGAGTAAGTGAATATACCTCTCTCACATATAATGTAAATTCTGACAAATAATCGCACAGCTCAAAACCCCATCGGTACCTATTTTTATTGTATCGCGAACCTGACGGGTTGAGTCTATCGAAAGAAGATGTTGGGGGTGAGGAGTTCGTACAGAGACGTTCTTTCAAACCTGCAGAATTCGCGGAACGGCATGGTCTGCGTCTTGTTGGGGTCAACTGGATGTATTGCGCTGGTGACGGTTGGAAAGAATGAGGCACCGGCAATCCTGGCTTTTCTTGGCTTGGGCACGCACATGCCTTGAGTCTTAGTGAAAGTATTCTCTTAACATCATCCTAGGATGCTTGGAAATATCGAGTGACTGCAGATTCATTGTGTGGGAGACTGTTCGCGCTCATTGTTCTGTTTCTCCCATTCTCCCCTTCAATTACTTCATCTTCGAATTAGAATTCGCGCTCCTTTATGTTCCAACATGCCCTCACAGATCTCTCTTTGTTGCCATCTAAGCGGCCCTTATCGTATAACAGACCATGCCCACGTGGCTTATGCCACTAAAACATATCGTGGCTATAGCGACGTCCATGGTAGTCGAATCGGTGTACAAAATGACAAAATCGATCAAGTTTATTAGTGAGTTGGATCTGTATCTCGATACCGAAGCGGATGGTACAAATACAGTCTTAGAGTTTATATGTCAAGTTTGTGAGAAGGGAAGACTCGCGATACCAACGCTGACTGAAGGTTCTGATGTTGGCGGAACACATTTGGTGGGATCAGTTGAGCCCCTTGGCCAGCTATGCAATTTGTACGTCCAAGGGTTCGAGCGGATCGTGGTATTCCCCTGTGGTCACGTCTTTGGGGATAAATGTGTACGAGAGGAATATTGGGAACAGAGGGATTTAGCCTGTCCATCATGCGGGTTTCGAATGGTATATACGAATTGCGGCCACGCGATTGTTCCGGCGATCGTTCCCACAAGCTGTGCTGGCTCTGTTCGTGACACATTTCCTCTCACAATACCCGAGGGTGGGCAGATACCAAACAACTGCAAGGAATGCCGATGGATCGGAATACAAGCCAAACTTCGATATGCACTTAACTCCGAATGTGTAATATGTGCACAGAGGGCGAAAGCAGGTGTACAGCTGGACAATCCCGCCGAGCATGATGAGCATCGTAGCCAACATGTGAATTACGGGATCAGGCACGTTCTCAACGAAACCATGATGCTAGTACACCCAGAGTTCATCACACGCAGCACCAAGACCTCGGCTCAAAAGGCAATGGAGGACAGGGATCAACGGAATGTCAATACGGCGCTTCTCAATGCCATGGCGTTGACAGAGCTAGAGGATACCGTCTGGCATCGCACGGTGATGAGGCAATTGACCGAGCAGCAGATGAGATCACATACTGCAGGGGTCAGAGCTATAGAACACTACGTTCTCGGCTTGCTGATGCACTCCGGGAAGAATTGCCGACGGATGTGGTAGTTGGACGATGGGATAAGAGTAGAATAATACCTACGCGCCCAGGCGAGGCAATCAGTGGGCCAGTCTCGCCAGTCAGTGTACACTAAGTACCTAATTAGGTAAGTGATTATTATGGGCCATAGCTGCGCACACAAACTAACAGGTAACTATTAGGGAAGGTGCCTATGGAATATTAACCCATATTTGCTTGCAACATTACCTAGGTACTTAAGTAGGTACCTAACCTGCGTAGTAGCCACCAAGGTTGCAATCTGGCATTCCAATCGGTTAACATCCTTTGACGAACACCCGCATTCTAAATTTAGCCCCTTCTAACCTAGATAAATCTCTTCACGACAAACAGTATATATAGGCGTTGGTTGCGGAACATTTTCGTCATCTCCGTACTTGTTCTTTCAGATATCAGATCTTCCAATCCTTCAAATCATTACTTCACCTCTATCCACGTATACAGGTGCATTATAAACGAACCATTGTAGTGTGACTCATAAGATGAGGTATCTTGGCCGATGACAAGGCCCAATAGTCCGAATACAACCCTACCTTCCTACTTCCTTATAAGTACCTATACTTAGCAGGGCGTGGCATGGCAGGCCAACAGGATGATCATCGTTCCAGCGGAGGAGCTGCAATGTAGGTATGTGAAGTGCAGAACATATCATATAGCTTGGCTAGCAACTGTTATCCTATAACTAGTCGAACGAACAATAACCTTTTGAACCTTACATAACCCCGCACTACCTAGCCAACTTAGCGGAGAGCCTGTTAAGCGATGACTCGATAGGGTTCCAGTTTACAGACTCTGCAAGGTATAGGATGGCGTTGAGCCAATTAGAGTTAAGGACCTTGCATCAACCCCTACTAGTACACTTCCCCTGGCCTCATATTGCAATTAATATATCACGATGGTTCGCGAGCCAGGTACGGAATCTTCAGTTGTCGGCAATATGTAGATATGTTTCTTGTAAGGCAACCATACTTTACTCTTTACGTATATACGCACAGTTGGGCACCAACTCTGCTCGCGATGTATGATTGGAGCACATATCACGATAACCCTCAGAGTCACGAATGGCCAGTAGTTATCGGTTTCAGGCACAGGGCTTATACGGCGTTTATAGATGTATTGATGAGGCACAGGCGGAATGTGGGCAGATGTTAGGTGTTGGTTGGTCATAGGGAGCCAAGCCCTAGGCTACCGTCATATCACCTTGGGTGACCGTGATCGTCTCTCATCTTGCTGGGCGTAGGATCCACGATAAACATAGAATAACGGCATTATTTGCGAAAAACGGCCCCCAATATTTAGGGTCGGCTTGGGATTTATACCCCGGCTAGAAGACTTGTTTGCATTTTATAAGGTTGCCTCCTCGCTCGTCCCTGTACTTGTTTCCTCTCTTAATTCTTGTTGCATAAAATATCTGGATTCACCAAGCATTTTGACAGACCTCTACTATTGGTACGGTTATTCGGTACCTACCCAATATTGTCATTGCCCATTTGACTTCATCAACCACCACATCATCCGTGCAAGTACCTAAGTGAACATTCGCCATGTTGAACATCGCCGCGTTCGCGCTAAGGGGCTTCCTTGTCAGTTGTCTAGACTTTATACTAACGTATCAAAACGTCGTAGATGCTAACAAGAACTTCAAGGTCGTCTTGAGTGCAATTGTCCTTGCACTTAGCGTGGTGCTTGCAAAGCAGCAGGTCATAGGAAGTCCTCCGCCAGAAACGTCGTTCTTTAGCTTCGCAGGGGCCTTTGGGCTCATAGTCTCTGCTATCGCTGTTCTAGCTATCTTCGTCAACAAGATACCTCGATTAGGTGTTGTTGTCGCCGATGTGCTAGCATCAGTATTCTATCTTGCGGGTGCTATCGTAAGTCTAGACGAGCTTAATACTTCCCAACTAGTGTCCCTAGCTAACAGTGATACTATAGGCATTAACAGTAGCGCTCAAGTCCGTGTCCAGCTGCACCTCGTCGTCGGAAATTGCGAGGAATGAACGATATCACAACAAGCTTCTCAATGGCGGTTGTAGGAATGTTCAGGGTGGAATTTACTGCCCTAATGCTGGCTCGAATGACGATGCAAAGCATATCGACTCGTACACATCCGGTCGTTGCCAGCAGGTTCAGGCAGATTATGTATTCGGATATATAGCCTTTGTCTTTGGTGTTGCGTCCGCCCTCATTACTCTTCTCACTTACAAACGAGGTGGGACAACTACAGCAACATACGTCTAGGTCCTTAGCTAGGTAGGCAAGGTACAGATGCTGAATTTTAGGTTCGGTGGATGTTCACTCAGGGCTCTACGGTTCCGGATCTGGAGGCTTTTGACATGATGACTGATGTCACCCACACTAGGTTATAGGTTAATACATGTCTATTTAAATTGAGAGCAACTGATTCCGTGCACTAAATGTTTGAAAAGGGCGAAATAAGTTTCCTGGACCGCACATACAGCCTCAAGCGAGATAAAAACAGGTTGGGCTAACAGCATACTCGTCCAGTTCGAAGCTAGCCCTATTGAAAACCATTCAATCTTTTCCAATTCTCTTTATTCTACTAGCGGTAAGCGTCACCTACTCAGCGCAACATTTCCCCCGACTTATGCAGACTTAGCTGTTGTACCTCGTCCTGAGAGTTGATTAGTCCTACATGAGGACATAGCGAGGCTATATTCGAATGCTCGCAGGATCCGAGGGTAGCTTCCCTCGACTCGTTTGATGTTTTCCGGCTCTCTTGGTATATAAGCGGTGAGTGCTCCCCAGCGCTCGCCAAGTAATTATCAACGTCATAAAGGTCCGTGTCAAGCCCCACTAGTCTTCCCCAACCTCCACAGATCGCTTACTAAATAAGTCTGGAGAGCCCATGTTTCATTTCGAGATTTAGGGGTGGCTTTTCCATCGGCCATAGCTCATTTGGGGTCGTCATGCGGTTCTTGTCATTTTTGTCGCTGCAGATACTGCTATCTGGCAGCACAGCCATCTCCGAATATGCAAACTCACCCCCAGTCTATCCATCCCGTGAGTTTGTTAAGATTTACACCCATTATAATGTAGTATATGAATCGCTAATGATACGCTTAAAGCTCCTGGGAGGGGGACTGGCGGCTGGACTGATGCCTATGTTCGCGCAAGAGACCTCGTCGGCCAAATGACATTAGAAGAGAAAACGAACGTAACCCGTGGCTTCACCGTTCCAGACAACATATGCGCTGGGAACACTGGAACTGTACCAAGACTCAACTGGCCTGGTCTATGTCTTCACGATGCCGGCAACGGCGTGCGAGCGACGGATTTGGTCACCTCGTTTCCTTCTGCCCTCCATGTTGGAGCTAGTTGGGACAAAAACTTGACCTATCAAAGGGGTCTATACATGGGCAAGGAGTTCAAAACGAAAGGAGGTGAGTTTGACTGTTCTATATTCGACCCCGGTGACTATAACTGAACACGCGATATAGTCAATGTCTTGCTGGGGCCCAATGCCGGCCCCCTTGGGCGAACGCCGCTTGGTGGGCGGACCTGGGAAGGATTTTCTGTTGACCCCTACCTTTCTGGTCAACTCGTTGCTGAGAGTATCGTTGGCCATCAAGATGCTGGAGTTATTGCTACTTTAAAGGTATTTCATACGTGCCTTACACATTTATTCATAACTAACACGCCCTATCAAGCATCTTATTGGCAATGAGCAAGAGACATACAGGCGCCCCTATTTTGGGATAGAGGCAGCTTCTTCTAATATCGATGACAAGACGCTTCATGAGTTCTATCTCTGGCCCTTCATGGATGGCGTAAAGGCCGGAACTGCTTCGGTCAGTGAGTAGCCCCGAGTCATTTTCTTATCAATTTAGCCACAGAGCACAAAGCATTTCCTGCGACTCAAGATATATCCTAGATGCCTCCAACCTCTGCAAAAGTTGCTTTAACGATAATTGACGACGAGCGTTTTTAGTGTGCTCATACAACAGAATAAACAACACATACGGTTGCATGAATAGTAAACTGATGAACGGTGTTCTTAAGACCGAGTTAGGGTTCGATGGGTTCGTGATGCTGGATTGGAACGCTCAGCATGATGTAAACAGCTCCAATGCTGGCTTGGACATGGTAATGCCGTCAGGTGGTTCCTTCGGCGCTAATCTCACTGAAGCAGTAAATAATGGTACTGTCGACATATCGAGAGTCACAGATATGGCAACGAGGTAAATCCCCTAAGTTCTTTAAAAGAAGTGACTTCTGAACGAAAAACAGGATCATTGCTGCATGGTACCTTGTCGGTCAGGATGGCAACGGCTTTCCAAAACCAGGGATAGGCATGAAAAATCTCACACAGCCTCATGAACAGATCGACGCCCGTATTCCCGAATCCCGGGACATCGTAATGGAAGGGGCAATAGCTGGGCATGTTCTTGTGAAAAACAACGATGCATTGCCATTCAAGAAAAAGCCGGTGATGCTTTCCGTATTTGGCTACGATGCGACGGTCCCTGCTACCAAGAATACTGATGTTCTGTTCCAGCTGGGCTATACCTCTTCTCCAGAAATGGGCCAAGCAGTCCTAGGCACGGAGAAACACTTTGATCAAGCTGCCAGAGGGGGAACAATTGTCACGGGTGGTAGGGCTGGTGCTAACGGTCCGTCATATATCACTGATGTAAGCCATACATACGCCCTTGTCCCTCCCCGCAAGCCGACTGACACCAGTGTAGCCATTAAGTTCGATTCAACACCGCGCTCGTGCCGACGGTACTTGGGTGAACTGGGATCTTACCTCATTCGATCCAGATGTGAATGCTGCTTCGGACGCATGTTTGGTCTTTATCAATGCGATTGCTACAGAGGGCTGGGACCGTGATGGGCTTCACGACGATTTTAGTGATGGGCTCGTCCTAAATGTTGCGTCCAAATGTTCTAATACAATGGTGATAATCCACGCGGCCGGGATCCGGCTTGTGGACCAATGGATTGAACACCCTAATATTACATCTACCATCATTGCGCATCTCCCTGGCCAGGATAGTGGCGAAGCGCTTGTCAAGCTCTTGTATGGCGAGGCTAGGTTCTCAGGCAAGCTCCCGTACACACTGGCGCGCAACGAGAGTGATTACTCAGTTTACAAACCTTGTGGCCTCGCCTCACCGAATGACAAAAGCCCTCAGTGTGATTATACGGAGGGTGTCTATATCGATTATAGAGACTTCGATGCGAAGAATGTGACCCCGCGCTATGAATTTGGGTTTGGGCTCAGTTATACAAAGTTCAAATATTCATCGATTTCTATCGAGCCACTCCAAGAAATTTCAAACATCGCAGGAGAGAAATACGCTTCATCGTCAGATGATGATTTATGGGAGGCTATCGTCCAGATAGAAGCGCGAGTTACCAATACAGGCTCCGTGGAAGGCGCCGAGATTGCACAGCTATATCTTGGTATACCGAATAGTCCGCCGAAACAGCTGCGCGGTTTCGAGAAGACGTCGCTTTTGTCGCCGAGTGAGTCCACAACCGTGCACTTTGCCCTAACAAGGCGGGACTTCAGTGTATGGGACGTGGTTGCACAGGCGTGGACCATTCAGACTGGAAATTATACCGTGCACTTAGGCGCGAGTAGCCGAGATATAAGATTGACGGGCAACATCGAGGTTTAGGAACCTTCGTCTTACACGTAAGTCGAGTATACCAGGATTAAGCAGGTTGGCCTCAACAAATTTGGATCAATACCGTACCATCCTATCGCGATCTATAGCACAGCATTCCTTAATAACCTAGAATACTACATATTCAATTATCTGTCCTCTGCTCATAGTGAACTTCATTTAAATAATTTGATATTAGAAAGTAATGTTAATTGGACCAGGCGTGTAATATGCGCGCCCCTTATTGAAGCTCATGACGTTTTAGGTCATTGAGAATCATCTTCGAGAATATGATGATGATGAGGTATGTTGAGACGAAGGTAACGTGCCTATTAGCGATATTTGCAATCAATCTCACGCTTCAATAGCACCATCTAGTTACTCACAAAATCACGTGGCGCTTTATAGTTTTACTCGGCGTTTATGTGAGTTGTCCAGCATCGCGTCAAGAACATCACTCGACAACCAATAATATTAACTTATCTACGAGCAACTACAGTGAATCTTCACAAATTAATTATGTTAACATCTTCAATTGGCAGGCTATATAATTATATAACTTCCCATAGTTTCCAATGGGTTCGTCTAGCTGCTGCAGCCGCCAAGTCTCACACTACCGGCGTAAATCTCATACGTGTCGGCGTTAGCGGCCGCCTGAGAAGCCGAAAGCTGCTTCGCTGCGCTCTGGCCATAGGCGTAGTCATCGGTGCCGTACTGTAGCGCTAAGAGTTAGCATTGGTTCCTATATAACCAAGTATCTTGATATAGGTTCTTTCTGGGTATGAAGAGTCGGTTTGAAGGAACTAAACCTCTGTTGTGGAACCCGTCGGAAGCAAGAGTACGAAGAGAAATGGAAAATGAGATCACTCACAAGATGAGTAAACTCGTGGAGGATAGAGCCACCCTTGTCGTAGTCATCATCAGCGCAGGTGGTAGCGAGCTCGGGGAATCCCCAGAAGCCGTTGTTGGGGCATGGAACAACGGTGTTGGCAGACGGGACGGTGCTATTAAAAATATAAGTCAGTTGATAGAACCTCAAAGAGAAACTCGGAAATTTCTCACTATAGTAGCGCACTGCCGTCGCTGCAGCCGTTATATGTGTCTGTGCAAGAAATAGTGGGCGATGTAGTTTGGACACCAGTCACGCTGTTGTAGATACTCTGCACCTTAGAGGACACCGAGGTCGACTTGAACCAGGTGGTGTAGTAGTAGGCGGACGATGCAGCTGCGGTCTTGGCTTTGCCAGACATGGAGATGGCATCACTGACACTCGTCTGGAGGGTCGAAGTCTGCGAGCTGCTGCAGGAGCTGTACTTAACGCTGCGCTTCTGGATACGTGAGTTGGAAACAGGTTCGGCCCGAGCGGATAGATGGTCCGAAGCGACCTTGCTCTGGTCGGGGGTGATGTCCACAGAGTTAGAAGTGACCTCGCAGAATACAGTGTCCTGCAGCGAGGTGGGAGCAGTGCTGCCAGTCACGTAGTGGAAGCCTTGCAGAGCAGAGACCTGAGCTTGGCTAACACCGGCGAGTCTGTAGGTCGTAGCCGCGTTGACTTGCGTGTTGACGGTCTCACCAGGCTGACTAAAACACCGAAAGTCAGTAATCGTTATTTTGGAACGTGTTCTAGTTGCAATTTCGTTTCAAAAAAGGAAGATAGATTCATATGTATAAATTTACCAAAATAAGCAGAAATTAACTTTAGTGGTTACTCACATTGTTTGAAACATTTCAGAGGCAATTCCAGTTCGTCTGTACTTAACGTAGCTTCCCTCGAATGGGAGAGCCTTGCCGGAAGCATCGGCTACCAGAAGATCTTTGGTAGCATGGTCAAGGAGAACAGTGTTGCCCTTGAAGACGGTAATAGCCTCGGCAGCGGTGTTTGTGACCGCGACTTGAGCAATATGGTTATCGGCACCAGTAATCTCAACAGAGAGCGGGCAAGCGGCCATGGCCGCGCCAGCGAGAGCGGCGACAGGAAGGATGTTTGAGATCATGATGAACCGATTGAATGGGAAGTTGCTTGGATAGCCTTAGAGAAGATGTAGCATGAGGTCAAGAGACAGAAAGGACGCGGGATCCCTTAAATACTCATTGGTTCACCATACTGAGCTGATGGTACCGTAGTATAAGGAATAGATGGCCTGTCCAGTCACAGCCTGCCTCTATTTCGACATATCTTGGCCAATCTACAACCCGGGGTAAGCCAACCAAATGCGGTGCCTCGGGCGCTTCCGATGATGTGATAAGGAAGGAGATTCCAACCCATCCTTGGAGGAGCCAATCTTGTAGCAGAAGGCGAATAGTGCCAAATGCGTACATTGATATTATGCGGTCCATACCTGACATAGTAGCTGGCATTCCAAGATCGACCGCCAGCCCATGCCATATCAGGCAGGTTTCTGGCGATGTTATCGCAGCGCCACCTGAGGCTTGGCAAAGCTTGATCAGTTCAAGCTTTCTGAGGCATGTCTTGGACCTTGGCCATGTCAGATGTGAGTATTATCGGAGCAGCACATCATAGAGAAAGACCTTGTAGGCGGTGCTTCTACTATGAAAAGAAAAGTGAGAGAAGTTACTGAGTAGAATACCATCGTCATGCCTAGGCTATATGAAGAATTCTTGGCGACAATGATCTTAATATAAGAGATCCTCCGCCGGCAACTTGCTAACAAGGGTCCAGATCAGTCCCACAAATGATTTGCCGACGTCGGCAGTCGTGCACTGCAACAACCAGCAGTTTTCCTCTAAAAATGGATCTGACAGGATCTCTGGTCAAGGCTCAGCGTCAGCGGCCCGACTTGTTTGATGCTGCGGCCAATGTTACTATCAGATGAAGCTCTGGTTCATGTTGTAAGTCCTCGTCAGGCGTCCATCGATACGACGTGATGCGAACAACAATTATCAACTGAGTAGCCGCGAATAAGCTGGAGGATGGCAGCTATAGACTGCTCACAATTACCATTACTTAAGTAAAAACCGTAAGCCCTCATGGGGTATTAAGCTACCACGCCAATTATCCACCTATCAGGAATTACACAAAGGCCGTCTCGACCCGGATCGACAGTTCTACATAGTAGATAGCGAATTGTAGCGTATGTCTGGATAGGGCGGGATGTGGGTTAAGGAACCCGAGTTAGTCAATAAGGTCAGGTAAATAATGGAGTAAACAATGTAGCTAAAAAGTCGACATGAGAACTCAGCCGTATAACCCAGCCTAAAGACGGCAATGCCAAGCCAAATTATCGGCGCAAACCATCGCGATAGGTAGGTCGTTAAATAAGCGTACGCGTACAGCCCCGATTCGTTAGCTGAGAATAATTAGCCTCACTCGTGTCACTTGACCAGCTATCTATCTAAGAAGTAGATAGGTCGGATGAATCAACTCTCTTTCTTATACTGACCATCACCTCAGTCAGATATCAAGAGCCTTCCCACTTCATTGGAGACTTATTGTACGGCGGAGCCTCCAGGTTAGTCCTTTATCCATTCGATGTCAGCTCTTCGCACATTGTTTTAGTGTTGAAGTGATTCGCATCAGAACAAGGGTTATCGTTGACAGGTTCCGGCCAAGTCCAGAAGCTGTTGAGTAAGAACACACCTGTCAAGGCCCTGTTGTCTTCGATTGGCTTAATGTATGAATTGAGGTTAGTTTCGAAATTAGTTTACTGTAGGAACGTGGACTTAAAGGGTCTCAAAAGATGGACCTCATCACGACAGAAGCCGAGGCCCGTTAGTGCACAGTACAGTGGACCAGGGACGCTGTCCAAATTGGGACTGGGCATGAAGCTTGGGCCACCTCCGCTACCAGGTAGCTGGTAAGTCGTGTAACGATGACACTGACGTCAATTGACAGGGAAACATGCAACTGCTCCACGACGTGTTCTGTAGAGCCTGCTTGCCCCGACTACAACGAATGCAACAATCACCAAAATTGATCTCTTAGGTCAAGATACTATACCTATAGCCTAAAATGACTTCAGGGGGTTTGACTCCGCCGCAACTTCGAGCCCTCCTTGACATCTTGATCCACCATGAGACTTACGCAGAAGTTCAAAGCTTTCAGTCTCCCGAGGCCATTGAGGCCTATGGGTGGCCATTTGTCGATCGCGATGACAAGGGCAGACCGGCCAAGCCACATGGCCTCTCGTCGTCGCCATTGCTCCAGCTCCTTCTGTCTAGGCTAGCTCTAGGGGCACCCGCTGTCAGGGACCTGTCGACTGAGTTTTGGCCAGTCAAGTTTAAGGGGATAATGAAACAGCTTGGAGATGCCGACCTTTCTGATAGCTATGAGAAGGGCACTTTAGGAACTCGGAAGCGGCTGGCCACTGCAGCATCTGTTATTCACGAGTCTATTACTAAAGGACTTCTTACCGGTGTTTGTTGTCATGCTCTACCGGATCTTCATTACGCCTACGACATGCAAAAGGCTGGAGATCTTGCGAGAGCCTGGAATGATTGCATTTGTCATCTAGTCTACGAAAACCTAATTGATGAGATATTCGACCAGCTTACTCATACTGAGGATCTTGAAGCACACTCCCCTGCGCTTCAGGCAGCCGTCGAATATGCACAGTTTTATATTGCTACATTTCTTCATCATGCCTTTGTCCTCTCAGCGGAAGGCCCTTACTTACTTAAACTCATTGAGAACGTACATAAGTTGATACCTTACACTGTGATCGGCCAGGTCAGTTATTAGAGTCGTTTGTTTTCATTATGTCGTGGAGTCACGATCGGGCATATTCTCTCTTTACTCCTCCTGAAAGCTCTCACTACTCTGAAGAGTTATTAACATATGCGGAAACCACTGACTCTAATGGAAGAAAAGACACTTCGCGTCGGTAATGCTGCAAGCATGATCAATGCAATGAGCAAATTATTTCTATCCAAGGTCAGCATGGGAGCAATCTCTAATTGGATAGGTTTGACCTCGAACGCTGCCGATGGAATGAATCTTAGTGAGTCCTCACCATGACTTTCTTCCTTCTTCCGCACTTAAGGAGCCTTCCTACATCACACCCGTTCTAACCATTCATCTTTCAGTGCAGAGGTAAATAAAGCTATGAAAACTCACAGAACATAATCCTAATAAGATTCAGAATCGTCTCACTGGTGCTAGAATGGGATGCCAGTGATTTTCGCAAAGCGGCTGAAAAGATCAAGCAAGATCAAGAAAGCATACCTTATTATTCAGCAATCGACAGGCATATAGCCTCAGACCGAAAACAACGTGAGTCGACGCGAATGCAAAGCATTCGAGAACAGAAATCTATAGTAGTTGCAATTCTCGAAGCTGAGAACGAGCAGCTGTTGGAGTCATTAACAGATCGTCAGCACACTTCATGCTTAGAATACTATGCAGCTAAGGTTGCGATTAGGGATAGAGAGCATATCATATACGTCCTTTGCAATTCGACTCCCGACCTCACGACTGCCATCGTGTTAGAGGGCCTAAGTGCGTTAGATCCAATGATTCGAGTGGTTCACAAGAACGTGGATCTTCGAAAACACCTCAACGCTCTGCAGGGTTTTCTGGGAGACTTCATTAAAACAACAAAATCCAAAAATAGCAACTCGAGATCGAATCCGCCAACAGTCAAGGATTTTGTGAAGCTACTTCAAAGGAACCGCCACCTACTATGGGCATATCTCCACGATTTTTGTAGTGGCTGTCCCGACTTAAGAGACACATGGCGGAGATGGATGAATGAGTACGTATTCTAGAGTCTTTCTTTCCCAACTACCTTCCAGAATGTTTCGCAGTCTTTCCTGCCGTATAAGTCAGATTCGTGGAAGACTAGTACCCCAGGTAGACAGCATTTGCTAACTTCTCTTTTTTTGACAGTACTATCAAGGTGTTCAAACAGAAATCCAAAAATGACTCACATGAAATGAATGTCCATGATGGAAAGCTTCGGCCTACAAGCACAGTCGATATAGGATCAAACCTCCAGGTCTCATTTGATAAGCTCGATGATTCCCAGAGGAAGGTTGTTCTCGAAAAGATCGAGGTCCATTCTAGGTATCTTACCACACTCTCGGAACAATCGAGATCGAAAATGCAGAGAGTAATTGACGATATATATGGAAGAAGCTCCGAGGACGTAGAAGACACGTCGGGGCCTGGGACATTTGCTTTAAAATGGCAAGCTCTTCTTGACGAGACACTAATAACTCCATCAATACCAAAGGGGCCTCTGCGCTCAGGGAAGGATGTCAACGGTCTTAGAGCAGCGAGAAGGCCTGATAGTCAGGTTACATCGGACTCATCAGGTATAAATGCAGCCATGCTAGCACGATATAGCGGTGCCACCCCTACGCCACCCGACGTATCAGCAGTAGTCAAAGCGTTAGGACCCCAGTTCAAAACAATGGTCGCCAATATATCACGGGAGGGGTTGCCAAATGTATAGTATAAAGGATTGCCATCAATTGGAAAGGCATTTCTTCATTAAATTTAACGTGTGTCATTACAGTCTGAAGGCGAGAATACTCAGATGTCGTAGAACCCCCTGGTCAATCGATCATAAGAAACATTCTATCGTATCTGAGCCCCCGAGCTAGCGATATGCGTGACTATATCAAGTTCAAAAACACCCCCGTTTGAATCTAGAGCATGTTAATGGTATGAAAACTCTGGGTAAGGGATTTCTGGCGCTTACTATATGCCCCCAAGAACACCGCTTAGTGGGCCAAGTGGTCCAGCATCAGGTTTCTTCGCAGGTTTCGTACCGTTTGTCGGTTTTCCCTTGTCTCCGTCGAGAGATCCCTCAAGTCGTCCCAGGGCAGGAGGGACGTATTTTCCAATTTGCGAGAGAATCCCGGCGACGGGTAAAGCACCGAGTTGTCTAGGTGTGTTGGCAGTGGGCACTATATTATTTGGAGTCAATAGCTATAGTAGATGCGAAACTAATTCTACACGAATGCGCCCCAGAGAGAGCCTCCCTACTCCGAATGGTACCCGAAAATCGCCTTAGGAATCACTTACAAGCAATACTGGTAGCAGCCAGAATGGCGATGATAGAACCGAGAAGCTGCATGATTCTCTAAAGTGTGAGGAAGACTTTACCTTCTCTAAAAAAGAATGACTGAGGTGAGGACCACTGATGACGGTGACGGGAACGAAAAACTATAGGGGAAAATTGTAGGACGGACAACGGAAGAAGCGGCAGAAACCCACGACTATTTGTACGCAGCGTTCCGCGCACCTCACGCCTCAATTCCTTAAGGGAACTGGAAGGAATCCCTTGATCTTCAGGAGGAAATTAGAATGACTTACGATATGGCAAGCCATGTCTCGCGAGGCGCCGGTTATTGCCAAGAATCCCATAGTGAACACGCGTTTGGGCGGTCTATTTACAAGCCGATCAATCAGCCCTTGGAACGCAACATCCCCGATCCAAATAAAAGCTGCGATTATCCATTGATGGATAGATACATTCATCTGAACCCCTGAGACAATGAGTCAACACCACCCCTATATCGATCATCGCGACGTTAATAGTGGGTGTACAAACTGTATGCACTCCCAAATCCTTCTTCCCATTGATATATACGTTTTCTTCATGTGCTATATAGTAAATAAGCATCTCTTGCTCCCCATTCGGTGAGACATGCAACGAAACATTGTGATAATAATGCCTAAAGCTATTTAACTTAACTACAATATCGGGCAAATTATGTCTTAGAAACATTCGGTTCGAATAGGACTGTTCGAAGAGAAAGTTCGTAGCTTCACCTTTCTAACAACTTAAATAGTCGCGCAGAGATAAAACCCGACTCCGTGTAATACGCATAAGCGTCTCCCATTCAAATCAGCTATGCGTAAGGTGCTTGTATAGTAAGTAGACTATAAATTCTAGGCCATGACCAGCACACTGTCCCCATAAAACTGGGCGGGATTGCTATGGAAACTGGAAGCCGTTGTCTTCAGCGCGTACCCCTGCATGTAGGTCATCGTTGTTGATATATATATGTATAAGAAGCCTGAAGGGAACCTAGCTACTTTTGGTATTGAGATACTTGAATATTTAAAGTTAACGCTGGACGAAAGTGTGATTTGAACATTCGCTGTTGGCAAGTTAAGCCCCGCGCTTTTGGGCGCTAGAACTCGTAGTCCCCCGATAATCTGGTTCATGGCATAAGCGATTAAGCACTTAGTCACAAGACAAATGAAACAGTCAGTTGACCTCGCATCTGACTTTAGACCTCGCAAAATGTCGGTCATCTTTAGGATACAGTTTCCTCATTCTTCAATGCTATAGTATATACGGACTAGCTATGTATGTGATCGATCTGTAGGTGAGCCCTGTACCTATTGAAAGGCATGTCCTTTTTGCGCTAAGCGAATACCCTCTTACACGGGCATTTCAGTCAAATGAGGCGTCACATTCTCAACCCGTATACTTAACATAAATTTACTGTGAACTCATCTTCACATCTCACCCATTCTATCAAGAAGTGTCATGATCCCAAAATGATCCGGGAAAACAACGATGCCGCCGGGCCGCGATGATAGAATCCGCTTAGACCAGGACAGCAACATCTACCGAGGCGTTCTACCTGTTATACCACCCGACGGTGCCCTGGAGAAGCCAGCAAGAAATAATGCCGCGACCGCCGCGTCAGCCGCCGGTGTTCGCGCACTGAGCGCCCAGGCTATTGCCTTTTATTTTAGAGCACCTGTGAAGGCCTTCTTCCGCACGCGGGTAGACTATCTTGCCTATGCCAGAGTCGTCCACCAAGCACAAACTGAGCTGCTTGCACAGGCTGTCGCTAACGACTGCACATCATCGCGGCTCAGTCTCACGCTTAAACAGGCCTGGCAATGGGCTCGTGGCACAACTCCGGGTTTGATCACGACAGTAGTCCGACAGCAAGGCTGGGGTGTTGTGCCGCAGCAGATTCTGCCGCCGCTAATCGCTAATGTTGGAGTCGGCGCCCTGCTTTACACCAGTTATTTGCAAATTCTCGGTCAGCTTCATGAGGAGAGTTCGAGGTCGCGGCGTCGCGTCTTTCCTCCAGCAGAACCGATCCATACTTTTACCGCAGGTTTCTTGGCAGGGAGCATTCAGAGTATAGTTGCCGCTCCCCTTGACGCCATACAGGCTAGATACGATCACCGGGACCTCATGCAGGGAAACAGCGGTAAACCAAAGAGTATGTGGTCATTCTCGGCAGAGAAGCTACGCGAAATCGGCGTACGAGGTGTATTTGCTGGCTGGGGTTTATCATTTTTGAAGGACAGCTTCGGCAGTGCTATCTTCTTCAGTACCTTTGAATACGTCAAAGCCCAAGGCTACTACAAGTTTATCACCTGGTACTACAGCGGCTTGAGCCAAGATACAATTAAAGCGCTTGCAATAAAGCGTCCCACCGTACAAGAGGAGAACAAGCCAGTTGTCATCCGACCTCACTATGCTATTGAGCCTATGTTCTTGTTCCTCGCCGGTATTGGCGCCTCGTTCACCCAACAGATTGTACTTCATCCTTTAACCCATGTCCAGCTCAAGCACTGGGACCATCTGGAAGAGCTTGACGCCAAGGCTGAAAGGGTCAGACTAGGCACCACTACTCAACCCAACAAGCCGAGGCGGAGATGGAGGATGCTGAGAGCCTATTATCACGCGTACCAGGAGACTTGGGCGCAATGCACTTTTGAAGCTTCATCAGAAGGTAGAGGAATGCTACGCTGGCTGTACCGGAGCTTCTGGTGGAATACGATACGAAGGTGTGTATCAAAATATCTTATCCTTGATCTCTTAGCCCCTTGATCTAGCAGATTCTATGTGTAGAACTTTGAATTCTCGGCTGACGTGTTCCAGTGTCCCATCAACGAGCGCTGGCTTGATAATATTTGAGTTAGTCCGAAGAAAATATGGGAGCCCTGATGAGCCGGTCCGGGTTGCAAGGGGTGACTACGAGATTCTACTCGATTAAATACAGTGCGGTGGCGTCAGCATTCTCCAGGACTGATAATAGAGTCTACTGAAAGACTTTAGATTCATTTGTAGATCATACTTGTGAAGATGTCAGGCATATAGTTGAGCATAAGTAGATAGACCTAAGATCCGATAAATATCCTCTCCTCAAAAACGCGGTCAACGTCCCTTATTGCTTGCGCTGCGAATGTAAGGCTCGAGCGGAAATATCTGGCTCTCGGGCGTTATGTTTTTGTAGAGCTGGTTCCACCGCCAATCAAGAACTTTCGGAGACTCCCAGGCGTTTTCAGGGTCGCGCAACCAAAGACGCAACAGATGCCGTCTAGAAATCATGTCGTATTAGCACTCTTTATGTAAATGAGAGGGGTTGCTATGGAATACTCTTACTGTTTCTCGGGTGTGTCTGTGAACCCGTCACGCGCATGAAAGATTGCCAGGTTGTTGATGTATTGAATGTCTCCTTTTTGAAAGTCAGTATTCACGCAAAATTTATCACCCAGAAAATGCAAGGTATCCAGCGCTTCCGCCTGGGCCTCTGTTATTGGTGGGATCTGTGGGTTTCGAGGGAGTGCGCCGAAGCCCTGCAGCACTTGTGGTCAGTTATCTAGAGCGTGGTTTTTGAGGGTTTCAGAAGCTTCAAGACACTCATGTGTCCCCTCACTCCCCAAAATTGACTAAAACAAGAAGATAATAATTCAAGAATTACTAACGACGAAGTAGCGACGGGCGTATTGCAGAGCAATTCTCTCGGGGTTGGTGTCGGTCGCCGGAAAGTGAAATATCAATGGTCTCTTCGTGTACGATTTGTCGGATATGTCTGACTTCTCAAAACTAAGTTTGTGTATAAACGCATTAGCAGAGTTGGCCCTAACAGTCAAACCCTTAGTCTCTAGTGAATGCGGCACAGCTTACACCTCCATGTCCCAGTCCTCTGATAGCGTGTGGATAAGATCTGGACGAGTGCTTGCTATCTCGTTGTACACCCGCCACGTACTAGCGAGCTTACTCGCACCCCCATTAGCCGACGTCTCGAGCGCCATCAGCGACACAATATCGCCAGAGTCCGTGTGGAAAACCTGCTTGTCCGTTGTGTACGCTGGGCTTCCAATTAGGCCATTTGCTGATGACGAAGTCAAATCCTTGATGTGCGTTAAGACAACATCAGCTTTCTCGCCATTGAATTTGTGGTCCTGCCTTCCACGCTGTGGCGCTACGTGCGCTGAGACACCGGCGTAGACGATGACGTTCTCCTCACGAGAATATTCGTCCACTTCCAACCCACGAAGCACGAAGAAACCATGGCCGGTGTGTAGTTCCGCTGACAGCCGGCGCAGCTCAGCGTGCAAGGTTGGCAGGGGAAATGTCTCCTGGTTGATGGCGCCGAGTGGTTTACCGAGACCTGTGTGTGATGTTTAATATCTAATGATCAACTCCGTAAATTTTGGGGGCCTTCTGATACCTTTGAAGTGAGCCACGGCCCGGTCAATCTCAGCTAGATGCTCAGGGCTAAGCACATGCGTCCAATTGTACGTATCAGCTACTGTCTCGCCCTCCCAAACCAGATCACCAGTTAACTTCTCTGGAAAGCCTTCCGGGATTGATTTCGGCAAATTGCCCTCTTGTAGCCGACGTGCGACGCGGGCCTGATATTTCTCGTGGTCCGGATGATAGGAGATATCTGGCTGGCCTGGGGGCGCCAGAGCAGTCAAGACAGTCGACGTTATAGTTGCCGTGGACATGATTACAACTTAAGAGTCTGCTTTTTCGTCTCTTTGCGAATTATCAATACAGACCTTTTTAAATATATAGACTCTCCATGAATAAACCCTACGCAACCTCCCCCCACAATTGCGTGATCTGGGCAATGCTTGGATAGCGATAACTTCCGGACAATCCTATTGAACTGAGCAGATAAATAGTACGAGTTGATAAAGACGGCAAGTAAGATGTTCTACCGATCTTTTAACTAACCAGTGACAAGAGTGGAAGATAGAATAATGCTTATGTCACAGACGGTATCAATATTCCCCGCACTCGCACCGGCGATCATGTTAGCCAACGATTGGTCAGCCGCACATCCAATCTAACTATAAGGCAGTAATGAATAGACACAGGGAGCAATATGGTATCACTTCTGGTATACCATTTAGTTATTGAATTTTAATTATTACCATTTCTGTTTGGCGGCTGCGTCACTTAGGCCTTAAAAAGGGATGCGCCTCGGTATTGAAAACGTAGTCATCTAGGTTGATGATATCCGGCGGAGAAAATAGCAGATAAAAGTATTTCAACGTTTCCGCAAACCAAAAACTCTACATTAACGTCAGTTGGCTTATTGAAGCAGAACCGGATATACATACCTCCATGTAATCTTCTTGTGTTAGAGTGGGAGTTTTACGGGTCACATCCCGGACCGATGCGTGGGTTCCCAACCCCGTCCGCGTACCGTTGACGATAGCGTTGAACATCTCCCATCCAAGCTCTTGCCACACCGGTTTACCCGTTATTCGGTACATGATGAAGACGCTCTCTATAGCTTCGGGCCTCAAAAGATAGCGAGGGTCCTTTGCGGTAGTAAAACCAAGGGGTAGATGTTGCTTCCCTGTACGATCGTGATTGAGTCTTTCATTCGAGGGCATTAGCCGAGAGCAAGTAACTCACATTCACGCTGTTTTCCAGTCTCTTCAACAAATCTCTTCTCATCCCATTCACACTTCGCGAAAGAATCGCAAGCCACCATGTTAATGCGCTCAGGCATTATGCCCGTGGGAGTCGATTGATAGGCATATACACAACCAAGGGTAAGTCTCGAACCGATGTTTACATATCCCTGATTTTTGAGTAGTTTTCCAGCAAGAGCATAAACACCACCGATATAGCAACCTAAATGCTCCGTCTCGTGGTCCAATACAACATCACCGTCACTGGTGACCTGAGCACTACTTGGGAGGAGTATCGGCTCATTAGTCGGAATCATTGGCCTAAAGAGTAATGCCTTCGCTGCCTCTAAAAATCTTATGCTCATTTCCTCGTATTTTGGTTCTAGCCCGCCAAGAAGAGCATACATTTTCGGTAGACTGCAACACGTTATGTCAGTGACAGTCATTTGAACTGTGGCCTTGTACTTAATCGCAACTGTAGGAAACCTCTAGTACACGAGTCTGGCTCGAAGAGGGGGCTTACATCCTCCAGCCACGATTCCGAGAGTTACTTACTACTCATACAAACTGTCAGCACCACCTGCAAGAGTAAACTGGTTACCGGATGCCACATCTTGGGAGCTCATGGAAACAAACGCTGGCCACAAGCCAGGCAGCTTAGTCTTTTCCTGCCCGCAGTAGAAAACATCCATGACACGAGAAATGGCATCGTAGTACTTTGGATCGCCGGTGATCTGCGATAGTCGTGTGAGCTCGAGAGATAGTGTTCCCGGGGAAGCAGAGACGACTGAACTCTCCACCGTCAAACCCTCACCCCTTTTTGCCGCATCAAAGTCAATAAAGTCTACAGGCATCCGATTCTCTGTATCAAACGCTGCATATATAAGATCGCCTAGCTCTACCGCTTTAACCAACAATGCCCCGCGTTTGCTGAGATCATAAGCGGCGATCAAGCCACCCAAGTATCTAATGTTGGTCTCGAATGTATTCACCCTGGATGATGTCGACTGGCCGAAGTCGATATTCGCGACAGCTTCCACAGCTTCGTCAAACTCATCTCGGAGTCCCAGAATCCAGAGGGTGTCGAGCGAGTCAACGAGGGTCGCGGCCCAGCCACTGAACTGGTCGCGAAACCCTCCTGACATAGGGGCAAGTGCATCTTTACCCCATGCATATTTTCTATACGCCTCCCAGTCATTGGCAAAGGTCTTTTTAACCTTGCGACGCCTGGACTCCCGGAGCCTTTCACGTTCCGCGTTGCCGGCTTTTGGTTGAGCCTGCACACTTGCGATACGTTTGAAGGAACCCGTGGGCAATGGTTCAAGAGGCCCAGGGGGGAACCGGTAAAGGACTTGACTCCAATCAAAGCTACCCTTGTTGGCGATCAGCGGCAGTGAACCATCATTCATATGTTGCATGAGGTTTCCGAACTCCGAGTCTGACACATCTCCAAAGAATGTTGATAATGTCCACCATACGAAAAAAAGCCCTGCTACCAAGATGATGGCATTCCGATACTTGCGACTCCGACTAAACATGATTGAGAAATGACAATAAATACAGCGACTCAACCCTAGGGCCCGCTCATAAGAACATAATTCGAAGGAAAAGGAGCGTCCGTACACAACTGTTCAAAGGCCTAAGATAGGCGGAGAGGCTAGATGGCCAAATGAGTTGACGATGATTCTGCAACGGCACAGCAACGTAAGACAACAGAGAAACAAGGTCAGCAATGTTGAAGACACGGTTCTACGTTAATGACCACAATCGAATCTCTACGCTCTAGAATTACTGAACAAGCAACAATCTTCTCAACTTCCTTGTGTCAAGTAACTTGAAAGGGAAGCTCGTTCAGCGAATTTAGCCATTAAAGCTTGGCAACCAACATGATTTGCCGCCAGCGCCTACATGCTCGGAATGTCCAATCGCAACGCCGGTCGAATCATAACTCCTGATACTAGCTAGTGTGCGACGAAATTCCCAACATGCATGATTTACTATACTTAGAATCTACAATGTCGTTAATTACCGCCTACTAATTATGCAACTACCCGGCAAGCGGCTCCCCACTAAGCTGGACCCCCCTGCCACGGGCCACCCCCTCGCGGACCACAAAGCCCACCAACCACTCCAAATCGAATAAAACCACAAATATTAACGAATTCGATCGCAATCGTTAATTGCAAATGTTTTTTACCAAAATATAGTCTTCTGCTTTAAACAAGTTTTTTAAACAGCTGTTTTTAGCCCAACCTGGGCTGCTAAGCATGTTAATATTACTAGCTTTGTTCTTATATATAATTTTATTTTTTAGTTTTTGTTATGCTTTTTATATATTGCTTATTTTAACAAATTTTTTATTAAGCGTAAATTTTACTTTTTTATAATATTTTTTTTGTTTTTTAGTTATTTTAACTTTAAAATAATTAATTTATACTTTTAATTACGTAATTTTTGTAGCTTTAATATTTAAAACTTTGCTAGCTTTTTTTATAAATAGTTTTTATAAAGCTATATTAATTTTTAAGTTTAAAACAATTAGTTTTTAATTTATATTATAAGCATTTTAACTTGTTAAAAATATTTAGATTTATATTTTAGCTTATTTAAAATTAAAATTTAATATTAAAAGTTAGTTTTTTATTGTAAATGTTTTTAGCTAGCTATAAGCTATATTTTTGTTTTTTAAAATTATATATTTTAATAATAATAATTTTAATTAATTTTACAAATATATTTTAATAATTTTTTAAACATTTTTTATTATAATAAAAAATATTATATTAATTTAAGCTTATTAATAAGCTTTTAATATTTTTTTTTTAAAGCTTATATTTTAAAAATAATGCTTAAACTATTATAAAAATAAAACTTTAGCTTTTTTTTTAATAACTTAAAAACTTTTATATTTAATAGTTATATAATATAACTATAATAAAGCTTATAAAATATAAGCTATATTTTATTTAATAAATAAAGCTATAAAAAAATATTATTTATATATAAATTATAGCTATTATAAACTAAAATTATTTATTAATTATAATATTAAACATAAATATAAAATATAAATATTTTTTAAATTTAATTAAGTGTTAGCTTATTGCTTATTTATTTTTTAAACAAAAATTTAAAGCATTAATTATTTTATAAGCTAATATTTATTTATAAAAACTATTATATTTAAATATAAGCACCTTTAAAAATTATAAGTAACAATAAAGCTATATTATTTATATAAATATATTTTAAAGCAATAATTTATTTATTATATTTAACGTTTTTTTTAAAAATAATATAATTAAAAATTTTAGCTATTATATAATAATTATTGCTTATATTTTAATTAAGCTTAATTTTATTAATATTATAATAATAATTTAATAAAATATTTATAATTTTAAAAACTTTAAATTTATTAATAAAAAAGTTAATATTTATAGTTATAACATTATTAACTTTTATATAGCTTAAAGTTTTAGCTTTAATAATTTTTATAGCTAAATTTTAAATAAAAAAACGTATATATTACTTATTACTAAAAGTTTTAATGCTTTTATTTATATTAAACATTTATTAAATTATTAATTTAAACTTTATAAATAATATTATAAAGCTTAATTTAGCTTAGCTAATAGTTTAATACGTTAATTAAGCTTTAAAAAATAATAATAAAGCTTAAAAGTTTTTATTTACTTAGTTTTTAATAAGTATACTTTTTAAACGTTAATATATACTTAATTATAATGTTTTTTATTTTATAGCAGCTGTATAAATTAATAAACTAAGCTTAACGTTATATATTGCAGCGTTCTAGTACTTTTAAGCATTAAACAAAAGCATAGCAATAAAATATTAAAAATAACAATTCAAATAATAATAAAAAAAAGTTTAAAAAATAAATATTAGGTTAAAAAGTTAAAGGTTCAAAAGCAGCTTATATAAACAAAAAAGAAGAAAAAAGAGGTGGCTGGGGTGGTCCGTGGGGGGGTGGCCCGTGGCAGGGGGGTCCAGCTTAACGCATATCCGTAGCAAACTCAATGTTCTCTCCTATGTGATGCTACGATATTTGTCATGGGCATTGGCTGTTACTGAAATCTTGCAGGTTCCCCAGCTTTCATATGTAAAGCAATAAGGCGGCTAGGAGAAATAACAATCATTCATCTGAAATTTACGACTATTGTTTGAAAAAAACAAGACTTTACAGAATCATCCGCCAGGATAAAAAACTCAGATGTGGACTGGTGGGAATATTTTCAACTCTCACGAAAGTCTGTATCTCTTGACGGACCCTCAAAGACTTAACGTCGTGAGATATAGCTGGTGTCTTTCTGAAACAATGTCACATGCACAAATAGGAAGAGGCGATTTATTAATAAAGAGAAAGACCAACAATAGATTAAGTATGAGACAAATAATACTAAATAGCAGGCAATCAATCATCCACAACTTATCATACTAAACTCATTTCCTACGTGATCTGCTGAAGTAAATTAGCAAAACGAGACTAACTGTAAGTCGGGATTTTTTTGTATGAGCTCTTGCCCTGCCAATATAAAGGCAATGTGCAGCCTGGGGTCGAAACAGCTTCAAGTCCGGGAAAATTTGGGTTCTTCTGTACTAGTCGGGTGGCGCAATCCTTCTGCTCTTGCAGGGCCTCGGTAAGATGCTTTAACAAAACTCGATCATCTAGATTATCATTTGCCATCCTAAGCCCCCATCTGTCGTCCCAAGTGGGCCTGGCGCGCTGATATCTCGTTACCACCGCCCCGAACTTACCTTTACGGACCCTACGGCGCGCAGAAAACATGTTGTGGAACTCAGCCACCACATCAGGGGGGTGCTCGCCCAACCATTCACTCTGCAAGTCTCTTGAAGTAGGGGTCATCTCTAGAATCCTGAAGCTGGGACTCTTTTGGGTATCAGTAGAACATGCGCTATTGAGCGCTTCATCCACCGCGGTATTCAGTTTCGGGATTTGCAACCTTGGGAGCTTGTTTCTCTGGGTAAGAGCTATCGTCGATTTCGACGATGAACTAGATGAACGCGATAGTTGGCCCTTGCCCTTCTTGTCTTTTTTATTTATTGCTGTTTTGACCGCTGTTAACTTCCTTTTCACAGTTTCTTTGCCCATTTCTATATTCTGAGAAAGTCTCTTCGCCGCAGCACCCAAAGCAGATTTTTTACTCTTCCAAGAGTAGGCTGTGGGAGGAAGCGAATGAACATTAAGAAGATGATGTAACGCGTCAGTAGAGGTTAATGGACTACTCGGCATGGGGGTGTAAGCTGTCGTTGATCGTGGTGGTTTCGAACCTCCGAGATGGGGGCGCTTGGGGGCTGCCATTGTCGTTGGATGTTTCTTTTTAGGCACCGTTCTTTGATAAGTTTGTGGGTTGGTATTTCAGAGAGCCTTGACTTTGAACTTTTCGTATGAATCTTGATCTGATAAATTAACTGATTTACTTTTCCGAAGTAGTTTCAACTGATTGGGTAGGTCTAGGCGCACATTTATTTCAGATTTCCATTGTTCTTGATAATACGAAGCAGACAACTTGCGAGAGAGCAGGACATTTGTTTGTTATCACTAGGAGTACAATGATATTCTATTGTAAATTCACGGTCTTTGATCTAAAGTAAACTCAAATGATGTCCTCTTTATGCAATCAGCAATAATATCCTTGTTCTATGTGAATGGTAAATTCAGAGTACAATGTTTGAACAAGCTGATTATGTAAGGCAACTAAGGGAGACAAAACGTATGTTGATGGACAGTAAAAGACAGGTTGTAAATCGGCACATACTTGTGAATTGGCCCCAGTGTTTTGCATCCAGCTTGAAGATAAAGTAATGCAGAATAATGAGATCGCTAAAGTTCGAGGAACCATATGCTTTCTAGTAAGTCAATCGTGTTCCACCACGGCTCCCTCACCAGGTTTTCTCGCCTCAATTTGCACATAGCGCCAGAAGCCATAGCCGCGATACGATCCGACGCCAGCAACGGTATTGATAAAGTAGCGTTCCAGATGTAGGAGCGAGATGATCCAGAACGGCACGATAGCGAGGATATAGAAGAACCGCGTCATTGGCCGGATGTGGTCTGAGAGGTCGCGCACCTCCACGTCGACAAACCCAGCTTCTTCTAGCATACGCTTGAACGCACCAGGGCTCGATATCGCGTTCGTCGGCATCGCGGACCACTCGTTGACCTGGCGCATCGAGCGCTTGAGGTTCTCGTTCGGCCTCCCGTTCTTCTCGCCTTTGCTCCCGGCTCCAGGAGACCTCTCAGTCTGACTCTCCTCGCGCTCGGGTTCTTCCAACACATTATCATACTCGTGCATGGCGATCCTACCGCCAGGTTTCAAAACGCAGAAGAATCCACGGAGGACCTTTCCGGGATCCGTAGCATGAACAAGCGTCTCCATTGTATAAACGCCATCAAAGCTCTCGGCATCCAGCCCGTCGAGGTGATGATAATCCATATGTCTCGCCTCCAAAGACCCCGCTTTGCCCGCCGTCTTTGTCTTCTCTAGCTTACTCGCCGTCTTCTTTGCCTTGCGAACATGTCTCTCAACAACGTCGATAGCCATTATCTGCAGGCCCTTGTTCGCCATATAGCGTGCAACGTGCCCATTTCCGCAACCCGCGTCCAACACTCGCGCACCCGAGCCGCTGGGTACGCGCAGCGTACGGAATAGCTGCTCTTCCATACGCCGCAGCGAGCCCGCGATCGGGAACGGGTTGTACGCCTTAGGGTCATCATAGTAGCCGAAGTGACGCGTGCCGCCCAGCAGCAGATCATATCCGATCACTGATTCGAGAGATGCATAGTACGACTGCAAGCGTGGGTTAGGGTTGATTTTCGGTTTATTGGGCTCCGTCATTTCAGCGTCCCTATGGCTTCCTCACGCGACCATATGAATTTGATAAGCTTTTTGTTGCGGTTGTGAAAGCAGAAGCTCACTGACGTACCTAACCTAAATAAGATTAGATGGCCGTGCTGACAGTCAGGGGTCGAGTGTGACATCCTTGTGTAGCTACTATGTAAATTTTATGAAGCTTGACCCACATATTCAGATATCCCAGGATCAAGTCCCAAACAGAGTTTCAGATGGTTGAGGTTCTTGATATTGATGTCCCGCCGTCATGCACTGAAAAAGGAACGAAGATTGTCTTAGTAGTCCTATTTGTGATACGGTTTAAACAATTCATTCGATTGGCCTTTAAAATTTCGGAGCTATCTTGAGCTACGTTCGGCCTTAACCTCTTTTTGCGCCTGAGCATTGATATAAATCGCTTCCTTTAGCTTGGCCATCACTTCAGGCTGTCCTCCAAAGGCGACTGCAAGCTTGTTGTCGAGCTCCTTTTCAATAGTAACAGTGGTTTGTTGTCCCCGTTTCCCAGATCTTGCTCCATTGATCAATGTGCCCCATCGCTGCGTGAAAGCGTAGATGCTCTGTCTCAAAAGTTCATCCAGTTTCTCATTTGCGTCCTGGTCGGCTTGTGCTAGTGCACGAGCACCACTGGGTTTTCCGTTAGAAGCTGCACCCGCGTTCGATACTGAAGACCAAAGCCCAAGCGAGAGTGTGCCCCCAAGAATGCCCCGAAACAGCCCCATCCAGTTTTGGGGACTAAGTGTATCCCAAATTTGGCCAAAATATTGCATAGTAGCTGGTTGCGCCCTGACATCACCGATTTCAAGCGACATCAAACCATTCTTAAGAATTAGTAAGTTCTTAATCATGAACAGATCAGGATCCGGGTCTGGATTAGCTGCTTTATTTGTCTTTAAGCGCGCTTCAGCGCGTTGTAAGGCCGAGATCGTTTCGATCACTATGCGAAACACCACAGGGCTTGACTTTTGCTATTCATATGAGTTAGCGTTAGATATTCAAGTCAGCTCGGAACATGCGTAACTTACACTGCGCTCCTTGGGCATTGCTTGATCGTACATAGCCAAGAGCTCGAGTGCGCGCTTTGCGATGGGGTATGCGTCCGATGACGCTGAGTTATTAGTAGCTGGCGCAGCTTTCAGTGATTCAGGAGGTATCGGGGCTTTTGATATGGATTTGGTGACTTCAGTCTCGAAGGAGCTATCTGCGAATGGCCAAAGGTGTTCAGTGAGGAGTCTTGCAGTTAAGTCATGGCAGTGTATTGAATATTGAGTCTCCTCTTCATCGTATTCCAATAATAGGTACTCGTTTGTAATCCAGCCTAACAGATTGCACGTCACCTGCAGGTCAGCACTTTGAAGTATAGGTTGTAATGTCGTTGCGACAGGGGCCAGGTTTGCCACGTTGACAAGACCTTTCTGCTGTGTCTTCAAGGCGGCGTAAGCCGATTGGCCATCTGGATCGAATTGCGGCTCTATGAAAAAGACCTTCGAGAAAAGACCCGCTTCGTTGAAGGAACGTTCGTAGCATTGTTTAATGAAATTACGACAAGCTGTTTCAACGTTGCTTTCCTTTGCCTCTTTTCGGAAAGCGTCTAGATCGTGCTGCGTCGTGGGACGTAGAATACGGTCTCGCATATCGGCGTAGGTCGAAAAGAGGTTGACCGCAGTATTCGAATAAGTATCAAAATTCTCCCCAAGTACTGGGTGACCAAACTGGTCATAGCAATTACGAACAATCCGCTGAACATTGATGATCAGTCCATCGGCTTCAAGTAACATTTGCTCGCTGCGACCATAGGCTAAAGCATGCCGGGCGGCTTCGGATTGTGTTCCCAAAATTTGTTTAGATATTTCCGAAGAGGTCTGTTCAAGATGGCCAGAGAAGCCTACTTCAAGGAGATGAAGAGCTTTTGTTAGAAGAGATTGATAACGTGCCAAATATGATTCAGCGTCGCGATAGTCGGGCTAATGCAAGTTAACATAAGAAAGCGTCTCGGCATCTAGAATAGTAGATCAAAGAACTCACGTGTTTCGTCATGAACCCTATGCAGGCGTCTAGATTAGTGAGGATCTCTCCAAAGTTCTCGTGGTCCACCAGACGACTTGCGCCAGGAGCATTTAGCCTCCGAGTAACGCCGTCTAAGTAGGCGTAGTAGTGCAAATCCGTCCCAACCTCATCGGCCAACTTCTGCAGCCTCCGCTCCTCAGATAGGAGGTGATCGCATTGGGCTTGGAAGGAGGAAGTCTGAGCTTCGACGGCCCGAAAGTCGTCGGCCAGAGACGTGAGGAGATGGAGCGCTCCATTCGCGTCAGCAATGAGCCTATCCAGGTGACGCTCTGCCATGTCCAGCTGATCGCGATAGAGGCTTCACACGGGTCAATTCATGTGGCACATAATGGGCTGATAGCTCTTACATGTACTCTTGCTGGCTCGCATCGACCAACGCTGCGTCTATGGGCCTCGACGGCGGGGATTTGCACGTTCGCAGGTCGTCGTCGGGATTGGCGATGGTCAAGGCATCCAAGCCCTTCTCCTTATTCCGCCGCCTCTTCTTCTTGGCAGCATCTTTGGACAGCTGGGCGCGAACGACATGGTAGAAGTCGGAATAGGACTTGGCTCGAGGCAGCAATATTGGTTCGGGAGGTCCGATTGAGGATTCGGGCTCTTCGAGCAGGCGCCGAAGAGGTTCATTATCGGCAGACTGCTTGTTCCCCTGAATCATCGGTTAGCTTGAGGTCGTTGGTCTTAGACAGATGGACTAAAGTTCGTAGTACCAACATTGGCCGGTTGCAAGAGCGACTCTCGTCTTCGGTGACTGGAAGGCTGCGGCGCTAATGTGCTTTTCTTGTGGACATGGTCCGGCACCAGGCTGTACCAAGAGTCCTCGTACATAATGCCTGGCTTCAGAGAGAAGAGGGGGGGGAACTTGATCGAGTCGGCCTCGTAGACTCAAGCGACGATGGAAATACACTAAAAGATAGCCTTGTAGTTGTGCATAGGTACCTACCTATTTCCACTGTAGCAAGCTCAGCAAGCAGGGGGGGGGGGGGGGGGGGCGGGGGGCGCGGGGGGCGGGGGGGGGGGGGGGCGGCGCGGGGGGCGGGGGGGGGGGGGGGGGAGCGGAGGGCGGCGCGCGAGG